>OY741989.1:4632625-4983067 GCA_963555575.2 Hygrocybe coccinea | reverse complement strand
CTTCAAAAACCATAAGCTCTTTATATAAACCCTTAGTCTGAATGCTTATAGTCCGAAGCTTGTTTTTGAAATGCAATAGGATTGGTTATAGTAACACTTCAAACACTAGCAACTGTTTAGTCCGATGTTTTGCTTCAAATATCATAACAAATGTGTTAAGCCATTATACTATGATCTGAAGCTTAGTTCTGAAACCATACTCACATACCCTTATACCACTATAATAGAATTGAATGAGTTGAAATGCAAGTGATAACTGGATGTGTTGGGGTGAAACCTAACAAGTTTTGACAATGACCAGATGTGTTTCAATATAACTAGATATGTTTTGGGCATGACTGGATGCGTTTTTGAGAACATGTTTTGAGTATGACTGGACGTGTTTTAGGCATGACTGGACGTGTTTTAATGTGACTGAACGTGACTGGACATGTTTTAGGCATGATTGGACGTGTTTTAACGTGACTGGATGTGACTGGACATGTTTTAAACATAACTGGACGTGTTTTAACGTGACTGGACGTGACTGAACGTGTTTTAGACATAACTGGACGTGTTTTAATGTGACTGGACGTGACTGGACGTGTTTTGGACATAACTGGACGTGTTTTAACGTGACTGGACATGACTGGACGTGTTTTCGACATAACTGGACATGTTTTAATGTGACTGGACGTGACTGGACATGTTTTAGGCATGAATGGACGTGTTATAACATGACTGGACGTAACTGGACGTGTTTTAATGTGACTGGACGTGATTGGATGTGTTTTAGGTGTGATTGGACATGTTTTAGGTGTGACTAAACATGTTTTAACATCATTAAATGTGTTTGAGATATGACTGGACATGTTTTAACGTGACTGAATGTGTTTTAGAACATGAATGGCAGCTGACAAATGGTAGCTGCCATGATTGGCAGCTACCACAAATGCCATAGCATCCAGCTTGATTCCGTACAGTAAATTAATCAAGCTGGATGCAGTGTGGCAGGAGGTGACTGAAGTGAATTTTGAGATAGATTGTCAGTGGGAATAGGTAGCTTCTCTGAAGGCTGATGGTAAAAGTGAGACAATGTGGTCAAAAGAATAATTTTGTCATTTTGCTATGCCCTGTGCCTTTAATCATGCCTTGAATATTTGCATTTTAAATTATTATTGACAAGCAAATGGGTAACTGCCCACTAGCAACTGCCGAAAGAAAGTGAATTGTACCAGCAATTGCAATAGAATGGTTAACTACCCCCATTATATTACAAGAAAGTGGTTAACTACCCCCCTGGCAACTTCTAGGATAAAGTGAACTGCATCCCGTAACAATTGCAAGGGAATGGTTAACTGCCCCCCCTGGCAACTGCCAGAAGAAAGTGAACTGCACCCCTAGCAATTGCAAGGAAGTGGTTAACTATCCCCCTGGCAACTGCCAGGATAAAGTGAACTGCATCCCCTAGCAATTGCAAGAGAATGGTTAACTACCCACCTGGCAACTGCCAGAAGAAAGTGAACTGCATCCCGTAGCAATTGCAAGGTGATGGTTAAGTACACCCCTGGCAACTGCCAGGATAAAGTGAACTGCATCCCCTAGCAATTGCAAAGGAATGGTTAACTACCCACCTGGCAACTGCCAGAAGAAAGTGAACTGCATCCCGTAGCAATTGCAAGGAAGTGGTTAACTACCCCCCTGGCAACTGCCAGGATAAAGTGAACTGCATCCCCTAGCAATTGCAAGGGAATGGTTAACTACCCACCTGGCAACTGCCAGGATAAAGTGAACTGCACCCCATAGCAATTGCAAGGAAGTGGTTAACTACCCCCCTGGCAACTGCCAGGATAAAGTGAACTGCACCCCATAGCAATTGCAAGGAAGTGGTTAACTACCCCCCTGGCAACTGCCAGGATAAAGTGAACTGCATCCCCTAGCAATTGCAAGGGAATGGTTAACTACCCCCCTGGAAACTGCCAGGATAAAGTGAACTGCACCCCCTAGCAATTGCAAGGAAGTGGTTAACTACCCCCCTGGCAACTGCCAGGATAAAGTGAACTGCACCCCCTAGCAATTGCAAGGAAGTGGTTAACTAACCCCCTGGCAACTGCCAGGATAAAGTGAATTGCACCCCCTAGCAATTGCCAGGGAATGGTTAACTTCCCCCCCTGGCAACTGCCAGAGGAAAGTGAACTGAAACCCCTATAGTAATTGCAAGGCAGTGGTTAACTACCCCCCCCTAACAATGCCATGACAAAGTTAACTATGCCCCCCTAGCAAGTGCAATGCCATAGTTAACTACCCCTGGCAACAGCCAGGACACAGTTAACTATACCCCCTGGCAAATGCAAGCAGAAAGTCAACTATGCTCCTTGCAATTGCAAGGAGTTATGCACTACGACTTTGTGCCAATTGCAAGGAGATAGTTAACCATTTCACCTGACACTACTGTCGGCTTGGGATCAGCGGATACGAGTCGGTAGTTGACGACTTCCATGAAGAAGCCGTATGAGTGGTCGAGCCAGTCGTCAATGTCGTCTACTTCTTCGGGGTCCTCGATGGCGCGGGGTCGTCGGGAGAGGCCGTCAGGAGCCCCGTGAGCGGTGGCGGGTACGTGGACGAGCTTGAAATCAAATAAAAGGATACCGGCAATCCAACGGTTGATCGTGGCATTGGGTTGAATGTCGGGGTTGTTAAGCATTCCCTTGATATATTTAGCGTCGACCTCGACGGTGAGATTACGAACACCAATGATAAAAATACGGTACGCGCGAAGGGCTCTGAACAAGCCATAAAGTTCGAGTTTGGACTGGGAGTACCGGGATTCTCGTTCGTTCCAAGAGATGGACCCAAAGCGGTTAGGGTAATGTTTGCCGTCGCCGTGAATTTGCATGAGAACGAAGCCGACACCTAAGATAGAAGAGTCAACGGCTAGAATTACTTCCCATTCTTGAGTGTAGTCGATGGCACGGAGAGCAGAGGATGTAATGATGGCGTTTTTCAGATAATCGACGGCGGCTTCTTCTTCTTCGCCAATATCGAATGGTGTGCCTTTGCGGGTTAGGCGAACGAGTGGACGGGAGTGAAGGGAGAAGTCTTTAATGAATATTCGTAGGACGCCGCAGATGCCGAGGAAGGCGCGGACTTCTGTGAGATTCGTGGGTAGGGGCCAATCGCAGATCTTCTGGACTTTGGATTCGTCGGCTACTCGTCCTTCGTATGTACACCGATGGCCGACTATGATGACAGAGGGTTGGCAAAGTTCGAGTTTCTTGCCGTTGAAGGTGCCGCCAACGTAGCGGAAGCGTTGCATGACGCGGTTGACGCCTTGGAAGTGCTCCCACACGAACCGTCGAAAACCTGGATTGGCGGGTATGGTTTCGTATGAGCCGTCGGGTAGCTCGTATCGGGTAGGCGGGCCCTTGACGGGTATGTCGTCGATGTAGGGTATGGCTAGGTGGGGGATTTCGTCGCGAAGAATATATGTAGAGTCGCCGTGAAGGATCTGTGGGGAGTTGGTGTAGCCCATAGCGATGCGGGTGAGGCGGAGAGTGCCAAGCGGGGATTGGAAGGTCATGTAGTCGCGAGAAGAGGGATGGACAAGGCGTTGGTCAAAAGAAACGAAAAGGTCGAAGGTAGCGTAGCACGAATGGCCTCCAAAAGCTTCTGCAAGGTGTTCTGTCATCGGTGGTACGGCGGGATCACGGATAGTGACGGCATTGAGAGGTTGGAGATCGTGGACAATTCGTAGGGATTTCCCGTCCTTTTTGAGGACACAAAACCAGCGGGATCGGTAAGAGGAATTTGATGGTTCGTAGGTGCCGGCGCTAATCTTGTCCTTGATGATGCCTATGACTTCGCTCAAAATGCCAGGCGGGATAGGGATGTTCCTGTGGATCCACGGGTCGTGTGGTACTGTCGGTATGTGGATGGGTGGAAAATAGTCGGTATTGAATTGTCCCTTTTCAGATTCGTTCCAGGCGAAGGTGTCTTCCTGTGTTTTGATGAGATGGTGGCCAAGCTTCTCTTCTTCTGGCCAGAGAAAACCGTTGGGGTTCATCGGCATGGCGTCGTGTCGTTCTTGAGTGTAGCGGGTACCGGGTGTAAAGTCGGGCGGGTGCGTCGGCAATGTCGGCATGTCGGCAAGCGGGTCACCAGTGATCTCGCGAACGATGCGGTATTGGTCGGGAAGTGTGGTGGCGACAGGCCGGACGCAGTTAGCGACTTTCTTGTACTTTTTCTTGGTGACGACGCCTTTTAGGTCCCTAGTAGGGGGGGTGGTATACGAGGTATAAACAGCGTGTTTAGTAGTAGTACTGCTGCTACAATCATGCAGAGGCGAAGAAGCGGAAGAAGAAGATGAAGAAGAAGAAACAGAACAAGAAGGAGGTAGAGAGTGGGTATTACGTATCTGATCCTGTACATCGGTCAATAGTGAAATATACTGGGCGGTAGTCTGAGGCTGATCGGCTGAAAAATCTAATTCGAGAGAAAAACATAAGTCCTCATCTAAAGGAAACGGTAAAACAGAAGAATAGTCCGTGGTATACGTGTGGTCGCTCTCGAGTGACGGCTTCTCATCTCCCGGTGCGTCCATCCCGAGAGGTATCTCCGTTTCCTCGTCTTCTAAAAATCCGGTTTACCGGTATCGGATCGTTCGCGGCGGTTCTTTGGGTTGTGCTCAATGGTCGGTAATGTGACGACGGCGCCAGTGTTGGGATCGGTGATCGTGACTTGTTGGTCGCCGTTCTGATAGTCCTTGGTGAGCGCCTCGGCGAGAGTGAAGAAGGGTCGGCCGATCAGGATTTCGTAGGGGGCGTCGTCAACTACCTGGACTTGTAAGTACAAATCGACGTCGCCAAAGGAGAATCTGAGGTTGGCGATCCGGCCCAGGGTGTCGTTATCGCTTTTGTTTGCCGATTGCATGCGCATCTTCATGTTCTGAAGCCCGCAGCCAAGCTTTTCCCAAATGTCGCGGTGCATACTGATGATCATGGAGCCGCCGTCGAGGACGCATTCGAAGACGTATCGGCCGTTGATGAGGGGATAGACCGCGCGGAGAGGGGTGGCATCACGGCCGATGACGAGAGGTATGTTGTCTTGGCATTGTGGGCAGGAGCGGGTTGGAGTCTCTGGTGTGTGAAAATGGTAGACTTCGACGGCGTTGGTCTCAGCGGTGACTTTCTTCGAGGTGGTGAGGTCCTTCAGGAGGCGGCGGGCATCGGATGACATTGCAAGGAGTTCCCGTTGCGAGACACAGACTTGGGAGTCGAGGGCGCAGTCAATGACAGATTTGGCGATGGAGGGGTCTTCGATGGGAGCCTGATAGCGATATTGTGGCTGGGATGGGGGAGCGGTCTGTGAAGTACGGGGGACAAAGGCGGTCGGGTTCGATGGTCGGGTTTTTGTGGGTGGGACGAGTGTAACCGGGTCTTCAGAGGCGGGTTTCGTGGGGGTTTTGTCGGCGGCAGGTGTCAATGGTCGGCTAGCGGCAGCAGATGTGTTAGCGGTTGGGTTGGTCGGGTATACTTCCCTAGCCTTTCCCTTTCCTTTAGAGGGAATCTCTACACCATCAAACCTTACCCGTTTGCGAAGTTTCTGTACCTCGGCTTCCAAAACTTTCAACCTTTCTTCGGCTTCGTCGTCGTCGGTGGCAGTGGATTGAAAGATATCCGCGTAGTCGGTTATGGGAGTGTCGGGTTCAGCGTCGGCAACTGATACAAAGTTGGTGGCGACGTGAGGCGGGGTGTCGCGTTGGAACGGTTCCGCAGGTGCACGAGGAGCGGCGGCACGATTGTTTGGGTTCTGGGCGTGCCAGAGATCGAAACGTTCCTTCATAGTTTTTCCGACGATGTACTTGGGGAGATACATGCCGTTCGGTAAGATGATACAACCCTGGTCGTTCCTGCGGCAGGTACCGTCGCGGATGTACTGCTCGCAGATGGGACACTCTCGAATACGATGTAGGTTGCTGTCGCAGAAGAGACAGCCGAAGTTGGCATGGTTGTGTGGGGCGGGTTGTGGCTCGAATCTGTCGTTGGCAGGGCGAGTGGCGGGTACGTTATTACGGTCGGTGAGAGCTTGAGTGAGGACCGAAAGCTGTTGAGATACCAGCCGGAATAGGTCGGAGACGCTTGGTTCAACATGCTCCACCTTTGTGACGACAGGGTCATGGACACCGATAGTCATGGGCGAGTAACGGGTGGCGGGTGCAGGCGGTGACGCGAAGCGGGTTGCAGCGTTAGTGGAGGATGGGAGCCGGGAAGCGGTAGACGGTTCAGCGGCTGTTCCGGCTAGGAGGAAGTGGGCGCAGTCGTGGAAGGTTTGGAATTCGTAGGGATCGCTATGGAAATGATCGGGTTTCTGGTATTGGAGGCGGGTTTTGATATCCCGTTTGAGTTCGGCATGGAAGCCATTCTCGTAGGCGATGTTTCTTTCACGAGAGGATAGCCGACCTTTCTCTACCAAGAAGCCGCAAATACGGATGAATTCACGATAGTACTCGCCTAACTCTGCGCGAGTACGGACACCATAGGTGGCCTGAGTTTGGATGAGTCTGTCGAGATCCGTTACTGTGTAGCGGTGGTCGTCTTCGGTGCCAGGGTATAACACAAGTACTGCTCTTTTGAAGGCGGCGTAGATGGTGCCGGTGGCGGACGGTAGGCGGGCCCAGAGCTCGTAATCGCTGAGGGAGGCGTATCGCAAACTGTGCTTGATACGACCAGCATCGTCGAGGCCGGCATCAGCGGCAAGAATCTCTACTTCTTCAAAGAAGCGGTGTAGGTTAAGCGGGTTACCATCAAACGTTGGAGCGGTCGAGTGACCACGAGCGGGCATTGAACGGGTAGCGACATGAGGGACTGGTATAGATCCAGAGGCGCCTGACATTGTAAGAGAGTTGGTGGATGGGTTTGACGATTGTGTGAGGTTCGAGTGTGCGGAGGTCGATGGTTCGGGTGACGGGTGATCGTTTGACGGGTGTTCGGGTGTCGTGTACGAAGACGATAGGTCGGGTGACGGCTGATCGGATGGCGGATATTCGGGTGTCGGGTACGAAGTTGACGATAGAGACGCTGAGGATGACGATAACGTAGACGAATTTGATGATAGGAACGACGACGAAGACGGCGGCTGTAGCGAAGATGGTTCTAGAGATGAGGGCGATGACAGAGGTGAGCTAAGTTCGGAAGAGTTGTTAGATATAGTGATAATCGGTGTTACGTCCGAGTTGAGACTGTCGGATGAAAGATTCAGAGGTGTGAGCGGCTGGAGATTGTTGTGACGGGCGAGATGATCGGGGACGATTTGAAAGAGGTCGTCGTTGTGCGATACGTCGAGGGCGGCTAATGTAAATTCTTGTTGTATGAGAGTTCTTCGAGATGGGTTTCGAAGACGTCGGTCAGAGGTAGAATTGTTAGTAGATGAAGAAATGGTGACACTGAATTACCCTCGCGGTGGGCTCCAGATGTAAAGGCTTGTTCGGGGTGGCTTCAGAATGAAAGATCCTAACCAAGGGGTGTCAGCGTGAAAGTGACAGGGTAATTAGTGTCGTGAGTCGTAGTAAAATGGTAGTAAGAGAATATAAGTGAAGCCGCCGTCTAATACGACGATAACGGGTGAGAAAATAGGGAAGCCGACGATACCGACGACGTCGGGTACGGCGGGTTGGGTCGGGTACGGCGAGCGGGTAACGATAAAACAAAATGAAATAGTAAGAATAAGGACGGGGAGTCTACGGGTTACGACGACGAGAGGTTCTAAAGAGTTCTGAATGATTCTGAGCGAGACAAAGAGGGGGGAACTGGATTGTTATTTTAATACGGTTGTTGGTCACCGTTTTATAGAAGTCTGTCTAGAGTGCTACTTCGGTATAAGTTACTTCGGCCGATAGTAACTACAAAGGAGGTATGAAATAGGAAGGAGAAGATGGGAGTTGCGAGGCAACGAAGGAACGGGAATGGAGAGGAAAAAGATATAACGAAAAAGATGAAAATAAAGGACCTATGTCCAATGAGGACAGGGGGTATAAGTCCGATGTCGGTATGGGAGTCCGAGGTGTCACGTGTGATCGTTTTGGGCGATATGAATCATCGGTGTCGGTATAAGATCGGCCGTTGGTAGACGGTATACGTTGGGTACAGCGGGTGATGTCGGGTTACGTCGGTTTCGAGGATGAGGAAGTGGGGCGTGTCGGGTTCGTGAGTATCTGTGATATATCGATGATACGTACTCAGAGCGTCGTCAGACCTCTACATCGGGTTGTTAGCTGAGCACCGGCGGTCAGCTGATGAGAAGAAAGCGAATGAATGTGGAGGTGACATGTGAAGAAGAACAAGATGGTCAGCCAAGGTAGGTCAAAGGAGTCATCGGTTGCCGGCAACTATGATGGATCCGATGTCTGAGTCATTGTGGGGAGGTTGTGTTATCCGAATATAGGTTGCATAGATATAGATGCCCACAAGGGTGGAGATGCCAATAGAACATATGACAATTGTGGCGATGAGCTGGGCGTCAAAGGTAACCATGAGGATCGGGATGACGTGTCGGTCTTCTTCAAAATAGGAAAGTCGATCGGTCATCAGGCACAAGGCTATTCATTCGTCTGTGACAGGCACAAAGAACCATGTCGGTGAATTGTGAAAGAACAATAACAATGTCATGAGCATATGGGTGTGGACCTATGATCGGTCAGCGGAGAACCAGAGTATTCCGATTGCTGGGTATGATCAGTGGTTGGGTCATGGAGTATTCTTGTCTCCAGGTATGCACACCAGTCATGGGTTGTGACAAGAATGGAATGGTCAAGTTCGGATTGTATTGTCTTCAGGTTCCTTCAGCTTCTGGTTGTGCATGAATGGTTATGCACTGTCAAGTCATCCAATGAGGACATGGGGTCAACCCGAGAGTTCGGTAACAAGGTATCGTCCAATCAGAGCGTGGGACTTGGCACATCTTCGTGGGAATGTATGGGTGTCACGTGCTGTCAAAGCAAAAGACAGGGGCAAAAAGGTGAAAATCGTAACATCATGGGGTGTCGTTGTTGAACCTTTCACAGTATTGTTTAGGGCATAAGAGCCCTGCCGTCATCGGATGATTGAATCCTCGAATAACCTTGTTTTGATCTTTTGTGATGGCTGGATTCACGATGTCGCCAGGATTCTTCAGGATGTAAGTGATGCCCGCATGCTTCAAACTTCCACGATCATCTGAACCTGCATCGGCTGCGGCTGTAGCAAGTTAGAAACGAACAAGGATCAACATCTGACATTCAATACCATGCATATAATCAACTTACCTGTGCAATGAATGAGCTCATTGCCTTTGGATTGTTCTTGAACCTCGAAACGATGGTGCTGAAGCCTGGAACAACTCTGGTGAATTCGTTATATATGTGAAGATGATATTTATGCTCGTTGTTGTTCCTATATCACTTTATCAGTAACGGAATAGGTAGTTACCGTAGTTGGCAACAAACACTGGCACTGATGCGTTGTTTATAATCGGGACATCAGTCAAAAATTCTGAATTCATCCCAGTCTTCATCACGGTGGTGATGTCGATGAACGGATCCATGCTGAGTGGGATCCACCGAGCGACATGCAAGTACTGCTCCATTGGATTGTCACTTAAAAGTACCAATCAGTTAGTAGCATATCATGTCAATGACTGTCTTACCGATTCCGTTTATGTGTAGTGCTTATATTACCATTGAGGCTGTCGAGTAGGGACTGAGCATGCATATGGCCATGTTGAATGGGTTGGTCGTCAGCGAGCATTGTGGTCAAGAGTTAAGAGTTAACAAATGTTATGTCACAAATTTATTAATAAATTTATGACTGTCTATGGTATCAAAAAGAATTATTCACTCTTTCTCTTGCTTCAAGTCCTTTCGAATTCATCTGTATCATATTTAGCTTTAAAAAATGACATGTCAGATAGATAGAAATCTTTGTGTGAAGCCGGACACACTTTTCTTTGCTAGAGGCCCCAGTTCCTCATCGCTCTCAGGTTCAGTCGTGCTCCCAGTGTGAAGTCGATCAGCCAGAGCAGCCTTTGCACTGTATTTTGTTGCCGGCGAGTCCTCAACATGATTGGCGGAAACATCTCCTCGGCTATCCTCTGGTGTAAGTGTCCGATCCTCAACATGTTCACTGCTTTCGTTTGCTGGGGCGTACATGTCCAGATGCGCAGGAAAAAGTATCACAAGAGTCTGAAAAGAATACAGTTAATTCTATTGGGATCTGCAAAAAAAAGTGTACTCACGACTGCACTGGGCCGATTTGGTGTAAATGTGATATGAAACTCATGAGGATCACTACTCATAAAGTGGTAGGTCTGGGGGAGTTGTATTGACAGTGTGTTGTCGGATATGGTGGTTGGGATGCTAGCCTATCCGGACTTCGCCGATGTCTTGCAAAGATCTTCAATAAGTACATCAACTACCAGAATGAGATACAATTAAAGTTGTCAATCAATTCATACAACCAAATAATATTGCAACATACCATGGTCAGAAGCTTGCCTGCACCTCCTTTGAACATCGTGCTTCACCATGGAAATCGATCTGGCCCTTGGGTTTGGGCATCTACCTCCAGCACCAGGTGCACAACAGCATGCACAGTTTCGGATGCAAATGGGGACTCAGATACCCACCTCACATCATGACGGGTTCAATTTTTCTTTCTTGACGCCCTCGATTCCCTCTTCTAGTATTCCTCCAGCTCCGCAACAGATGTATCCCGATTCTTCATCTATTACACATCAGAATCTCCTGGTCGTGTTGGATCCGGCACTTACAGTGATAGTGCCAAGGGCATATCCCACAGACCTTGCTCAGGGATGTATGCAACCTCGGCCTCCACCTACCGTACCATACCAATTGAATATTGAATATTCAGATTGGTGTTGTTTGAACCCTTCCAGGCAAGAAATAATAGCCCATTGTGCGATGCCAACGCAGGGGTAATGTCGGTGGTATCAGACAGGACATTTTTGTTCACAATCCCCTGGATGCTGATTTCACCATTGGTGTTATTGAGGCCGACTTGCGCAACGTTGATGCTGTCATTTCCCGTGCCTTGCCAGGCAATGAAGAGAATGCCATCATGCGCTATAAGCGCAGGAGGCGCATCACTGGTTTCCGGCGAGATATGCTTTCCCCCAAAGCTATTACCTGCATCACCGGAAAACTCGACATTAAGGTTCGTATTATTCGAACCCTTCCAGGCAAGAAACAGCAGGCTATCGTGAGCTGCTAACACAGGCACGCCATAGGAGGTGTCAAGCAGCGTAACCTTTCCATCCAATATGGTCACATTCACGTCAATCTCGAGGCCACGTTGATAGCAAAAGTTATTGTCGAACGTCCGCGGTGATCCTTCGCCCACAATAAACCGAAGTGAAGCGCGCCAGCGCTCGATCTGGGGATACGTCTTCTGGGTATCGGTGAAGGTCCGATTGTTGATCTGTCCCCAATGTACGGTTGCACCGCGATTTGCAGCTTCCGCTTCGAAGCGAGCGATAGCAGACGGGTCATTCTGGAGATCTTTCAGGCCAGCGATCTCGATGCACACCGTGTTTTCCCACTGCTCGATTGCCAGCATCGCACGCGAAGAGCCACAGTAGCGCAGCGATATGTATGCGCCGACCATCTGCCGGTTGTCTTTGAGCTGATTGATGATACCAAAGACCGCATCCAGGTGGTCGATATACGCTGTATCATCAGCATCGAAGGCGACTTCCATGGAGAGCGCTTTGAAGCAACCGGCGTTGTAGTCGTAGGTGTCCATGATCGTATAGCTCAAATCCTCCCGATCAGTCTCGTCTGATTGCGAACTCGACAAGACACCATTGATGGCGGTGGCTGCCAACCCGGTGAAGCCGGGAAAGTCGACCCCAGCCACGCCATCAACAAGAACGGCCAAGGCTTGCCCTATATTGCCGCCAAAATTGAGGATGAGGGTTGCACTTGTGACGACCGCATTGATCTGCAAGGACAATACGATGCCATAAAAGGGAATGGCAAGCGCCGCCAATGCTGCCAGACTAAGCGCCATGATAAAAGGCTGCAGAAATACGTTGAGGTTCAGATTATCACAGATGAAGTTGAAAAGACTGAATCCGGGAGGGCCGACGGGGCCTTTATACGACATAGGTTGGATAGTCTGCCATGTCGTAACGTAGCAGTTGTGATCGTTATTTCCATTGTCGTAAGGCAGGATGAGGACCTGGAGAAAGTAATTGTCGGCGCGTAGCTTGGTGAGAGCGCCACTGGAGCGCAAGTTGTTCCAAGTCTGCTGCGAACGTATTTCTTTGAGGAAAAACTGGGGAACCACTTCAATGACGATCGAATAGATGATGCCCATCCGTCCGCAGAAGACGAGCACGGCGTTAAACAAGTCGTCGTTAAATATAATGCGCCCTGCAACGCAGGGGACGCTGTTGGCGAGCGCATTGGGATCCACAACTTGCCAAGGTTGGCTGCCAGGCTCAATCCACCACTCGAGTCCGCCAGGACCGACTAGATGAATGGCGCGTACCATGTCTGGCAGAGGCGGCATCTTGAGGTCACCACCATGCGTGCTGGTAGAGATTGCACCAACGATGGTCTGACCACCACTACCGCCAAGTGTAGGCACCGCCCAGCCATGCGGCCCATCACCGGCAGTAACGCCAGGTGGAATATTGTTGGCCTTAAAGTTCTCGAGCCAGAAGTAAAGCTCGTGGATAGTGATCCCCACTTCGACGTGAACTAAGTTTTTGCCCCTGGCCTGAACGGTAAAGGCTGGGAACACGGGGTCAGTGTACGAAGGTAACTCGGGTAAACGGGGATTGGCCGGGTTTGAGGACATCGTTTCTGACAGAACATGATTGAGACCGCCTTCCATCACTACCAGGTAGTCGGGAGTATCGATGTTATGGATCGCTAGATCAGCGGGCTCCAGCAACAACCAACTAAATCAAGTTGAGATCAGACCAGAGGAAACACAAGAGAAATGGTGTATTCATGGTCTACCACTACTATACAGCAAGTAGCAGTCTGGGGGAGGGAGGAAGGCTAGGAAAGCGAACCAGGGAGAGAAAACCAGACTAAACGTGAGGAAAGGGAAGGGAAAAAGAGGAACAGTTCGAAGATGAAGGTTTAAGTAGTGAAGAGTTAGGGAAATGCCATGAAGACAGACTACCGGGTCTGTAGGTACAAATCGAGAGAGATGTAAGAACAATAAAGCTGTCCTGAGGATACAGCATTTCCACCAGTGTTTCAAGGAGTGATTGCAAGGAAATGGTTCGGAGCAATCAAGGGTCCAGACCCTGTGCCTCATGGTTGCCTCATGGTAAGGAGGTGAAAGGATCCATGAGTGGATGTGTCAGCGGGCACATGATGAACATGAGGCAGCCATGTGGATGTCATGTGGTTGAGTTCCTAGCTTGGGAATGATGAGATTGGTTCGTCTTCCTGATGGTTTGCATTGGCAGTGGATGCCTGGCCAATAGCAGCATACGACTAGGAGTATGTGCATGCAGGATCGGGATAGAAAGGTGAATGTGATACTTCATCATTGGAGGCAGGGGAGGTGAATCACTGAATAGGGAAGGGAAGAACCATGCAATGAACACTGGTAATCATACACCAGCAACTGTGGTTCCTGCAGTACGATAAGCAAGGGTGCTTCATATAACCCTTCTTGGCTGCAGGGTACTGGATGACTGGGATGTCGACTGGGTATGGATATTCTCGACCAGTGGACTGGTACACAAAGGTAATGAAACATGTTGGAATGCAAGTCCTTGTGGAGCATCAAGGGGGCTTGTCATACATGCAAGTTCAGGTTGCTAGCTGAGCACCGGCGGTCAGCTGATGAGAAGAAAGGCGAATGAATGTAGAGGTGACGTGTGAAGATAGTTGCCGGATCCAATGTCTGAGTCATTGTGGGGAGGTTGCATTATCTGAATATAGGTTACATAGATGTAGACGCCCACAAGGGTGGAGATGCCAATAGAACATATCACAATCGTGGCGATGAGTTGGGCGTCAAAGGTAACCATGAGGATCGGGATGACGTGTCAGTCTTCTTCGAAATAGGAAAGTCGATCAGTCATCAGGCACAAGGCTATTCATTCGTCTGTGACAGGCACAAGGAACCGTGTAGATGAATTGTGAAAGAACAATAACAATGTCATGAGCATATGGGTGTGGACATATGATCGGTCAGCGGAGAACCAGAGTATTCCGATTGCTGGGTATGATCGGTGGTTGGGTCATGGAGTATTCTTGTCTCCAGGTATGCACATCGGTCATGGGTTGTGACAAGAATGGAATGGTCAGGTTCGGATTGTATCATCTTTAGGTTCCTTCAGCTCCTGGTTGTGCATGAATGGTTATGCACCGTCAAATCATCCAATGAGGACATGGGGTCAACCCGAGAGTTCGGTAACAAGGTATCGTCCAATCAGAGCGTGGGACTTGGCACATCTTCGTGGGAATGTATGGGTATCACGTGCTGTCAAAGCAAAAGACAGGGGCAAAAAGGTGAAAATTGTAACAATCGATGATGTTGGTGAAAGACCAGGCACTGCCAATGGCCCGTACGCGCGAGCCATTGTCACCGTCGGCTTCGGCGGTTTTTACAATAGCGACGAGCTGGTCTATCGAGCTGGGATTGAAGAGGTGACGGGGAATGACGACTACTTCCTGAGACCAGTTCGTCACTATGCTGTTCAAGTCAGGGCCAGTTCCGGGATTGCGTTCACATGCCATCCGGGATTCGAACTAGTTTCGTTTTCTGGGATAATACGAAGTGAGAAAGTCGTTTCACGCCAATGACTAGGCGAGCTTTGATTGGGGAGTGAAAGTCAGCCCCTCGGACAGGATACAGTGTGGACTTGCCTCACCCGTGATGAGAGGCAAGGAAGATTTCTGTTTGGGCGAATGTAGAAGCAGGCGAGCGCGGGTGGTGGTGGTGGTGGTGGGGGGGACAGGGTTGATTCGGAGCCCATCAGACGGTCGGTCCTTTTGTCTAAAAATAAGTGGATGGGATTCATCACGTGAATTGTTCCAGTTTCCAGACCAAACAGACTCCAGTACTAGTGCTCCAGTGAGAGTAGCGTAAAGACGTGCAGAGGACAGACTCAGAGAATGGTAGAGATGACCGTGACACGTGTTGGTCGTGCTCAGAAACATCACGTGATATATATATATCCGCCTTTAAAAATAAACATGGACTCGCAAGGGTCGAGCAAAGCTTGTGAACGAGACGACTCGAGTGCCATGACCACTGGTAGGTGCTCGTTGACGACAGCCCTCGTCGGTGACGGGATCACCGCAAACGGAATTGTCGACGTGGGGCGCCTCTAATACATTCACGGTGACACACACATCGGAAGGATCATGGAGCGATACCTATTTCATTTCCAGCAATCTCTCACCTGCATCTTAATGGACAACTGGACTCTCCCCACTTTCCTTCTCGTCGTCGTCGTCGTCGTCCTCTACGTCGCACTCCGTCGTCCTCCTGGTGATTCTCCCCTTCCCCCAGGTCCTCCCGGTCATTGGCTCATAGGGAACAGCATCCCTTCCGAATTGTACTTCTCTCCACTCTTATCCAGTCCATCTCTGATCCCTCTGTACTAGTCCATACAGAAAATTCGAACACTGGACACAAGAGTATGGCCCCGTCTTCTCCCTAAGGCAAGGTTCCCATGTCTTCATCATCATAGGCCGCCACCAGGTTCGTACTATCACTTGCAACTCTCGTATCAACTCTACCAACACTACCCACAGGCCGCCCTTGACATCATGGAGAAAGAAGGCGCAGCCCTGGTGGACAGACCCCGCAACATCTCCGCTGGCGAAATTCTTTCCGGCGGTATGCGCGTCTTGCTCACTCGACATGGTGACAGGTTCAAGAAAATGAGGCGGTCAGCCCCCGTGTTCTCGGTTGCTGTTGCAATTCTGAATCATTTGTAGGGCTCTCCATTCGCACCTCCAAGTCAAAGCAGTCGAGAGCTATGAACCCGTACAATCCCTCGCCGCGAAAACTCTCGTATCCGACATCCTCAAGGACCCCTCGCACCATCAAGACCACGCCAAGCGGTGCCTTCCCTCCCCCTCCTTTCATCACACTCACCTTACTGGCTTGCCTTCTGCAGCTTTGCCGCAAGCGTCATCATGACTCTCGCATACGGAAAGACTACGCCCACGTCCTATTCCGACCCTGAAGTACAGCAGGTTAACAAATGTCTCACCACCATGGGCAACATGGTCAAGCCTGGTGCCTATCTCGTCGACACGTATCCCATCCTGCAGTATGTAACCACAATCCCCAACCTCTCGCATAACGTGAATAATGTTTGCCTCTTTCTGTTGTTTCCTCAACAGATATGTCCCAGGATACCTGTCTCAGGTACGCAAGTGGCACCAGGAGGAGCTGTCACTCTTCAGAGGACAATTAGATAGCGTCCGCGAAAGAATGGTGTGTACTCCCCGTCATCCTTTCAATCCACTTTTCACACACACACACACACCTCAACCCAACCCAGCACCAGGCAAGAAGCCACGTCCCACCATGCTTCGCGAAATACGTCATCGAGCGACAAGCCGAATTCGACCTCTCCGACGACGAGTCGGCATACCTTGTCGGGTCAATGTTTGGTGCCGGATCAGACACAGTGCGCATCCCCATAATTGCAACCTTTTTCTTCACGCATGTATGCGCTCTGTATAGACTGCGTCCGCCATTAGCATCATCGTTCTCGCCGCGGTATGTTTCCCGAAGCGCAGGCTAGGGTACAGGAAGAGCTTGATATCGTCGTTGGCAAACACCGAGGTCCGTCAAACCCATTTTCTGGCTTATGTATTGTACATGCTGATGATCTGTCTTCGCCCATCATCCAGCACCGACGTTCGGTGACCAGAACACGCTGGTACAGGCGACTGCATTTATGCTTGAATCATACAGATGGAGGCCTGTTACCGCTGGTGGTACGTTTCAAATTGTCACCCTTGAGTGGAACGAAGTAACACGATCGTGAATGATGTCCTCACTAAATAGGATTTCCTCATCGAACAATGAAAGATATCTTCTGGGTATGTCGTTCCTTATGCATGCTATTTTTGAATCTATGAATATAACAACTATTCTTTCCAACAGAAAAACTACAAGATCCCAGAAGGCGCGACTGTCATTGGGAACATCTGGTGGGTAACCACGAGTCGCCTCTATTATTTTCTTTATTCACAGCTCTTACACCAGGTCCATTGGGCGAGACCCTGACATATTCCCGAACCCCGAACATTTCGACCCGCAGCGGTGGATTGACGAAGACGGGCAGCTGCGGCAGGACATCAAATTTCCGAACTGGGGATTCGGCAGAAGGTCAGTCTCTTTTTCTTGTTGTTATCATAGGCCTTGTTCCCTTTCCCTACAAACTCATTTGGTTTTTTTTTTTCATTTCGCAGAGTCTGTCCAGGGCAACATGTAGCTAACCGGTGGGCAACACATTGTTTTTTTTTACTGACTGACGTTTACTGGCTGTTTCTCACGCATGGACTCGGGCGTTTTGCCAGGTCGGTATTCATCAACACGGCGATGCTGCTTTGGGCATTTTCGATGACGCCGGATCAGTCCGCACCGCCGATTGATACACTGGCGTTCACACTGTCTGCTAACACGCACCCGCTGCCGTTTTCGGTGCGCTTTACGCCGAGGGTCGAGCGACTGTGGGAGTTGCTAGGTGCAGATGAGTGAAATGGACATGGCATTGGAACCGTTTTTTTTTTTGGACTGCTACGCCATAGTGGGTGGGGTGAAAGAGACATGTACAAGTATATATACGAAATCAGTAACGAAGTCCATGCACGACGGCACGGAATGACATTAAAATGTGTAGGTGCATATGAGAGGTATGGTTGGGGGACTGGTCGTGGATGATTTTTTTGAACACAATAAGTTGTTGGACTGTGGCCAAAACAGCCACATTTTCATGATCTATATAAGATGCAAGTAATAGCCCACCTCAATTGTATTTTTTTACGCTGTTTTTCAATGGTTGGTCAGCGATCGAATCTGAGTGGGGCGGATTACCTTTTTTGACCGTTGTGAAGAAACAGAGAAACACGTTGAATGATGGTTTTCGTGTTTTCTAGCTGTCTGAGCTTTACAGCGTATTTCATAAACCTTGTCAGTTAGTGAAAAAAAAAAAAATACTGGCAAGCAATCCAGACTTTGCTGGAACCAACCATGGTTTATTGCAACATCAGCCAAGATATAAAGGAGTGTGCACTATGGCTCATTGCCCACGACTACATACCTGAAGATATCTGTGAGCTGTTCGGCAACTCTGAAAGAAGCCTTCACCGCTGGAAAGCAAACTTTCGCATCCATGGCTCAGTCAAACCCCCCACCAATCCTAACCGCGGTCGCCCTCGCATCCTCAACAATGACATGACTCATGATCTCTACACTCTTGTTGAAGGAGCCCCCGAGATGATGTCAACAGACATTTTACAGCATCGCAGATGATTTTCGTTGATGAGACGAGCAAGGATGATTGAACAATCTATCGACATTACGGCCGAGCGGTTTCTGGATGACGAGCGACTATCAGTGCCAACTTTGTCTGTGGAGATCGATACAGCTTGGTTGCTGCACTCTCCGTGGATGATTATGAGGTGCTACGTGTTGTTCCTGGCTCAGTTGATGGGGAAGAGTTCTTGGAATTCATCATTTATGACTTGGTATGTCCATAGCATCTCCTTCTCACCAGTTCTGACTTCATACATGATAGCTACCGAAGATGAATCCTTACCCACAAGACAAAAGCATCCTGGTGCTCGATAATTGTGCGATTCACAAGACAAATGCCCTTCGTGAGATCGTCCAGGGCTATGGCTGTGTCCTCACTTTTTTGCCACCGTATTCACCAGATTTCAATCCCATCGAGGAGAGCTTCAGTTGTGGTAAGTCGGCATTCTTGTTTACAGCTGTTACTGATCATTTTCACAGTGAAACATTGGATCCAAAGACACTGGCGGCGAGTTCAGGAAAGTGAACACCCAGAGATTGCGTTGCTGGAATCAGCAGCTTCTGTTACACCAGCGAAGACGAGAGAATGGTTCCTGCACTTGGGCTATATTATTTGATCACTTTTGTCTCTTATGTACGATCCGCTAACCTTGTAACTTTCTGTATCTCACAAATAAACGATGTCCGATGTATTGATAATTACGTTACTGCTGTCATGTTGGGATTCCATGGTAATACAGATGCCATGCGATCTGGAACAGGAGCCTGTGTCTGCAGGATGACATAGGCATCGGCTTTGCCTTTGACTTTCTTCATCATGGATGTGAACCTGGCGATATTTTGGAGGGGCAGCCATGGACTGCTGGCAGGCTTGAGCCAGTGCCATTCGAATGTGTTGACAGGAAGGCTTGCTGGCGAGACTTTGAGTAGATCCGCAATGATTTGTAAAAATGGATCCCATTCAATGGAGTTGCTGACATTGACTGGCCCACAATTTATGACCTCTGGTTTGCCAGTTTTTGTCTTTTTATTGCCAAGACGAACTCGCTTTGGAGCGGTGATGACTGCGACGAGAAGTTCGAAGACGGAAACAGGGGTATCTTCTGTACATGCAGGAGTGGTGTTCTGGGTAGTATGAGGAATATTTACAGTAGAATTAGAAGCAGGAGCAGTAGCCTGGTAAGCAGGAGGGGGGTCGGCGATTGGGGGCATGAGGAAATGCAAAATGGCAATGGCCGGATTGCTTGCCAGTATTTTTTTTCGCTAACTGACAAGGTTTATGAAATACGCTGTAATATTATTGTTCTTGTCTGTTATGGCTCACCACTGTCATGTACGACCTAGGTGCACTACTCATCCTATCAACCCATTCGCAGTCACTGCAGTCTATCTCTTATCTATGGCTGAAGATGAAGACGAAGAATTTGTTGGCATTATGATGGCTACTTTAGCCCTAGAACATCGGAAGAAGCAGAAATTTTCAGGAAAATATGGGCATCAAGGGCCTTATGACCATGTAAAGTCAAATGATTTCTTTGAATTACTCCTCCATCACTTCACAAACCAGCAGTTCAAGAACTGGTTACGGTGAGTAGTACTACTACCAGCATGCAACCCATATCCGACTACAGCTCTAGGATGTCACAGCAAGCATTCAATCATCTTCTCAGTCTCATTGAGGATGATCCCATTTTTGTCAGCACATCACACATCAGTAAAACATGGGTTGTCTTACTATGGTCTTAATTTATCTTAGTGGTCAGTTAAAGACAGATTAAGACAGATTAAGACGAGATTTAGGTAAGATGGAATAAGATGATCCTTCCACTTATTTTTTCCTACTTGGTCTTATTTTTTCTTATACATTCTTAGTGTTTTCTTATATGTTCTTAGTTTTCTTTTATATATTCTTAGTTGTCTCTTATATCTCCTTAGTTGTCTCTTATTTCAGACAGAATGAAAACAAATAAATCAATTTGATACTACTACAACTCGCATAGTACAAAGGAGAATGCTAATATGAGAGATGTAAACGTATAACTATATTATGGGTGGGGGCATAGGGAGGACTCAGAAGGGCGCAGTAAAATGGCTAGCACTAGTATGGAAGGAATAAAGAGAAGGGGAAAAAAATAGCGGAACAAAAAAATGGCAACGGCATGGCATGAGTTAAGGAGGTACAAACAAGACAAGGGGATGAAGGGGACATGAGGCCAAAGGCCTGGTATAATTCAACGGATGCAGCATGGCAGGCAGGTGGTGGGGAAAGGGGTAGGTGGCATGGGGATTGGTCAATCTATGAGAGAATGAGATGTCTCTCGATTTCAGAATGAGAACGACATACCATCGTCCGAAACGTTGACAAGAGCTGCACACTCATCCTCCTCGGCTCCTCCAATCCAGGACGTCTGAGAATCACCATGCCGGCTTATTTTTGCATATGCCTGTGCCTTCTCAACAATCTTCGCGAAAGAACCTTTGTGAGGGTTCTTGATTGAGGTGAGATAATTCTGCGACGCTGTACCCCAGTTCAGTTTGTTGAAGGCGCGATCCTTAGCAGACTCCTTGCCTGTGGCGGTGTTGACAGATTTGATGATTGCCTTCGAAATATTTTGCCTTTCTTTGTATCCCCACCGAGTGTTACCTTTTCACCCACTTACTCCTCATTTCCCACGGCCACTTTCCCAGGGAGAAGTGCCAAGTCCCACGATCCCATTGGCTACCACTCCTTCGGTTCCAGGCTCTCGCGCTTTGACATCTCCACATGTATGATCAATCACATGTCTGGTTATCGTCCAATCACGTCGCGCTTACTCATCCAAGATAAGAGGGCTTAATGCCATTGGTTGGAGATTGGAGAGCTTATTGCCATTGGTCAGAGATAAGAGGGAGTTATGCTATTGGACGATAGGTTACTACCTCCCCTCAAGCTGTTTCCTTTATATATCATCGATGTATGTACAATATACCTTACGTTTAGTCTGGTTTATCCCACCGGATAGTCAATATACTCCCTTCTCTCCTCTATCGTTCGATATTAGTCTGAGTCCGTTTGTCGTCGGAGCCGTCCTGTAGACGATCCGTAACAAAAGACTAAACGTACCTCTCTCCCCTGACAAACCGACTCACGTCACGAAGAAGCTTGTCTGCGATTCCTGCGTTTGTCATTGGTATTACCGAGACAAAGCTCGCACAAGCCCCCGACCCCAAACCGAATAATCAAGACGGATTACTATTATAGTCGCGAAGACTACGAGAATTCTCAGTACCACCTACCCGATAACTCCTTCCCCCCTTACCTCTATGACCCAGACCATCCCGAATACGATTATCATCATCAATCATCCGCCCTACCCACACCTTCACCAACACCTTCCGTGCAGTCCGAAGAATTGATTGAGACCGTACCTATCGAAACAATAGTCGAACCCGTCCGTGTTGTAACGCCTGATCGACCAAAAGTTTGGCCGTTCTATCATTCGACAAACCCACCCAATCCCTACAACCACTTCTTTGATTCTTTCCACGGCACCGAACCAGCTTTGGGTAGAGATCCAGTTGACATCCCCTCTGGCTTAAGCAAAGACACTGAGTGGCAAAGAGGCAAATTGCCCGTTGTCCCCGCCCAACAGACCCGAGACATTCCTATCACCACAAACGATACTCGCGTCGTTCAAACAAGACCACAGAAGTTCGTCAATTTCGTCCGACATCACGCAAAAGCCACCACATCCCTCCATCGCTCGGTCGAACGCTGGATATCTCGACTGTTCGCCGTCTCCTCCATCCCCATAACACCCCCTTCCAACATCGTCTCATCTACTGGAAGTGGGAAGCAGGTCAATATCTCGAAGAACAAGGATTCCCTGACGTCATCGGTGTCCCCGGAAAATCCTTCTTGGTGACCGACTTACCCTTGGTCTACCCATACTATCGTACAGTCGTCTGGGCCAAAGAATATATCCCATTTGGAGACCATTTCCCTGTTGACTGGAAAGTCCTCGTACATTCAGGTCTGAAAAGATCATATGAAGATTATCGTGAAACTCTCCCTATTCCCCCCGCACATTTTCCTCGGGTTTTACGATCTGATTACGGCAGTCCTATCCGTTGGCTCCCCAACCCCCTAACACGCCTCGATCATCGGATCACACGTCTCTGTAATACACGAGCATTGAATAGCGATCACGAGTTACAGCGATTGATCAAACGTCTCGGGTCACGCCAGAGAAAATACATCTCCAACTGGACCACCAGCCCCGCCTACGACCACTACCTCCGACGAAAGAACCATTCATCCAGATGGAAACATTGAACCATGGCATCCATGAAATCGCTCCTCCCCCTTCCCCCCAAATTCAATGGCGACAAAGAAGAATTTCGCTCTTTCATGCGGGCAGTCATCATCTTCTTAGCTGCAAACGCAACATACTTCGAAGACTTCGGGACCACAGACAACCCCCTCCCTGTCGAAGTTCGTCATGAAAGAAAGATTTTCCTTGTCTTGTCGCTGATGGACAAGGGTGTTGCTGCCGAATGGGCAAACGATTTTTGCGATACCATCGCAGTCGATTATCACACTCGTCTGGCTGCACACACCCCTGGAGACCCGGACCCCCCACAGATGAATTGGGGAACATGGCCCGTCTTCACTGCGTCGATGCAGGCGCAATTCGACAAGCCTGATGATAAACGGGACGCTGCGATCAAGCTCAACACACTCCGTCAAGGCAAGTTGACGGCCGATGAATTCTGGCTTCAGTTTGAAGTCCTGTATAAACGCGCTGGGTGGCATCCAATCACCCAACAGGAGCAGCTTATCCCGCTCCTTGAAAATCATCTAAACAAACCGCTCGTTGACCGAATCTTCGGTCTCGAGAACATGCCCATTACCGTCGCGGAATGGAAGACAAAGACCATCTTGTTGGACCGCCAATGGCGTCGTCGCAACGAGATCGAACGACTTACGGGTGGAAGTAACCCGACGAAGAAGGGTGAGAAGTCAAAGACGACTTCCACCTCTATTACAGCTGTCGCAGTGCCTGTACGACCGAAAGACCCCGACGCCATGGACGTCGATCAAGCCACTGTCGCGGCTGAGAAACTGAAGCAGCCAATGTCTGCAGAACGAACGGAGTTGATGAAGGCCGGCTTATGCTTCAATTGCAAACAACCCGGACATCTCTCGCGCAACTGCCCGTCCCGCGTACAACGTGTACGCGTATTGAACACTGAACAGGAACAACATGTTCGCTCCATGAATACCGAACCCGCGTCGAGCGGCCAAGATATCATCCAGATACTCGAAGCCCGCTGTGCCCAGCTCGAGGATGAACTTACCGCCGCAAAAAAGGATTTTTAAGAAAGTCGAAGAAACGCATGGACTCTTCGACTACGTCTCAATTGTCTACCGCTCCCCCTGTACTTATATTACCAAGTACTGTTGAATTCGATCGCATTTTATCAGAACTTCGAACAATGAGACAAGACATGCAAAAAGAAATGAAGAAGGAACAAACGAAACGGTGGTCTAACTCCAAGTTACCATCCAAACATCAACAGGTAGTGGAAGTACGAACCAAGTATGCTGAGATGCCAGCAGAAAAGAAAACCATACCAGTTGCGGTCGCATCACGTCAACCTACTATCGAAAGTGAGTTCAATGCCGAAGAAACGATGGTCGCCATCATGAATACCGAGATGTATGACGCCCTCGATCTCCTGAATGATTGGGACGTCCATGGGCAGCATACTACAAAAATCGGTCCGGGGTTAATCGTGAAATTACAGCGTATGCCTATCGACAAGGCTATCAAATATTTGATCACGGAACTTCCCCAGACATACCAGCAACCCCCAGCACAAAAAACGGAACCGATCGTAAAGCCTACTGCAGTTAAAATCCACAAGATGCGACAAATGGAACCTCTCATCACGAAAGCCGATAAACGATCCGCAGAATGGAGACTACGAGAAGTCAATCAACGGATCGAACAATTGGTTGCATCACAAGATGACAGTACCATGATGATGTCGATCAGTGTCAAAGGCCAACTCACTACAATCGACGACCAACGAAGGTTCTCTGTCACCTGTCTTTTGGATTCAGGTTGCACCGTCTCAGCCATTAATTCCGGTTTCGTACAACAACATCATCTCACGACACAGAAATACGAGAAACCTTTCCCTAGTTACAATGGGGATGGTACGATGTCCAAAGACGGATTAATCACGGAATACGTTGAGATGAATTTACGGCTTGGTGAACACATAGAACGGATACATCTTACGGTAATCCCCCTCGCAAAGATCGACATCTATCTCGGCTTTGACTGGTTGAAGAAACATAATCCCGAAATTGATTGGCTGACCCAAACGGTCGACTTTACTCGTTGTCTTTCTGTCTGTGGTCATTCCCCTGGTAAAATCGACGGTGTTATGTTCAAGACCGCAATTTACGACAACCCCGCTTGGTACCGCGCCTTCCAGACAAAATCAACAGAACTGGCTCGCGCCAAGATGACCAATGATGGTGTCAAGCCAGAACAGTCCATCGTCGACCAATTGCCAGACGTATACAAAAGTTATGCCGACGTCTTCGATCCCAAGGCCACCGATTCAATGCCACCATCAAGACCATGGGATCACGCAATCAACTTGAAGCCGGATGCACCCGACCACTTGAACTGCAAGCTATATCCGCTATCACCCCCAGAACGCGAGAAACTTGACGAGTTCCTCGACGAAAACTTAAAAGCTGGCAAGATAAGACCATCAAAATCACCTTACGCCTCACCATTCTTCTATGTGCATAAGAAGGATGCGACCGAACTACGTGGTGTACAGGATTATCGGAAATTGAACGAACATACCATTCCGGATAATTACCCGTTGCCGTTGATTGACGATATCATAAATCAACTCGATGGTGCAGAGTATTTTACGAAGTTAGATGTTCATTGGGGTTTCAACAACATACGGATCAAGGAAGGCGATCAGCATAAAGCCGCATTCCTAACACCAAAAGGATTATTCGAACCGACAGTGATGTTCTTTGGTCTACGGAATTCTCCTCCTACCTTTCAAAGGATGATGAATCACATCTTCCGATATGAAATACGTGCCGGTTGGCTACATATCTATATGGACGATGTCATCATCTTTTCCAAGAATCTGGAAGAACATCAGGAACGAACACGTCAAGTATTGCAGAAGTTCCGGGACAACAAGCTATTCCTAAAGATTGGAAAATGTACCTTCGATACGCAACGAGTGGAATATCTGGGTCTCATTGTCGAACATGGAAAAGTACGAATGGACCCGACCAAAACTGACGCAATAACCGATTGGCCGATCCCAAAGAACAAGAAGGAATTACAGTCGTTCTTAGGTTTCCTCAATTTCTATCGAAGATTCGTTCGGGATTTCGCACAGGTTGCATTACCCTTAAACTCCTTAACCGGCAAAAAAGATTGGGAATGGAATGTGGAACAGCAAGTCGCATTCGAAGAATTGAAACAGATCATCACAACGGATCCTGTCCTCGTTATTCCTAACAATCATGGGAAATTCAAGATCGAATGTGATGCCTCAGATTTTGCTACCGGTGCTATTTTGTCACAACAACAAGACGATGGCACATGGCATCCGGTGGCATTTTTGTCAAACAGCATGTCCCCTGCAGAAAGGAATTATGATGTCCACGATAAGGAATTACTCGCGATCATCCGATGTTTTGAACAATGGCGACATTTCCTTCTTGGTGCACCGGAAATCATCGATGTCTACACCGATCATCAAAACCTCACGTATTTCAGACAGCCACAAAATCTGACTCGACGACAAGCCCGATGGATCTCGTTTCTCCAGGATTATAATTTCCAACTCCATCACCGTCCTGGCACCCTAAACCGCAAGGCAGACTTGCTCTCACGGCGTGTTGACCACGACCGAGGTCTTGACGACAATAAAAACATTGTCGCACTCCCTGACTCCTTATTCATGGCTTTCCTTGACACTACTACGATGAGTCCCCAATGGCAAGAACAATTCATCAAGCATGGACTCCAACTAGATGAACAAGTCACCGAAGGATTGAAGGATCCCAACTCTCCTTGGAAATGTATGGATGATGGTTTGATATATCACCACGATCTGTTATATGTCCCAAAAGATGACTATCTCCGGGGTGAAATCATACAAGAACACCATGATACCCCCTTGTCCGGACATCCCGGACAGGAAAATACGTTCAGAGCTATCGCACGACACTTCACTTGGCCATCACTCCGCGCTGACGTCAATAAATATGTCACAGCATGTTTACCGTGTCAACAGAAGAAAGTTCATCGAGGAAAGAAACCGGGATTGTTACATCCTCATACGATTCCCCCATACCCATGGCATACTGCCACGATGGATCTAATCGGCCCTTTACCCGAGTCACAAGGTTTCAACGCTATTCTGGTGGTGATGGATAAGCTGAAGAAACAATCTGTCCTTATCCCCACCACCACTACATTGACATCAGAAGGATCAGCACGACTATACCGTGATCATGTCTTTAAACGATTTGGATTACCTCGTGTCATCATCTCTGATCTCGGGACGCAGTTTGTATCCGGTTTCACGAAAGAACTGAATCGCCTACTGGGAATCATCGGACATCCAACGACTGCTTATCATCCACAAGCGGATGGACAAACTGAACGAGCTAATGCCGAAATCGAAACATACCTCCGTTTGTTCATCAATCAACGACAAGATGATTGGGCTGAATGGCTGGCTCTGGCAGAGTTCGCCTTAGCCAATCACGAATCATCGTCTACCGGCATGTCCCCATTCTATGCGACAATGGGTTTTCATCCCTGGAAAGGAAAGGAACCAATTAAGGAAGAAATCGTCAATGAGTCTGCCGCTTCTTTCGTAGACCGAATGAACCGCATACAGGAACAGGCAACCAATGCCTTGACTGCCGCACAAGAGAAGATGAAGAAATTCTATGACATAAAACATCGTCCCGCCCCGGAATATAATGTCGGCGACAAAGTTTGGCTGGAGTCTACAAATATCGACTCTCTCCGTCCATCCAAAAAACTGGATGATAAACGATATGGCCCCTTCCCCATCGTAAAGAAGATTGGACGATCATCCTATGAGTTGAAACTCCCCTCCACATGGTCCAAGAAATATCCCATCTTCAACGAAGTACTTCTGTCTCCTTATGTTCCACCCGCCTTCCCACAGCAAGTCACCACGTTGCCACAACCACCTGCTGAGATCGTTGACGGACAAGAAGAATACGAGGTTGAAGAAATCATCGATTCCGTCATCCGTAGAAATCGTTTGTTCTACCTCGTCCATTGGTTGGGTTATCCCCGCGAAGAAGACTCGTGGATACCTGCAGCAGAGACAAAGAATTGTAAGAAACTTGTCTCCGAATTCCATCGATTGCACCCTCGCGCACCGACATCGGCTAATCTTCGCATCTCAATCATCCCTCGTCCCGTCAATGCTTCTCCGCTGATACACTGAGGGGATCTCTAAGTGTGGGGTGCGAGGTACGATCCAAGGGAGGTCTCGAGCTCTCGAAAATGAGGTGAAAGGGGGAGAAACTGATCTGTTTGTACTTATTAGTAATATAAGTACATATGAGAAACTAACTAATAAAATGGTAAAATATGTGAATCGGACCTCAGAGATACATGATGCGTATCATCTTCCCGGTCACTGAAAATCTGACTGTCCCCAGTCAGGAGAAGGAGGGGGAGTGAATGAAGAAAAAGAAAAGGTGAAAGTGACATCAAACCAAAAATCAAAAGAAATGAGAAAATCAACAAGAAAATCAAAAGAAAATCTGAACGAAGGAGAATCCTACTCTAAACCAGCAACACGATTGTCCAAAGAACCAAACTGAATCTCTAAACTCTTCACTCGCTTTTCCAACAAAAAATAACTTGCTCGAAAATTGATAAAATCAATCTGAACTTTTTCAAGTTCCGAATAATCTTGTTGATGGCGAATCTTGGCATCCGAAGAGAACTGAGGTGGCTGTCGAGGACATGAGGGCGTGGCGTGAATCTTGCACATGGATGTCGAAAGGAGAGGTGACAATGGTGGGAAGGGTAGTGGCGAGGATGAAGGAGGCGGTGGTGGCGATTTCGGGGACGGCGAAGCTGTGGGTGGGTCAATATTTAAAGATGGAGTCGGTGAAGAGGTCATAGGTGGAGATGGGGGGTAAAAGGGGGGCGAAGTGGGAGTAGATGGGCTAAAGGGCATTAGTATACTATTATGATGAGTTGTTCGGGTCGTTGGCGACAGGCAGCGACCATGGAGGGTCGGAATGAGACTGCGATGGGGCTTGGTAATGGTATGCGAAGTCGGAGACAAGGCTGCGACAAAATGTCGCAACCTTTCGTGATTGGGGGTCAAAACCAATTTGGGGGTCTTCGGAAGGCTCGTGGGGGTCGTCTGGGACCTGCGATGGCCTTTTAGAACTGGGATGAGGCTTCTGGGGGGGTCTGCGACAATTTTCAACTTGCGAAATCGGGTCGCGACAAAATGTCGCGACTTCTCGGAATGGGGCATCAAGGGTGTCTGCTGGGGTGACGGCAGGACCTGGGATGGTGGGGGAGCATCATAGGTTAATGCTGGGGATGAAGGCGGGTCCATAAACACAAACGGGGGGCCAAACGGAGGCCAAACGGGGGTGGATGCGGCTGGGTGCGTCGAAAATGGTAATTTTGGGGGTGGCACGGGCTTAGATGGCTTGGGTATGTCATGGCTTACGTCTGGGGACGACGGCGTGGGCATGGACATGAACGCGAGACGAAACGGGGGCGAAACGGGGGCCGATATGGCTGTACAGGTCGAAAATGGGGTTTGGCGGGCGCTGGCGCGGTTTTGTGGGGATGGCGTGGGCTCGGATGGCGGGGGCGTGTTACGGATGGTCTCTGGTGACGACGGAGAGGGCGTGGACGCGAACGCGGGGCGAAACGGGGGCGAAACGGAGGGGGATGGGGCTGGGTGCGTCGAAAACGGCGTCTGGAGGGTGTTGGCGCGGGTTTCTGGGGACGGAGCGGTCTCAAACGGCGGGGGCGTGTTACGGTTCGTCTCTGGGGGGGACGGCGAGTGCGCAGGTGCAAACGGGGGGCGATTCGGTTGCGAAACGAGGGGGGACGCGTCGATACACGCGTTATGGTCGTGTTGGGGTGCGTGGGCGCGTTCTCCTGGGGCTGGCGTGGGTTCAAACAGCGGGGGCGTGCCACGGGTTGCGTCTGGGGACTGCGGCGTGGGCGTAGGCGCAAACGGGGGGCCAAACGAGGGGGAAACGGAGGTGGGGGCATTGAAATGGGCGCGGATGCCGTTTTCTGGGGGCGGCGCGGGCACAGACGGCGGGGACGTGTGACAGTGCACGTCTGGGGACGACGGCGTGGGCGTAGACGCGAACGGGGGGCGAAACGGGGGCGAAACGGAGACGGATGCGGCTGGGTGCGTCGAAAACGGGGTTTGGTGGGCGCTGGCGCGGTTTCCTGGGGACGGAGCGCGCTCGGATGGCGGTGGCGTGTTACGGATGGCGTCTGGGGACGACAGCGAGGGTGTGGGCGTGAACGGGGGGCCGAACGAGGGCCAAACGGGGGCGGATACGCCTGGGTGCGTCGAAAACCGCGTTTGGACGCGTCTCCCTGCTCTGTTACCGCGGAAACGGCAGTGGGGGGCGTACCTGGGGGTGCACGGGCTAAACCCGTTGCACGGTGGGCGTTTTCCGTCATCTACTGGGTCTCCGCTTGATGTTCGACGCGCGGGTGGCGCTCCATGTTGGACGCGGCCGTTGGGGCTGTTTCTGGGCTCTCCGGGCGCGGTTTTTCTGCCGGGATGTGTGGGTCGTGGGCTTCCGAGTGCGTTGGGGTCGTAAAACGAGTGTGGAGGGGACGGATTAGTGAAATATAATGAAGGCGCGAAGGGGCGGGGATGTTGAACCCCGTGTGACATAGGTGTGACGGCGTGACAAAGTAACAAAGGTGCCGAGTTTTGCAGCCCAAGAGGCGCAACAGGCACTAGATAATAAAACTGAGGGGTGTAAGACATCGGAGAGGACCTAGACAATAGCTGAAAGCTGAAAATGCTTGGGAATGCTGCCGAAAGCTGGCGCAAGAGACTGAGCCACTCAAGATAAGTGGCAAACTGCTGGCAAGGGGGCTGAAACCTGTTGAATGCCTCGCGGTGGGCTCCAAAATGATACACTGAGGGGATCTCTAAGTGTGGGGTGCGAGGTACGATCCAAGGGAGGTCTCGAGCTCTCGAAAATGAGGTGAAAGGGGGAGAAACTGATCTGTTTGTACTTATTAGTAATATAAGTACATATGAGAAACTAACTAATAAAATGGTAAAATATGTGAATCGGACCTCAGAGATACATGATGCGTATCACCGCTACGTTCTCCTGCAAGCGATGTCATTGTGTCCGTCGAACCCAAGATCATCACTTCGTTACTCTCGCGACAGGAAAATCATGACTTTCGGTCGTTCGCTTTCCCGACCTCTGTCCGTCGCTTATGGCTGTTCGAACTTGGGGAAGTGAACACCATCACTCACGTCATCACAGTTGGTACACCGAGTACCCGTGGTCACCTCCGTGATGTCGCGGGTGGTCTCAGCAATCTCGCCTTCAACGATGGCCGGCTGTCCACATATGCGTATCCGGTTGCCATGATGCATCGTATGCGCACCCCCCTTCCTTCGGCTTTGTTGTGGGATCGGTACGACATTCTGCCCCCTCTCCGTTTCTGTGAGGTGCCACCCCGTCTCCTCTCCGATCACCCCGTCAACCCTTTCCTCCGCATCTTCTGATGCTCGTACGTCCGCGACGATGTTAAACTATGATGTACAGAGTCGGGGGTTTGGAGACCCCCTTTCTGTTGTTGGCTATGCTATAATTTATCCGCCAGATCTGCGACCCCCCGACATAGTCTGCCCCAAGCAGCCTTGCTGGCCGCCGTGTATGGCACATGGTCCGTCCCTGATATACCCTCTATTCCTTCCGTTTAATTTCCTTTCTCTTCCCCGTCCTTGTTCGCGCGGACGCGAACCTTGTGGGGGGGGTATTGTTACCTTTTCACCCACTTACTCCTCATTTCCCACGGCCACTTTCCCAGGGAGAAGTGCCAAGTCCCACGATCCCATTGGCTACCACTCCTTCGGTTCCAGGCTCTCGCGCTTTGACATCTCCACATGTATGATCAATCACATGTCTGGTTATCGTCCAATCATGTCGCGCTTACTCATCCAAGATAAGAGGGCTTAATGCCATTGGTTGGAGATTGGAGAGCTTATTGCCATTGGTCAGAGATAAGAGGGAGTTATGCTATTGGACGATAGGTTACTACCTCCCCTCAAGCTGTTTCCTTTATATATCATCGATGTATGTACAATATACCTTACGTTTAGTCTGGTTTATCCCACCGGATAGTCAATATACTCCCTTCTCTCCTCTATCGTTCGATATTAGTCTGAGTCCGTTTGTTGTCGGAGCCGTCCCGTAGACGATCCGTAACACCGAGGGACTCAATGGAGATAGTGCCGTCTCACCAAAGTACATATGAGCGCTCAACCTAATAAAGTGGTGAGTTCAAGTATGTAAGATGGAGAAAAACATACAGCAGCGAGTGAGAGGGCAAGAGCTGTATATGGACCTGGTTCACCCATGTAAGGCACCCTCACAGCACCCAGAATAGCTGAATAGTGAGTCGCGAACATTTGAAGAACTATGGGACTGTGGAATAAGCCACGGTATGCCTACAATATGAACAAAATGTTAGTGTGTTGCATATCATAAGATTAGACATACCGATCGGTCATTCCCATCGGCTGTCTCATAAAGAAAGGCAAAATTTTGGAGTTTTTTTTCTGCAAAAGAGGCGCAGGCTTCATTAGTATCAAAATCTTCATGGTTGTCAAAAAAAGCATTGATAATGGCAATTGCAGCCAAGCCGAAGGATGCACGCCATTCATAAATGCGTTGGTTAGCCTGTAAATAGTTAGTAGCATAGAACGATGTAAATTGCTTGAACTTACAATACAAAATATGGGCTCATTGATTGTGGCCACAAGTGGGATGCTTTCCCCATAGACGTCGTTCCACACCTGTTGCTGAGCCATGACAGCATTGTGGTCCTCGACGCACTAGATCCTTGTATGCGGCAATGTAATTGAGGTAGGTTGGAATGTAGACATGGCGCCAAGTATTGCCCCTTTCACAACCTGCTGGGAGCTGGCTGTTGACAAATTTCCTGCGGCTGACATGAGCTTTACTCTCTTGTGATGTGTCTAGATCACCATCTTCGACTTTGAGGGGGACCTGCAGTGATAGACTATACAACCACTGCCAATAAATCAATGATGGCACTCACTGAATGTGCCATTCGACGATTTGAAAAGGCCAGCATCTTGGATTTGAGCCATTCATCATTGCTAGCATCAAGGAACTCCAAGGGTTCAGAGAGGGGCTTGACCTTCATTAGCACCAGCTCTGATTTATGGATGACGGTGGCAACCTTCGCCTTGCTTTTGGTCAAGGCTGTTGAAACAAGAGTTGAAGATTGGAGGGTCGAACCTGAGTGAATGCTGGCACTTGCACCGCTGTTCTTCGATTTTCCTCTTCCTGAAGAAATTTCGGCCGCCCAGTTGTTGATGAGGCCAGATGAAGACTTGTCAAATGGTCTAAACAGGTTATAATAAAAAAGTGTTGTCTCTTCGAGCAGGAACATGATGATGATGGGAGTCACCTGACTGATTGGGTAAGATTGCCTCAAGTCACTGTCAGTGATAATCAGTTTGATGGTCCTTGCAGAACACTGTTCAACTGCAGCTCACCATCAGCATTGCTGGCTGCAGCTTCACGGAACACCTTGACAGCCTCATGAACGCCTGGCTTTTGGACTCACCTCTTTTTCTTGGACTGCACCTCCTCCACCTCAATCTCCTCACTTTGATCACCCCCATTTTCGCTATCAACAGGCTGGTAGAGGTCGTTGTCACCATCAATTACCTCACTGTTGCCCACATTATCTCATTCTATCGCCTCATTACTTGAGACATCGTTGTTCTCTGCATCCTCAGTGAGGAAGGTGTCCATACCCTGAAAATTACATTAATTGATATTTATTCATTACTTAAAAGAATCACATACCTTCGGTAAGTTAGGAACATGTTGCGAAATCACTTGACAAGGGGCCTTGGCATGGGCTTCTATGCCCTCGCTCGCCTTTGCATCGTGCTGGCTTATTGTCATTTCCAGGGTTGCAAGATCATGTAGCTTTTTTTCATGTAGCTTTTTGACGGCTTCTTTTTCAAGTTGTTCGTGTTCATGGTCCTCTTGCATCTGTGCTGCAGTATGTCGTTTCTGCTTGGGTATTGCAAGACCTGAATGCTGAGTACTGTTTGTAGCTCGAGTTTGGACGTGGTTGTTTGTTACTGGCATTGTAGTGGAGGATTGTTGTGGGGTAAGTGGAGTTCAAGAGTTGAAAGGTTTGATTTGAACTTGTTTGCCTTTTGTTTGCAGCGTGTGAAACATTATTGAGGTATCGGACATCACCACACCTGGTGCAAGCCAGATATGCTTCCGTGCAACCTAGTCGCCCATAATCTCAATGCTCGAACTATCCCCTGCACATTTCCGGGGTGCAAACAGTTCTTTTGCAATCAACCTGGTCTCCTGGACCAAGCACGCTCACCCTGATCCATCAGAGCGTTGAGTGCCAGTGGTGCCATCCCAGAGTGGCCCACCATCTGACGAGCTGTCTGATGACCCCAATACATCAGACGCAGCTGAATCCGAGTCTCCACCACCATCTCCTCAACCACATTGGGATGCTGCTGACGATGGAGAACCTATACATGGAGAGGTGGAGGAATGTCGTGTGGGTGCAGACCAGGAACAAAATCCCTGCTGCACTTTCCACCCACAGATAAATGGTGAGTTAATGTGTCCTTACTCACCTTGAAACCTCTCATATAATGGATGTTATCGACAGGGAGGCCATGTGATCGAGACGGCAACTATTTACCTCCAGGTGCACCTCCCCCCTCCAGATAATGTACTGCCCCCTGACAACTGGGGCCTCTTCACATCTCGGATCAAATTTGAGATGGCAGAATTTTTGTACAAACATAATCAGATGTCTGCCAGAGACATTGACACCCTGCTTGAATTATGGGGGGCATCATTACTCGTGTCTGGTGCTGCATGTTATGGGACGTCTTAGACGAACTCCAGCAACGCAGACAACACAAGAACTTCGTATACTGACAGGAAGAATGGGGAACCGAGTAAAGAAACAAATAGATTTCAGCGGCAATGGTACAATGGTGAGCGAAGACGACCGGGGAGAGCGAACCAGACTAAGCTAAGAAAAATACTAACTACTTGCGTCCTTTATAAACTAGCGACTCGAGGGTAGGCTTTTTGATGCGATGTGGCAACTGCCAGTCGTTGCATAGCCATGGGTTGGCATAGCGATCGTCAGGCATTGACGTTGCCTCGGCGTGTTCTTGGCTCCGGGTTGGGGTCTTGATGTCTTCAGGGTCCTCCACTGTTAATAACTCCGCTACCTCAGCTTCTTCTGCCCTTAGCCTTGCAGCGTTGTGTGTAACTCATGTGTTCCGGTGGACAAGTCGTGCGGTGGTTCGCTGATAGCCGGTGATGTGTCGGATACGTGGCTCGAACCAAGATGGTGGGTTAACACTGACTTGGAGACGGAGGGGTTGTTGAAGAGGCTCGTACGGTGAGTAAGCGGAAAAAAGAGAGGGCGTAACACCGCACCTCCATTCGCCAGTCATGAGGATCTCTACAAAACAATTGATAATGCGAAAGTTGGCGATGTTCCGTGGAAGAACTTCACTGTTTGTTATGATGGTGAAGTTTCAGCTGAGCCCCCTTCGTGGATGGTGAAAGATTTTGATGTATGGTATTGAAACCCTCATGATGTTGTAAAGAATATGCTCGACAATGTGGATTTTCTTGGGGAGATGGACACTGCCCCTTTTTGGGAGTATAATGCGGATGGAGATCGACAATACCAACACTTCATGTCCAGTGATTGGGCATGGAATCAAGCCGTAAGTGCTGGTCCATGTTAAGATATTATACTCATTTTAACAGGACATTATTGCCGAAGATCCTGAGACTCATGGCTCAATGTTTGTGCCTATCATTCTCAGCAGTGATAAAACGACTGTTTCTGTTGGAACTGGTTACGAGTTCTTTTAATTTATTAAAAGACTCGTTCTTTATCAGACCAGGCTGAGTGTAGGTTCGTAATTAATTAATTAATTAATTGATTGATTAATTAATGAAGTTGATCTCCTATAGAGAATTTTTTTTTGAGTACAAGGTGTGATTCTGGTTTCTATATTGGAAAATAACATAAAGTTGGGGCCATGTTTGGACAAGCTTACATAAGCATCCAAATATAGCTCAATGTACAAATGAGTAAACAATGGTTGAAATATATTCAGTTTTGAATAAAATATTCATAACAGCTTCAATTGTTGATGGAATCAGCTGAAAATTTTACTGACAACTGGTCTAGCCATTTCAGGCATGATGTGATACTGACATGTGACCAGTCTAACCATATAAGGCAATTTTTGATACAATGTGTGAAATTTTATGCTGATCACAGTGGTGACAGTCACATGTCACAGATCTAACCATATAAGGAAATATTAGTGATTTAAAGCAAGTGGGGTCAGTTTTAATATCAATTCTCTAGTAGACATTATAGTTTAATGTGGCAAGTGTGACAGTCACATGTGACTAGTCTAACCATATAAGGAAATTTTGAGCCATATGGGCTAAATTTAACAAGAATCATGATGGTGACAGTCACATGTGACAAATCTAACTATATAGGGAAATAATGAAGTTGAGTGTAATATAGATGACCAGTGGGTCTCTAAGCCTGACACCATATCCATACCTGTGGTACAGGTCTGCATTACCCACCATCAAACATGTGTATAGTAGTTACCGGTGATACGCATCATACGATCCCATGCTCTGAATGTACGAATCAGATATACTATACCTCTCCATTGACCATATCCTGATATCTCACAATCTTACGAATGTCTGCGAACTTTTCCGATATCTCTTGACAACTATTGATCCATTCCGAACTTGTGGCACCTTCAAAACAAAGCCATCCTACATTGAACCAATACCGTTCCCATCAGACACCACCCTTCCTATCCCTTCATACATATAGTAGACATCTTCGCATTTTTGCAATCACCTATTAGGTAGTTTGTTTGGGGATCTCCCCTTCTATAGCTACCTACAGCGTATCACCGGTGTAACCGTGTGGGTACCATGAATCTGAGCGCTATGATGAGTGCGTCACTGGTGGCAAGCCAAGATCCCAACACCTCCCTCAGGCCAGACACACATTAATTGACATGTCTGTTACCTTAGCGAGGTATGGGGTGGAGACTCAGATGAGCCGTACGCCATTCTCAGTGCTCTTGGTGCTGGATACCTTGTGAAGAACGCCTACATGTCAATTGATGTGCAGGCTGCATTCACAAGATGGCTGGTGGCAAAGTCATCATCGTTGGTGCTGGATATTTCATGAATGACATCTATGTGTCAGTGCTCATTAGCCCACAAGGTGTCTCGTTCATGTGCTGGTTGTGGAAGTGTCATGCTACAGTTAGGGAAAGTATTGTTGTCTTAGTTAGAAGAAGTAGTGATGGGAAATGACATTGACTAAATTAGAGAAAATTGAATGAACATTAATTAATCTGCTAAACAAGAAAATCCTATTGTTTGTGATTTAAACATTCTAAGATGGAGATAAAAGAACTCGTTCATGCCATGCAAAGCACTGGCCCACTAAACAAGTGATACTGGGTATTACCCACTTTATGCTTCCATAGGAAATGCGCACAATGGCCTTCGGCGTGCTCACCAAAATGCCCTTGTCCTTGTTGGTTTCCTTGCTTCTCCTAAAGGTATCTTGTATCTTTCTGTATAATATGTCAATTCATTTTGGATTAGTTCCCAGAGCTGAGGCTGATACAGATGAATTTCGTGAATTTAAATGACAACTTTTCCATACTTCAATGGTGAAGATTCTTAATCCCCTCAAGCCTGTCATGACAGTTCCAGAAGTTGTTCACCGTTTTGATGGCCACTTTCACCATGCAATCTATGGTATTGGTCCATACCTTGCTGACTACCAAGAGCAAGTAGCCGTTTCCTGTATTGTGCAGGGGTGGTGCTCCAAGTATATATATTTTTGCTTGTAATTGTAATTCAATTTATGCAGTTTTTAGGTGCACTGCATCCTCAGAAAACTTAGATGGTGGTGATGGCCATTCTTGCACCTCCAAGCATGCAAACTTTATAATAGATTCATTTGGACTCGGTGTGGCATGGCATGATTATGGAATAGCAGGAAAATGTCAAGTAATATATTCTCTATTCAGTGTTCTGATCTCCTCTCATTTTATCCTCAATTAGCCATTCACCCACAATTTTCCACGAGCAGATATTTATGAACTTATTGCCCCTGATCTGCTTCACCAGCTCATCAAAGGTGTATTTAAAGATCACCTTGTGAAATGGGTACAAGATTATCTGGTTGCAACTCATGGAAAGAAGTGTGGCAATGAAATTTTGGATGACATTGATCGACAGTAAGTCTTTTGGACTGAGTTGGTCAATTAAACTAACAGGTACTGTAGTATTGCAATTGCTGCACCATTCTCAAACCTCTGCCAGTTCCATGAAGGACGGGGATTTAAGCAGTGGACAGGGGATGATTCAAAAGCCCTGATGAAGGTAAGACACAATAACATGCTTTATTAATTTGCACTAATAATGATACCATAGGTATACCTTCCTGCCATTGAAGGTTATGTCCCTGTTGAGATGGTCCACTGCTTCTGAGCATTTCTGGAATTTTGTTACATTGCACGACAGGAGGTTCATGATGAGAAAACACTTGGTCAGCTCACTGAGGCGATGAATCGTTTCCATCACTACAGAGAGATTTTTGTGGCCACTGGAGTCCGCCCAGATGGCTTTAATCTCCCTCGCCAGCATTTCATGGTTCATTATCTTCACCTGATCCGAGCTTTTGGGAGTCCAAATGGCTTGTGCACATCAATTACAGAGTCAAAGCATATCAAAGCTGTCAAAGAACCTTGGCGTTGATCTAGCCACCATGATGCTTTGGGCCAGATGCTACTGGCTAACCAGCGGCTTGACAAGCTGGCAGCCCTCCATGTGGACTTCACCCACTGTGGATTGCTTGAAGGGACATGTTATACAGACAGTCTCATGAACATTGGTATGTTTTAGAATCTTCCCAAGCAGATCTTTCTAAATAATATTATGCTTAGAGGATGGTTATGGTGGAGGTGTTAATGTCCATGATGAGAATGACAGTGAGGATGAGAGTGATGGTGGTGCTGTTGAAGGTCCTCCAATCACCTCTTATGTCGATCTGGCATGAACTGTTGGTATGTCTTTTATTGACTGTTTGATGTCATATTAAGAACATGTGTAGTTCGAACTTGGAATGTTCTCTCTCTTGCAGCTGAAATTCAGCAACCTACATTTCCCATGCTTATTGCCTGTTTCCTCTATGATCAACTATACCCTGATAATGTTCTCTCTGCATCCCAAGTTCCTCTCAGTGCCTGTCCATCATATACTGACAGGATCAGAGTGCACAACTCAGCTGTTGCCACCTTCCATGCTCCATGTGATCCTAGTGGAATTGGTGGCATGCGTCGTGAACATATCAGGGCTGTACCATTATGGCAAAAGGGTCCCGGTCGGTATGATTGTGTCTTTCTCAACTGGGATGCAGAATTGCCTGGGATGCAGGGAATGGATGTTGTTCGTGTTCTCCTGTTCTTTTCTTTTGACTTCAAGGGCACAACATATCCTAGTGCATTGGTCTGTTGGTTTACAGTGGTTGGTGATAGTCCAGATGAGGACACAGGCATGTGGATTGTACAGCCAGAAACTGATGCTGATGGATTTCCAGTCATTTCTATTATTCATCTTGAATGTGTTGTTCGTGCTGCTCATCTTCTTTGTGTGTTTGGGAATGTTGTCATTCCCAGAGCTCTACACTTTCACCAGTCCCTTGACACCTTCAAAGCTTTCTATGTAAACAGGTTTATTGACCATCATGCTTTCAAAACAATATGATCTGTGCTTTGTTGATTCTGAAAAGTGAGGAGGTAATTGAACTTTGTGATGTGAATTGCCAACAATGGTAGAATGGAAATTGAGGTGATAATTAGAAGCATAGGCAGAGTGACAATAGAGAGGGACAGGAGAGTATTAAGAGGTGAAAATCAATTTCAAAGAATCATAGGAAGAATGACACTGAAGAGGGAAAGTCAAGTGTTAAGGAGCAATAACTTGATCAATTTCAAAAGAGCATAGGGAGAGTGACAATAAAGAGTGAGAGGAGAGAATTATAATATAATACTGGGAATTTTCAAAGGAGCATGGGGAGAGCGACAATAAAGAGGGAGAGGAGAGGTTCAGGAAGGGGACTGGGATCATACAGTGGTAATGCTCAACCAAATGTAATATCAAACTGGGGAACACCCCAGTGACTACACTAGTATAAGTACACAAGGCCCTCTAGGGCCAGTCATATGCAACACAAAGAGGGACAGTGTAAATGATAAGAAGGATGGAGTGGCAACCAGTAAGGTAACTACACTAATGGAGAGGGTGTTAACAAGGCAAGACAATGAACATGATGGATTGTGTGAGGGTATGAAACATGGCAGGTTGAGGGTCCATAATAATGAAGGTTCAAACATGTACACATAATCCTGCCTAGGGTTGGCAAGCCAAGACAGAACCAGAATGACTGGAACTGGAGCTGGATCCAATATGGAACTAGAGTTGGAACCAGATAGACAACTACTGCATTATGGTATATGGGAAATGGCTTGTCCTCATTGATATTTCCAGAAATTCTATGAATCTTTTGGCTTTCAAGGTGAAAGGCACCTACAGCAATGAGCATGGTGTCAGTCAACCCATAAAGGGACCACTGCTGCATCTGCAGAATTGAAAATGGATGATCATCAGAACCCTACAAACCCTTCACTTTTGCTGTACATTCTGCAACTGGTGTCAAGGTAAGCACATTGCTCTACACTATGCATCATTGTCTGATTACCATTTATCAGTTGCATGTTGTAGAGATTGATCATGCAGCACCAGATCTATAATTCATGAAGAAAGCAGTTGATGTCTACTTCCAATGATTTCCCTATGGCAATGCAAGCCTTGAAGAAGCACAGTGTAGAGAGCAGTACATAATCTCCATTTTGTGAGTTTTGTTGTTAGGATCAAACCCAAAAATCTCTTCTTGTTTGTAACTACATACAAGAGTCACTATCTATAAAGGGACAGAAATAGAGAAATGGGAAATAGGAGACAGGTGAACTGAATGAGTGGGATAAGTGAATAAAAGGAGTGGGATATCAGAGGAAGTAAGAGAACACCAAGGCAGAGATGTATCAATCTCTACAGTGGCATCATCTACCTCATCATGAAGTACAGCTTTATCCACCTTTATTATATTGAGTCTGGTGCATGTGTATACATGACCCACACCTCCAGTGAGACAATCTTTGTCACCACAGAGCATGAGGTGACAAATGGTATAATCAGTGTCAACAAGAAAGGGCAAGTTTTAGTGTCAATGTGGATGAGCGGACCATTATTTCTTACATTTTAACAATCCTGAATAACATTGAACTTGGCCAGTTAAGCCTGCCAGGTGCAAGCAGTACCAGCAACTATCTCAAAGTGGTCAATTTGGAGAGGCAGCCAAAGTCACAGTTATTAATAATTCACCAAGGGTATGAATTTCTCTTTTCCTGCAAGAATTGCCTTACAACTTGGCCTCAAAGGGCATTTTGCAATACTTTGGGATCGTGCTAGAAAAGGGTGAACTCAACCACCTGGAGTCTTTGGAACTTGCCTGTCCTGTTTTGCAGCAGGGCAGGAAACATCTACTTGAGAAATGGCTGAAAGAAAACAAGGTCAGCATTTTATTTTGCCTCTTCTGTTCACCAACTGAGTAGCTATATAGCTTATCTGCAGCAAAGAACTTGGGAACATCATGTGCATGTATGATATGATGCTTGCCTTCAGTGTTTACCTACAGGTGAATGTCCCAAAAAAGGTTATTGCCTGTTTTTCTGCAACAGGTCAAACAGAGAAAATAGTTTTGTATTCCAAGAAAGTTGGCCATCATCCTGACTACATTGCATTACTGCAACATATCATGCATATGAACCTGGAAAAGGGTGCAGAGGTCATGACACAGCTAGTGAATGATGAAACAGGTCCCCTTGTGGCTGTTGATGTGTGAGTATCATAATATTCATTATGTTATTCTGGTGCTTAACCTGCACAATGTAAGTTGTAGACATTTTTCATGTTGCAGAACATGATCCAACCTGCCATGTCATTTTTACTGGATGCCCTGACAGATAAGAAACCGGAACAGGGGTGTTTTCAGACTCATCTCCTTGAGATGAATCTCATTCATACATCTGCCCCAGATTGATAATGCAGTCCTTGGGAAGGAGATGTTCACACACTATGACTGTTCTAGAATTGCAAGAAAGCTGACCTCCTGCAAAAAGCTAGTGGACAGTAATATAGAATGCCCTGCTAATCTGAAAAACATTACATCTAGCTCTGGAACATTATGAAGATTTAGCAGACATCAAAGAAGTGATTGTCCACAGTTCTGCAGCCTGAGATTAGTGTTTTCCTTGCAGTGCTTTTCATAGCTCATCTGTTTCACTATGCAATGGTTGCTTGTCAACTATTTCAGTTGCCTCACTATTGAATAGTCCATGGCATGTTTGCAAGAAATGCTCTGCATCAATATTTGTCAAACCCTCACCAAATATTCTGACATTCTCAGCCCCATGAAGCTGATTGAAATGTTTGAGTACTTCAAGAGTTTTGAAAGTGGCTTTGGCAATTCCTGCTTCAAGCTCTTGATATTTATACACCACAATGAAGCTGTATAATCATGTTGGATCTGTTGTCAATCTTAGTGGAGATCCTGAGGTTTACTTCAAATACATCCAGGGAGCTACTCATACTGGCCAGATTCACAAGATTGAATGAATCTGCTGAGAAAGCAACTACTAGATTCCTGAGAAGGTCAAGAACTTCTTCAAAGTGGTTAGATCAGCTCCCTCTTATTATTGTTTGCAATCAATTTGATTTTTTCCATGATCTTGTGCTCTTCTTGTATCAGAACAGTCTCACCGAATTCATCACATACAATGAGTCAATTCCATTCAGACACATGTCAATGGAAGCTGGATGTTGATTGCAATGAAACAACTAACAAAGGATTGTTGGCTTCAGTGACTGGAAACCTCCCTATTGATGAGCTGATTCACAAAGTAGAGCAAAGAAATACAATCTTCTCTGGTTGAAGGCTTGCATTCAGGCTGGTAGCCAGGGCTTGGCTATATTTAACACTATTGTGAATATCTATATGGATTGCAACAATAATCCTAAAACTTTCTTGAAGGAAAATAATGTGAATATTTCCTTTGTGGCATTGTGACATGATGCTGACTACACATCATTAAAGCTATATGAACCTTTGGTTCTCAGTAAATTCTGTGAGGCTCATGACCATACTTGACATACATTGCATATACCAAAGGTTTCTGGGATGATGACCAAATTTAAATCACAAACAAGAACTCTATATTTAAACAGCAGGTCAAATAGCTTGTGGAATGCCACCAGTCAGAATTGTGGACACAGGTCTTGATTCATGATAAGGTACACCATCATCAACTCATTAAGCAGGCATGTCCTCTTTTCATTATTTCCAATACTGATTCACCTTCATTTGCAGGTTATGGCACTAGCTCTTCCTGAATGCACTGACCCAGATGATGTTTTCATAACCATCAAGGCACTGCTTTCTGCTAATCTCTCAATTGAGTTGCTTGAACTTTTAGAGAAGGTTATCATCAAGCTATTGCCATTCCGTGATAATGAAAATTTACAAAATTACTGTTATTGACAGTGATCTATGTTAAGAAGGGCAAATTTGTTGAGGACATTACAGAGCTCCAAAACTGTGATGCGCCCTCCCCTTCCTGTTCCCACTATCCTCCCTGCCCCTCCCCCCTCCCTCTCCCCTTCCCCTCCCCCCTCCCTCTCCCCTTCCCCTCCCCCCTCCCCTTCCCACAACCCTCCCTGCCCTCCCCTGCCCCTGCCCCTGCCCCTCCCCTTCCCACTACCCCTCCCCCTCCCCTACACCCTACCCCCCCTCCCTCTCCCCTAACCCCCCTCCCTCTCCCCTTCCCACTACCCCTCCCCCTCCCCTTTTCTCCCCCCCTACCCCTTCCCTTCCCCCCTACCCCTTCCCTTCCCCCCCTACCCCTTCCCTTCCCCTTCACCCTCCCCCTCCCTCTCCCCCCCCCTCCCCTTCCCCCTCCCCCTCCCCCTTCCTCCTCCCCCTCCCCCCTCCCTCTCCCCTAACTCTCTCTTCCCCTTCCTCTGCCCCTTCTCCTTCTCCTTCCCCTTCCCCTTCCCCTCTCACCCTATCCCCCACCCCTATTGCCCTCCCTGTATCCCATCCTGCGGGCCCCCCCTCCAAGTACTTATCCTTTCTTAGTTGTCTTATCATGTCTTAGTTGTCTTAATGGTCTTACTCATGCAAGACTAAGACAACTAAGATGAATAAGTAGAATCCCTGTTTTACTGATGGACAAACCCCAGCATCCAGTTAGATATCAACTCGCTTCATATTTATGTCGGGCTGGGTCTGAAGATGCCCTCAAGACTGCCAGCATTATCTGCATTGCCGAAGGGACCGTTTATGGCTATAGTTCATGCATTTGTCAGGCCATCAGGAACATCAGAGAGGATCACTTGGCCTGGCCCCTCACGCTGAAATTTCTTGAAAGAGGAGATGTTTGAATGGGGGTTTCCTGGCTGTATTGGTATTGGAGATGGAATGCTAATTCGGATGGTAAACAAGCCATTAATTAATGGTTGGGCTTATTGGTGCCGCAAGAAGTACTATGCGGTGAGAAAGCCAACATTCAACATACATGGTCTCCTACTGATGGCATTACAGCTAGTTGTACAAGCTATTTGTGATCACTGTGGCATTTTCACTGCATATGAGTTGGGTTGGCAAGGCTCAGTCTCCGACAGCACAATATTTAAGGAATCAGATATGTGGAAAAATCGGCACAAATACTTTTCAGACAATGAGTACATCCTTGTGGATAAGGGTGAGCTCTTGTTACATCTAAGTGAAGTCAGTAACTCAGTGGCATGACAATTTGGCAGGCTATCCGCTCACAAAATACACCATTTGTCCATTCAGTGATTATGATCTCACTGATGATCCTGAGGAAGCTCATGAGTGCAAGATCTGGACACACCATGCCATGACTTAACCTGTATGTGACCGGGCAACTAAGGGTGACAATGTTGGGTTTGAGTCAGGCCAGCCAAGATGGGCCGAGAAAATATTATTGTTAGGTACTTTACGGGGCAACTGAGAAGTGACATATGTACCATGTGAGACCGGTGGGCCGAGTCAAGTGCTAGAGTATAGTGGATGGTCTGAGACCGTTGGGCCAACATTGGCTGGGATTATTGTCACCCGTCTGAGACCGTTGGGCCGACATTGGCAGGGATAATTGTCACCCGTCTTAGACCGTTGGGCCGGCATTGGCTGGGATAATTGTCACCCGTCTCAGACCGTTGGGCCGACATTGGCTGGGATGGGTGTCACCCGTCTCAGACCATTGGGCCGACATTGGCTGGAATTATTGTCACCCGTCTCAGACCGTTGGGCCGACATTGGCTGGGATGGCTGTTTACTCATCTTAGGTGTAGGGATCAGCGCCGGTGTGGTCATTGGTGTTGTCATTCGAGTAGGTATCGGTCTTATCATCGGCATGGTCATCGGTGTTGTCATCAGTGTTGTCATTGGTGTTGTCATTGGCGTTATCATTGGCGTTATTATCGGTGTTGTCATCGGTGTTGTCATCAGTGTTGTCATCGGCGTTGTTATCGGTGTTGTCATCAGAGTTCTCATCGGTGTTGTTATCGGTGTTATCATCGGCGTTCTCATTGGTATTATCATCGGCTTTGTCATTGGTGTTATCATAGGTGGTGTCATTGGAGTAGTTATCGGTGTTATCATCGGTGCTATTATCGGTGTTATTATTGGTAGTGTCATTAAAGTAGTTATCGGTGTTATCATCGGTGCTTCATCGGTGATATCATCGGTGCTATCATCGGTGTGATTATCGGCATCAGTGTTGCAGATTTATCATTTTCGCCAGCCTTGAACCAATGTGTTGACATCGGATGGCAGGACTATCACTATTCCAACGCCGATGGGCTTGCATGGGGGTTTTTTATTTTTACTACTGGTGTGTAACGCTCAGATTGGTCATCAACATCACTCATTCAACTGCATTATTAACATTAATCAATTCTTCCTTCTCAAACATGAGCCACCTCCCTGCATCCCTTTCAATCCTCCACTTTATGGACAACATATCATCATATCTCATTGCCAAATTTAACCAGCAAATATCCCAACCATCACCTCATGTCTGGTTAATTCTCCCACCTCTGGAATTCAGTACACAGGTAGTTTGTGATTGTGAGCTGCTGGTGTATCAATTGGTCATAGCATACCAAAATCCCGGTAAAGATATAGCTCAAATATAGTTCCAAGTACTCAATATGATTTCCAGTAACTTTGCCTTGGGATGCCGACTGGTATTCAACCAGGCTGGGTCCAAAACCCACTGGATTCAACACTGTAAAGGAGGCAGCTCTCACATCCCGGTATCCATTGATTGCAAATCCACCTCGCAAGGTCGATACACCCATGACCATAAGAGATCAGCATGGGAGGATACTCTGTTGGTATCTTCCTGACACGTTGACGCCAACAAGACAAGTAAGTCCTGTGATGTATGATTCCAGAATTCATATATATGGTGTCAGTAGTCGATACTCGCCACGACCATGAGGCACATGGAAGGCCCTTTACGACAAAGCATGAAGCCAGGAACGAAGAAAATTTGGAGGTTGGACCCGAAACTATTCCTCAATGAAGCTGGATGTGTTTGGATGACGCCGGGATCGGTTGAACTGTCTCCTGCTTGGTTTCGACAAGGACACGATGTGAGTGAGCCATACATTAAGTGGAGACAAAGACCGACACATATGATCTAGATGAACCATGAACCGGTTGTGATATCATCGGCGTTGAATGACTCAAATGCCGACACATGGCTCAAAGCCGCCTGTGAATCAATCGCACTCATATCAGCAACCCTCGCCATTACACACCCACAATTGTACATGTGTGGCCGAGAGACGCTTCGACGTCTGGCAAAAGAACCTTCATTAACTGAAGTCATCAACCAGTGGCCATCGGTGTTCAATGGGATGTTAGTGATCAGCAATCAGGAAACACCAGCGCATCGAGACAACAATTCGAGAGCAGAATGGTAGTAAATCCATATGACTTGTGATTAAACAATGTACATCACAATGCAAAATCTGTTTAAACACATGTTGTTTAAACACACATTCATGAAGATTCCATTTATTCTCTCTGCTCCAATCAGGGTGTTTAAACATGCAGGTTTAAACCATTTACACAGATTTAAATGCTTAAACAGACATTCTCTGTGCTCCAATCCATGTGTTTAAACATACAGGTTTAAACCATCAGCACAAATTCAAATGATTAAACAGACATTTTCCAATGTACTGTTTAAACCATTAAAACCATTAACTCTAGACAATATCACCTTCCAAGGACTTTGTAAATGATATCAGGTCCTCGGCGCGCATAGCAGCTACATAATCAGACAAATGGCCCTCAGTCAATCTTACATGCATATATCCAGCCTCATCAAGTTTCTTCTTGCAGTCATTCTCCATTCGTCCATACATGTCCACCTTTTGCTTTGCATAAGCAACATGGCCATCAGAGGAACCTGTCCACAAGAGTGAGAGCTGGGACCAAGCTTGTTTCATCCTCTTGAAACTCCTTATAACTCTTAGAAACTCTGCAAGTTTTTGCTCAACCTGTTCCTGCCACCGTTGCATTTCGGCCTCTGCACGAAACCACTGCACACGGTCACCTGTGTGTTGAAGCAAATTTATGAGTAACCATCTTACGTTTTGTAACAGCCTTACCTTCAGCCTCCCATTCCACCATCTCTTTCGCTGACATTTTACCCCAACCCCCCATGTGCCAAAGCCATCCTTCCTTTCCCTCTTGTGCTGTCGGAACTACTGTCATATTAAGCATACACTTTGAAAGAATAAATACATCCGTACTGGTAGTACCACTGACAAGGTTTCCATCTTGTTTCCTAGCTGTAGCCTTTGCTATTATGGTTGAGCATTACCAAATGCTATACTGATGAAATTGTCATTCATTACCTTTATTTTGTCGACTCATTTGTGTCCCACTAACTGAAATAAGATGTGTGAGCAATGCCCAACAAGAAACGATGACATCGGCAACACTCACTTGGTAACAGTTCCATCTCTCCTTGATTGGATACTTGGCTATCCGTATGCACCCCGTGCAGGGTTAGATCACCCGTACTGGCTATTTGTCCATGCATCTGCCACAGCTTGCCATCTGTCCAACATGAATCACCCAAACCACGGCCGCGCTGTCTTGACTTCATGAAAGTGTCCTCGATGGTGAGAGGAGGAAACGGTGACTCGGGATCATTGCTGTCAACAACTCCAAGCAATATCAGAGCAAGGCGGGCAGATGCATAAGTTTCCATATGATAATCTCGTCGACTCTGGGCATCTCTAATATAAGATCCTGACTTGGTGTTTTCAGCCTGTCCACGTGCATTCTTGCGTTTCCGATCCTGGATTGCCGTCAAGGTCTTGACTGCAGATTGTATTGCATGTAGCGCATCATATGCTTCGCCTTCTCGCAACTTTGCCTCTTCGATACCAAGCGCTATGGCTTCGACGGTCTGTTGCTCTTCATGCTCAAAATCTGATGGTAGGAAGAGCTTCTCGTGTTCAACCTCACATGAACGTTGTCGAGCAACTGCATCTCCAGCCTTGGGCATCAGAAGTCTCTGATCATCACGCCATTTCATAATCCGCAGTCACAACTTCCCTCGCCAAGTGCCAATCTCCTTTTCAAGTGACGCAAGGTGGTGTTCACGATCCTCTGCAACTGTTGCTCTCAGTTTTCATCTAAATACAAATTATCAGCAGTCAGCAAGCGAAACACCACTGAAACATTCAGACTCACTGTGCATCCTGAATTCGAAGACCCTCATTAAGAAAGGCAGCGATGGAACCTTGAGGAATGTCAGTGTCGGAGAACTTGGACTCCTGTGCCAGCATATGCTGATAAATTGCTGCCTGAGAAGGCACTACAGTATACGTGAGTTTGTGAGTTCCAAGTGCTATCAATGTTACAAAAGACTCACCCTTTGACTTGCAATGTCTGTATACACTCTCCGTCTCTTTCCCTTTTTGCCTGGGCTTACGATCCATTTGATCCCATGCGTCTCGCTGTTCTGCATATAAAATACATAGCCCTCGAAAATGATCACGCTTTTGAATGTATAATGCTTTAGCAAGGTTGAGGTCGTGTGACAAAGTGGACGCTATTGCCACCAGTCAATGAAGGTAATGTTAAAGTTCGTGAGCCACTCACCCATTTTCATTGTCTTGAGCCAGTTCCAATCACCGTGGTGGTCGATCAATGTGTCTTGGCGATGGCCATTGTTCATTTGTCTGACATGAGGACCGAGTTGATTTGCTTCAGGCCAGTAGTGTTCAGCTGTCTCCCTGTGAAAATGGCCAACACAGGGCATATATGCGCTTGCAAAGGTGTAGAGACACGTCTCTTTGTGCCCCTGGACATGAAGGGCTGGAACTGACCACCGCATCCTACGCACAAGAGGTGTCATATCTGGAAAGAACTTCTCAAATCGTTTGATGACGTGGACTGAGTATGAGCAGTTGCTGTCGTAGGAGCAGATATGGTCAACGTCTGCCTCCTCATCCTGAAGGTTGATGTCTGTTTCCTCCGGTGAAGACTGTTGACGAGCGCCATGTGCAAGCGCAAAGTCAGTATTCGCAAATCTGTTCATAATGTAGGGTAGCGAGTGGAGGAATCGTAGTGAGACACTGCCACATACCTTTCACCAAATTGCATGTCAACTGACGACCAGATGAAGACATGACTGCATTGACAATTCACTGTCCCAGTGATATCCATATTCTTGAATTTCTTCTTATCTTGTTTGTTGACGGCTTTCAGATATGTACATGTTGATTTCTTAATGCCATGTAACCTAATCAATAAAGAGTTGCATGTTCATAGTGTGTAATGGTCTAACCTCCTCCGACTTTGGGACATTCCTTAAGTATTCCTTGTAGAGATTGTCCTTTGGGAAATATGCATTTCCCTGAAAAAGCGATATGTCATCGGGATCACTGTTCTTCTTCATCTTGTTGCACTGGAAGTTGCCGTCAAGGGTCTTCTGTGATTGGTTGAGATGCCTGTGGCATCTCCTATCAGCAAACATATTCGTCAATACTGCAGTGGGTCCCACCTAAGCTCAAATGGCGTTGGTTTCCATCCCTGCTCAGTATTGAAACCTGGCTCTGGGCATGCTGGGCAGTGCACGATAAGGTTTCCCGGTCTACGATGTGGTAGCACACGATCGATGCCATGGGCTTGTCCAAGACGCTTGCGAAGGGTGAGCCACCACCAAACTCGGACAACACGGAGGAAATTCGCATAAGGATCCTGGAGAATGGCATGAGACGTGAATATAATAATGTCTTTGTATGCACTGGTACGTCTGCCGTAAACGCGTTGTCCGTCAGGCGCCTGAGAGCTCCAAAGTAATCGTAGGCTGCCTTTTTCGATTCTAGATTGTGAAGATGGAACTCTTGGAGAACCTTGAATGTGAAGGCAGTCTTGGTGTCGTGAGTAGTTGCAGGAAATAGCCGAGCCCGCATGAGCTGCTCAACCTTCGTACTAGCCCCAAGGCAGCCACAGACAGCCAGTCGTGTGGCGTGAATGCCATTAGTGTCAACAACAGTGAAGAGAATATTGCTCTTGGGGTTGGGGCAACGAGCTCCGTTGTGACCAAGGTATATGGTGAAACCCAACGATGAGATATCATGGCGAACGAAAAAGCCCTGTTCAGCATCCCAAACTTCAGCCCAATGGAACGGCAAGTTCTGGTGCGCTTGAATAAAACAATCTGTGCACGATGCACAGTACTGTGTACAATCGTGGCATTGTGTTGTTCGGACGCCATTGTTGCATGAGCAAAGCGAACCAACTTGGGGATCCGCCTCAAATTCGATGATAAGCCGTAGAAAATTGTCAAAGTGCCCATCGAAGTCCTCCAGGAGCCGTGAATTCTAGTAGTAGAGTTGTAGTTATACTTTTAAGCGGCTAACATACAGAACAAACCTGTGTCTGCTTTCTAGGCAGGTCATCTTTGTCATCCATCAGGTCAGGCTGGTGGCTGGCATCATCGGTGATCAGGGGAGAGAGCGTAGTGACCCCCGTGGTACTCGAATCGGATCTGTGTGTTGTGGTGCGTACTTCCATACCAGAATCTCCAACGGTCCGAAAGTGTGCTTTATGGACGTGTGGGTTTCTAATTCTTGCAGCCTGCCAGGAAAATTGCAGTTCCTCTTCTTCCACAGAAGCTCTCCGTTTTCGGCTCATGTCTCTGGGCCTAATATTTAGAATGATGAGTATGCAGCAAACACCACCACAGTTAATCACGGATATGCACTCAGGATGGGCAATCAAGTGAGGTGACTGAAATCAATGGGTTGAGAGTACGATGCAAAACAAGAAACAATAGGCTCAACAGTATGTGGCTTGAGGTGGGTAAACGACGATCCTTAGATACCATGGCCACGGCAGCGCAGAAGAAATGACGCAAAGTCCAATCTCTTGTGAGAGGGAGCAACTGACGCAAAGTCTAAGTCACCGCCAACCAGGATGACGCGAAGTCTACTTCCTGAGTGTGCATAAGGAATACAATGTCCATAAATACCCACAGCTTTGTGACCTGGCGAGGTTTGTATTGCCCTCCCAACCTCGAGGGGTGGACAGCCATGTCCATTGACGTGGGTCTGGCCCTCCCAAGGTAATGAGTGCACACCCAAACTTGCCATTGTCCTTGTTACTGGTTAGATGGTACACGTAGGTCGTTTAAATGATAACATCACGAACACGAATGAGTGAAGGCGTGATGTGAGCTAGAGACATGCGGGCATTGGGATTTGTGAGAGGACCACCAGGAAGGGAGGGAGAGCCAGCTGTGGTAGGTGCCCGTGACGCCCAGGTGAGGATTCTGGGCGTCGTCATCTGATTTGGGAGCACTGTTTGCGACGGAGGGGTGGAGGGAAGGTCGGAAGGGAGTGGAGCCGGCGTGTTGGAAATGCTGGGGCGAAAAGGAATTGTGATAGGGGTGATGTTTGATGTGCGAGGAAGGTTGTCAATGGAGTTCTGAAGAGAGGTTGAAAGACGCCGTTGAGGAAGAACCACGACGGTGGCCGATCGCTGACGATCGCGGCTTACGAGTACGCGTGATTCGGATTCCGGCGTGACACTGAACGAGGAAGGGTACTGGGATGGATTATCGGTGTGCATGCTGGGAACATCGACTGGACTGCTGGCGGATGGCTGACGCTGCAATGCCCAGTATTCTTGATAAGTAGCTCCAAGCATCCGAGCTGGATCGTCCAATCCAACAGCCATTGGACTTCCCTGCTCACTAACGCTGCCCTCACTTGATGCTGAACTCTCACTCTCCTCGAGGATATGTACCATGAGCCGACCATCCTCGTTCGCCAGATGATGGTCAATGAAGGCCTCATATACCGGGTCGTTTTCGAAAAATTCCTCGGAGTCGGGATCAAAAGCGTTCCAGTATGTCCATTTTTTATAAGGAGGAATGGTGGGCGGGGATTCTGTGCGCACGGTGGGCGCAGAGATATATGTTTGAGAATAGAAGGGTCAACCCATTTTTTGATGTAAAAATAATCAAAGAAGCAATAAAGAGTTCGAGGGACAAGTATTATAGACTTTCCAGTAAGCTCGCTGTGACATCCTCTGATCCTCCTAGTTGTTTTTGCAATTCGGTCCCTCTTAGCCAGGCTAAAGCTGGTCATACGGTTCCTGTGGTTGCTGGTGCTCCTTCCCGATTCTGATGATCCAGGGCGAGACCCAGAAGGCGAGGTCAAGGGTGTCGAAGTGGAGAGTCTTGCACGTTTGTGATGAGATGATGACGGCGCATACGTTGACGAACCAGAGTTGCCTGATGCGCGAGAGGCTGTTTTGCGGAGTCAGTGAGCAGCATGTTTAATGGTTGATGTAATAGAATACAAATAGCGTTGGTGGTTCGAAACAAGTAGAGTCGCAGGACTACAATGGGGTTGCGAGTGGACGAAGGAAAGGGCTTAAAGGTACAGGGAGCGTGTAGAGTTGTATTGTAGCGACGCATACCGGTGATCGCGCAAAGACGAGTTCTAGAATGAAATGTTCATCAGCAGTGAATGGATATATGATAGAAATGAGATGACACGAAGTCTAATCTCCAGCAGAGCGAGCAACTGACGCAGAGTCTAAGTTGCTGCCGTGGCCCATCCAGGTTGACGCAAAGTCTAATTCCAGGATGTGCCAGTGCATGAGAATGAGTTTGACACTTACCAGCGACGGTTGGCTCCTCTGAGTTGAAGACATACAAATGTACATGACCGAATCCGGATTACAAATTCTGTATAAGCTTTTTTCGTCAACAACTTGAAATCAGCCCGTCGACTTCTACGTTTCCATTCGAGTAACAGTAAGTCATACCCATCTTATCCCAGTCTTCATACCCAGAACTAGACTCTGTGTCATTCTGGTGGAGTTGAGACTTTGACTTTGCGTTGGTCTCAACTCACCGTGAGAGATTTGACTCTGCGTCATCTCTTGCACTTATCTCGCAAAGCAGTTCAAGATAACTCACATCCATCATGATTATTCTAGGTTGCCTTGCCGTTGCCTTGCCATTCACCTGCACCCCACGTCCCGCAGCATCCTGCGCTCTTCGTTTAACGGTTAGTCCTTGTCATCCAATCCCGGAATTCGACTATGCGTCGTTCCAGCAGAGTAGGGACTTTGACTTTGCGTCGGTCTCAACTCACCGCGAGAGATTTGACTCTGCGTCATCTCTTGCACTTATCTCGCAAAGCAGTTCAAGATAACTCACATCCATCATGATTATTCTAGGTTGCCTTGCCATTGCCTTGCCGTTGCCTTGCCGTTCACCTGCACCCCACGTCCCGCAGCATCCTGTGCTCTTCGTTTAACGGTTAGTCCTTGTCATCCAACTTTGTACAATCCCAGAATTCGACTATGCATCGTTCCAGCAGAGTAGGGACTTTGACTTTGCGTCGGTCTCAACTCACCGCGAGAGATCAGACTTTGCGTCGTCTCTTAGCAAGTCTCTTCATTGAATATTAAAGTGACTGCTTGTCCCAGATTCTGCTGTTAATTTTATTGATCCTCAATGTCCATCGATCCACTGGAACTCCTTCAACAACGCCGACCTAATGGTACAGGCTGTGTTTATCACAAAAGCTTATTCTTATTCATATCATCCTACAGAACCTATAGGCCCATTTGATGCTCGTGTTGCTGCAATAATAGATGGCCTCCACCCTGGAGTAAACGATACGATAATAACATCACCCAACATGGACATCATCTACAAGCCTCCGTTAGGTAGACGCCTGGTTCATTTAAGAAATGATTGCCGCTACGCAGATGACGATTACACGTTATGGCCGCAACCTTTTATAGAGGAATATTGCTGGTTGCCCATTATTCCTCGCTGTCCCGAGGATCCTGCTGATCCACTTTCGATCATGTGGTGGAATCCCACTGCTGCTGACTTTGTCCCGACGGGCCGGCAATTTGTAGAGGGACTTGGTAAGCTCGAAATCTCAAAGGCCGTGACGCTGCGGGTTGTGTGTGAGGATCTTTTCGCAAGGACTACAGATTACCAAAAATCAGGCGGAAATAATCCCGTTGTACTGAATCTCCAAGTTGCTTTGTGCCACTCAATGTGTCGTTTGGAATCTCTTACGACGTTTTACAAAGAGATGGTGTTCGGTGTCACTGAAACTCAATGTTGGTACCTGGAACTAGTCGCTGTCCTGGACTATATCATGATTTTCAAGCCACGTATGGAAGGCAGTCTCCCGAAAGCCAAGCATGTGGCTTTTGTGGTTGGTGCATTCACTGAGAACCCGCAATATGTTCAGGCCGCCTTCAATGCTGGTATTCCTGTGTGGTTCATGCGACCTCTTCAAACTTTATCTTTCGGCGTGAACATTATGTCTGTTACTACCCTTCGATCTCCCGAAGATTTTCTCACAATGACCGATTGGACCGACCGCCCATCATTCCCGGTCATCCACAATGGGTCAAACAATGTTGAAAAGGTTAGGCAAATCCACAATTACGCCCGCACATGCTTCCAGTACCCAGACCCATTCGCTGTCATCGACGATCCATTTCTTGTAGGAGGGAGTGTACCAACAGTTACAGCGACGGTACCAATGGCTGAGCTCGAATGCCCTCACACGGTTAATGGAGAGAGTGTACTGACAGCTACTGAGAGAGTACCAGTGGCCGAGCTTGAACACCCTCGCACCGTCAAGGTTACCAAGAAAGCTCGGAAACAGTGCAGCGCCATTAGTTCAGGTATATTATCAAAGTTTCTTCACGTATCAATGCTTATCGCCTCCTGCAGTGGGGACCAAGAAATCTAATTCTGGCTGGCAGCCTGTTCAAGCCAAGTTTCGAGACCCTGACAGTCACCTCATCCCTCCATCAATCAACACATGGGCCAATGCCCTTCTCAACGTTAATACTGCGCCTTCTCGACTGAAGGCTATGTGTAAGAGTAATCCACACGATGGACACTTCGTTTTCCCTGATCCCAGGCTCTTGGTGGGCCCGAATACCGAGGCAAGGCAAGCCTTGTACCTCATCAATTGGTTGGACCAGCGCCAACTATGGATATCTCGCGTTTCTCATGCAGATTCTGCTGCTCGACCATTGTCAAATCAAGAGTGGCGCGACTGCCTATCGGGTCTATGTTCAGAGCATAACAAACAAATGACCTCGACTCGGGCTAGCCAACGCCGTGCCGACATCATCACACTGATCGGCCATTTGTACAAAGCGTCTGGTTTGGTTGCAGACATGCCCCGTTCCCAAATCTTTTGGAAAGAGCAACAACTGATGGCACCTGACGGGATGTTACCTGATTGCAGGATTGTCCAAGAGGTGCTGTGGGAGCTGTATGAGCTTAACTGTCATTTCGAATTCCTGGCCCTGGATGGCTGAGCCCATAAACCCAAAATGCCCTCAGGGATCGAACAACAACCAGAGTTTAGCACCCGCCAATACGAGCTTATGGCATGCTTCATGGCATCCAACTCTGGTGACCCCAGTTTCCTCGTAACTCAAATCCCTTCGAAGAACGGTGGTCTCGCTGCGGATGACTGGCATGAGCGTCTCCAATATCTTTTGGCGATGCACAAGGTAATGAGAACTTGGGAATGCCAACCACCAGATGGCTTTGGACTTGGGTTTCGAGCCGTTGATACTTTCACAGAGTCAAGCGTCTCATTGCTTGAAGAAACGATCACCACTTTCTACACACAGACTTTTTTTGATTATTTTGGACGTGCGGCCACTATTCCTCACAAACTCCCGTTTTAACGGCCATTGTTTATCCCCATCTTTGTGTAATGTTTTCGTCTCGTAATGTGATTGATTATTCATGACTTGTCATGTGTGGCATGTGAATTGTCTGCTCACGGTGATCTTTAACCACAATGGTTTGCAACTAACGAAGATGAAATGAACTGATGTGTATCTTCGTCTGCAGAACTGCCTGTAAGTAATATTATTTGGTTCGCGACATCATCTACTGATTCAAGGTACATTTGCTGTCACATTACAGAGGGAACAATAACAGTTACAACGGTGCATGCAATGTCTGAAGGAGGTTTAAACAAGCGGTGTGGCTTTCTTCAATGAGTGGCCTTCACATTGACTTCAAGGTCAGTTCATATAAAGGTTCTGAGTCGTTCCTGTTTCGTCAAATCCACACCATCCTTTCGTGACTATGGTTGGACGCAGATCACAGTTTACTCCTGCCCAGGACGCATATATTAACAGCTACATGCAAGCATTCGAGGCCAAGGTGTACGAGCTTGATCCTGACTTGAAAGGAATGAAGGGTGCTTCCTTAACAAGGTGGAAGCAGGACACTGCGGAAACTATCAAGTCGTCATCTCTGTTTCAAGACCAACTGCTTTGTGAAGGGGATGTGACTCTGACGACCTGGACCATGGTATGTAGATTCACGTCATGAAACAGGGGATTGATTGGTTCTTCAGCGAATCATCTGCAAGTTCACAAACCGCTTCAGCACTATGAAACGAAAAAGCCAGTCCACGTCAATGACTCATGGAGATCAATTTTTTATCAATCTCTCCTCAAGTGTTACCGGGCGCCAGCTCTATGAACAAGAACGAAAGAACGAGATCAATACTGAGGCTGCAAAATGTCGAAAGGATGCTGATACTGATGGGGGGCATGCAGGGTTTTACCAAGTCGTTTTGAAGGAGATGTGGGAGGACGAGGAGGATCAGCAGACATATGAGAAAAGGGCTGAGGAAGTTGAAAGTGATATTCCTCGGTGTGCATTTCTTGATCTTTCCTATGGCTATGATTTAACACGACCAGGTCACCTTAGAAATCAGAAAGAGTTTATGAAAGCAGCATGGCTTGCCCTCAAGACGCTCTGCCAAAATGGTAAGCTTGGCCCTGCTGAGATGATGCTGTTCTTCGCATTCCGTGATGAACATGGCGATCTCGATAGTGGCGTGTAAGTGCACCAACCGGCCCTCTGTAGTGCCACACCTAATAAAATGACAGACTCAATGCCCATTCAGTCCATAACAAGCTTGACATGAGATCCCAGCTCAAAGACTTCACAGAGCGTTTCAAAACGCCATGGTTTCAGTATGCCGAAAGAGTCCTCCCTCATGAGTTGCTGCATGAACTTGGACACGCTGTGTTGCCTTAATCAATTCACCAGGACCTAGCATCAAGAGTGATGACTCCACAGACCTGCAAATTCCTCGCAACTCTGCGGGAATACCCTTGTTCCCTGCTGTCGAGTTCAACAAGATGGTTTTGGGTGATATTCGCGCCATTCTGGAAAAATACTTCAGCACATTGTGGCGTAAGTCAGTCCAGTACAGCCTCCTGCTGGATTATTTCGAGTGACGACACCTAGGTCATACCTGGCCAGCCGATCAGCATTTTGCTGCAATACCTTGGGCTGATATTTCTGATAACCCTTCCGACTATTATGATGTGCAAAGTTTCATCGTCCCAGTCAAACTGCAAGCACCAGAGCTTATGTCACTTGCCCACATTATCATTCTCTCAGAGTATCTTGCTTTGACAGCTTCCAGAGACACTGATGAACAACCATTTATGTTCCGGCAGAAGGCTGAGATTCTTAGATGCATTGGTGACCGTCAGGCTGACATTGAAGCGCAGCACACAGCTGGTGATGAAGAAGACAGTGACGATGACGACACAGAACTTGGGGCCATTTCTGCTGGAGTGCACGCCCCACTTGTGCATGATATCAAACAGATAAGGGATGGCAAAGCAGAGTTGCAGCGCAAGGACACGACAAGTGAGGCGCCGGTGACAAGTGTCAGTGAGGCAGAGGATGGTGAAAACGCAGAGGAGAAAGTGGTAAGTGAGAACAATACTACAGAGAGGGTGTTGATGCAGAATTGCAGCATGAGAATGCCACAAGTGAGGCTGCAGGGACAAGTGTTGGTGAGGCAGGGAACAGCGAAAACGCAGGGGAGAAAGTGGCAATAAGTGAGAGCCCTACTGCCAAGGAGCCACTGAGCAACGGTAAGGGTGGACAGGTAGGACATAATTTGGAGGAGATTGAACGCAAAAGCAAGAAGTCGAAGACACAGAGAGGCAGGACTGGCGGCATTCTTTCCAGTACACGAAGGACATGGTCTTCCATTGCTGAGAACTCACGAAAGACACGGTCTTCTGTCGCCGAGAACTCACGGAAGACACGGTGTGCTCATGGTACGAGTGATGGGACTATGACTCGTGGGACAAAGCGCAAAGCGGCAGGGATTCAGGAAAATCTAGAGTACGTTATCTCTTCCTTTTCCTGCAGCAGCAGCAGAAAAACTGAACTATGGGTTGTTTAGGGGTAGGCCAAGCAGCAAACGTGCGAATACACAAAATAAACGCAAGACAAGACACTGTAAGCTTTAATCCTGTGTGGCATTAACCTGCTAATTTTCCAATTGTGCAGGTGGCTAGGATTGTGTTTCATCCGACTCAACAATGTCTAATCTGCTCAATACATTTAATTCACTTCAACCATGTGTGTTTAATCCACTGAGCTCTGAATTTCGGATTCCATTAAATCCAAGTTTCATTACCCACTACTTAAATGACTCCTGTTTAAACACGTAAAATTAACAGTTAGCTGGTCTGTTTAAGCAAAGTACTGTTTAAACTTGATTTGCATTATGAAGTACATTGCTTAAGCAAGACTCCTAGGGAGGCTGAATGGTATGATATTTTGGCAACCATTGGACCATACAAGGACGCCGTTCTAGAATTACCTAACATCGGACTAGAATTGCAATACAATTCTGGAGCACTCGTCCATCTTGGGGGAAGAATTTTGAGGCATGGGGTGTTTAGGATATCAGGTGAACGGGTATGTCTTGCATTTTATATGAGAGACAATGTACATGAGAGGGTAGGGGTGCTGGCGGTTCCTTGGATGACATTAGATCAAATTGGCAGACAGGTGGTAGAAGATCAAGCCAATGTATAGCAATGCATTGTTCAGACCTGAGAGAATGGCCTAATAATCCAAAAACAACAATCAGAGTGGAGAAACACCGACCGGAGTAGGGAAACACCGATCGGAGTGGGGAAACACTGATCGGAGTGAACAAACGCCAATTGGCACCAAAAAACGCCGCTTTGGAGTGGACAAACACCGATAGGAGCTCCCAAAGACCAATAGGACTTGTCAAACGCCGATAGGACTTGCCAAACATTGATAGAAGTTGCCAAACACGAATCGGACTGGTTAAATGCCAATCAGACCTGACATACACTGATCAGACTTGACACATGCTGATTGGACTTGTTCTAATATACAATTATTGATTAATTCCCCTTGACATCTCCATTCTTGTATCCATCAACCTCCACCATCTATCTTGCAACATCTTACCATCCTCAATTTTATCCAGTGTCTGGGTTCTAACAATCTGGTAGCTCTCTACCACTTGAGCCTGGATGGTCTCGAGGTACTTGGCAAGTTCGGCCTTTTGTTCGCCAGACAAACTTGACACAAATGATGATGGTAATCGTGGCAGGAGAGGGACGGCTATTCGGAAATGTTCAACTGCTGTTTGAGGGCATTGCTCAGTCAAGCACTGCTTACCGTCGGACTTGCCTGTCTTTTTATCCTGGAATTCATTGGCATCCATTGCATCAGGGTTGGCTGAGGTCCGTGTCTTCAGAACATCATCTAATGTCGTTATAGGGGGAACATCTGGAGCCAATTTGCTAGTCGATGCCACCGGGGTTGGGCTTTTTCGTCCAGGATGAAAAACCGGCATTTCTCGGAGTTCCTTGTGGGTCTCCTCAAGTACCTGTACAAAGGAATGGAGGGCTAAGAAGCCTGAAGGCATGGATGCAGAACATATTTTACCTGCCAAAGTCCGGAAAAATCTACAAAGTCTTCCTTTGCCGAAATTCCACCTTCCTTTACCGATTCATAAGCCATCCGAAAACTAGCAGCCATCTCTTCCTGTGAATGATTCTACCGTGAAAAATACAATGAATGGAAACATAAATATTACCTCCATCAAGGCGACTGCTGAAAAATATCCGGCAAACATGATAAGAATGTCCTTTGCGCCATCGGCCACTGATCCTTGCTCTTCTTGCCACCATTGCCCAGCATGAAGATGCTTTCGCACGAAGTGCTGTGCTAAGCCTTCAATCAGGAGTTCCTGTGTAAAGAGAAGCTTCTCCCATACATATGGCAGGCTATAACTGTATATCGCTTTTGCTGTTCCCTGGATAATTTCCGGTATTTCCAAAATGATCCCTCCAAGTTGAGCCATTCCGATGCACGTCGTCGCTGTTGCCTGCAACGAATGGAGTGTATTTCAATAGAATTAGTCATTTCACTCACAAGTTCATTCTGCATGTTTGAAAGCCAAGTCTCTCGTTGTGTTGGAGACATGCCATCCCAAGTTATTGCCATTGCCAAGATCGCCAACCGAACGCAACGCGCTAGAAGGTTGAGGAGTTGCTGGCATTCAATGCGTTTCGACATTTCAAGCTTGTTGGACTAGTTGGCTGGGATATTGCAGTTGAAGTCAGAGGTGTCTTCTATTTATGTTTATTTAAAAAGTGTTACAACATTGGTGCCGATGGATGACTAGCTGTTAAGCAATACCATGGTACATGATTATGTATTTAGGAAAATCCCAAACATGCTTTCTGCTTGTGTAGCAAATTGATCCCACATAGCCGCTTGCCTTGCAGCATAACATCGTTTTCCCGATGATCCATGTCCGATGACCAACTCCATTCGATTTCTCCAAGTCTCAGCTTTGATTTGGGAGAACCTAATGGTCTACTCCATTTCCTTCTTGACCAATGTCAATTCCTCTGTCCATCGGCAAAAATTGGCGTTCGACCGTAGCCAGTGAACCCGATAGACTGACTCAAATTCAAGAAACTGTGATTGGAAGGAGGGGAACACTCACATTCTTCCATCCAGTCATTGCCAGCAATGTCCCGGTCTATATCCATGTTCCAAAACCACGCTAACGACTTGTTTTTTTGCCCTGGTTGTTTCAGATCCACCAAAGCAGTAGTAGCTGTGAGTTCATCTTGCCTAAGCAACTTATACCTTTCCAATGTCTTGGGAGATGCCCCCAGAGAGACCAAGGCTTTTCGGGCAAGACGATAAACTCTTGCATGGTGCTTGACATGGGCTTCCACAGAATAAACCTCTTTCCAAGCCCTTGTCTTCTGCTTTGTCCCTGATGCCAATCGAATGTTTTTCCGGAATAGATACGCTTTGTGACCTAAACAGATTCGAATTTGGTGAAGGGCGCTGTCTGCTTGAGCTTCTCTCAATTTCAATTCTGCAGAAATCAGTTTGCTCGCCGATGCGTCGAAATGCCGATAACTGAAGGTTGGAAGGAAGGAATAAATTGGTCTTCGTCGGAGAATCTTGATCCCAGGATTGCCGGCGTTGATGGTTGATGAATGGATTGTCTGTGTCTGGCTCGCGTTCATTGTCACTTCCATTGTCTGATGATTCGGAATCTGAGTCAGATTGTAGCGGATCGACATCTGGCATCATCTCTTCATCGATGAGGTCGGAATCCATGAATTTCACCGATGACTTGTGAAACCGGTCAATTCTGTTTCTCAATCGGCGTCTTTTGTCCTCCATGGAAAGCTTAGCTGTCGGTGATGGTTTCTGGCCAAGCCTTCTCTCCTCATAAGCTAGTGAGAGTCTGAAATGCAATCCAAGACTGTCAATGCAATTGGAACCTCATCATTGATATGTTACATACTGTGTCTCCTGAATTTTGAGTCCAGAGGATAGCCAGGTGATGGTGCCATTCATCAGGCCATTCGTCTTTTCATTTAGGGTCAGTTCCAGGATTTTTTCTTCTTTCGTGGGTCCTAGACATCAGCTGAGAGATGATTTCATATCGGATGGCTCAGAATTACCTTTAGATGTTTTGGCATCATAGATGTCCATTGCCAACTCATCTCGATCCCGGTATTTTTGAGCTCTTTTCGCTTCTTTTGTCCATTTCCGAGTGAGGTCGGCGTCAGCTGTCGAAACGAGGTCATCCAATGCCGATTTGCTACTGGCAACGCCGATGACGGCTTTGCGATATTTTTTGATCAATGTTGGACCTGCGACCACGAAGGCCTATAAATTCCAGATGCTAGGTTTATACAAATGACAATGAATACAGACCTATTCTGATGAGTTTCTTGAAGTTGGAGTCGTTCATGTGAGCATTGATCGTTTCCTGACGGTATGCAGCAGACATGGTCCTTGTGCTCTTGGCGATATGATCAAGGGGAGCCCATAATGATTCCAATATTTCGCCGTCAACCTGGCCAGCACCTTCGATAAATTGAGGGCTGTATCGGGGATGGCATTGATCTTGATGACCCATAATGTGAAAGAGGCCGATTCCTTTCTTGATTTTGATCCCTTCAGGAGTATGCAGATAAGGACCTCGACTCAATCTCTCTTGGAGGTGCTTGCCATATTGGCACATGATATCATAGATGAGCAGGATGGTCTTGAAACCAGAGCTCCACTTGAGAACTTCTGAGAGGGCGTAGTCCATGTTCATTTGTCTGGAATGGAATCAATGTTAGTATATTGGCAAAATACTTGGTATTGGATGTAGAAGGAATGGCAAACTAGTCCAATGCATTGGCATTGGTGACAACTCTGTCATCGGCGATGGTCTGAACGCTGACGCTGTCATCGGCATTGGTGAACTTGACAACATCAGATAAAAAATTACCTTTCACCCTTCTGAAAATCGACAACTGAATGTGGTACAAAACATCCATGATGAGCACAGGCCAGTGCACCAATACTGGTCGCATCCAAATTTTGTTTTTGAGAATTAGCCTGATTCACCGCCCTATGTTCATTGCATGTTGACTTCTGAAATATTTAAAATTTTCAACATTTCCTAGACATTAATTCATTCAATAGAACTTACCAGTATGATCTCTTTGGTTATTCGGATATGTTTTTTATATCTATCCTCCCCAACCATAAACCCATGACCATCGGTGATAGTAACATCATCCAGAGGCCTCCGCATCTTCATGTGTTCTACTTTAAAATTTCCATCCATCACAAATGAAGGCATAATGCTGCTGGTATCCCCTTTTTCCAATCTTCTGGCAAGTTGAGACCAGGCTGCGGACAAGCAGGACATGTCATCATGAGTTGGCCAGGTCCTGGTTCCTGGTTGTCATGTTGGCCAAATCCATTCCATTTCCGGGCCTTCAGATTTCTCCATTGCCTTGTACATCTTAGTAATTCACGGTAACGGTTCTGATAGGTTGTCAATCAAAATTTACCGGTGAATAAATCAGATTACATACCGGGACGGTGTGAGGAAACGGTGAGCTGGTAAGCCGGAGTAATTTAGAATGAAATGCCTGGCAAGCGGTTTTACATTCCAAGTTGTCTAGGAGACACTTGTCAAGGACTTGGAATGTGAATGCAGTTTGGGGCTTTTTTGATGTTGCGGGATATAAGCCAACATCAAGCAACTGAATATCACGTCCAGCTGCTCCTCTACATTCACACCATCGGATGACCAGACGATGGATACCTGAGCTGTCCACCACCACCATAATGCTTTCACATGTCTTATCAATGTCTTTTGGTGAATCTGGAAAGCTTTGCAATGAAAAGGGCGTGGTTGGTTCTTCAGTATTTTTTGATCTTTTGGCATTGTCATCGGCATCGGCATCGGCGTTATCATCGGTGTTGTTGGCGTTATCATCGGTGTTGTCATCGGCGTAATCATCGGCGTAATCATCGGCGTTGTTATCGGCGTTGTTATCGGCATTTGTGTCGGTGTCAGCGTTGGTACTGGCATTGATGCCGATGTCAGCATTGACAATGCAATCCTCGGTGTCATTAATAATGGTGTTGTCACTCCGGACAGCTGGACATGGCAACCCTCCATGACCTAGGTGGAGCTTGACTCCCACTTCCATCAACCAGGCAGGCATAAAGTAGTCACCGGTCCATTTTTCCACCCGATGAAATGGTAACCTCTCATGGATATCTGCACAACATGCCTGGCAGTATATAGGACTACCAAAACATGTGGAGCATTTCCATGTGCCTTCGGCTGTCCAACAACCCATGCAGATCTGTCTTTCTGGAGGTGCTTCCCTGGCCAGGATATGGTCTAGATATTCTGTTCTGTGGGGTAGCCATTCCCTCATATAATTGCTGGATGACTCCAAGAAGATGACTGTCAGTTGGACCTGTGTGAGACCAAGTAGAAAGTCATATTTACATTATTGCTGGGCAATATTAGAGGCTCAATATGTGGGAGATCTTGAGGGTAATCGCTATGTTCTTCGCAATAATCTTGGGTCATTCTTTGTCTTTTTGTAGGAGAGGAATGTGAGCTCCTAGGGCTGTCGACAATATTCCTTCGAGTCTGAAATCCACGAGCAGTGAACACTTCTTTTAATGTCACCCTGCTAACAGGAGGAGCAGACTTTCTTTTGAACGACTTGACCATGGCTGAATAATCGGTTAGATGAAATAAATACGAAGTGGAGGATTTAAAAAGAAATTGGAACGGTAAGAATACGCAGATGAGAGTGTAAATTATTGAGGAAATAAAAGGTGGACGGTCGAAAGTCGGTTGACGAAATTTCGATTTCTGAAATGGGTGTATAGTCAAATTTGGCAAACTTGCAACATCGACAAGTAGCCGCACACAATTCATCATTTATTAAATCTCATCTCATCTCCTGCAAATTCAAACCTCTTTCCTGATTCCACAATGCCTGAAACCTCTTTCACTGCCACTCAACTTGCCACCCTCAAAGGCAAACTTGAGGAATTTAGGGCTGGAGACAAAAAAGGACGTGCCAAAACCATGAAACAGGTGCACACCAGTATTGTTGGTGCACAAGGGAGGTCTGAGACCCCCTTGGAATACATTGCAAGTGGAGCTGGTAACCAAATTTAATTTTGCTAATTTCAGCCTTTAGAAAATAAAGGAATGGTTTTACAACAATGGACGTCGTAGGACCAGAAAGCCCCTTTACAACCATAGACAAAGTTGGAACTTTAAGAAGGTTGTAGGTCATGAGATGAGGGAGGAGGTAGAGGGAAAAGTGTCTGAGTTGTCGGGCTCAACCCCTGGTACCAAGCAATGGATGGCAAAGTACCAGGCTGGGTTGAAGGCTGTGTGTGAGGAGTTGCCGGAAGAAGAAGTCCAGAAGTATCAGGGGTTGTTGGATGAGTGGAAGTCGAAAGGACCTCCAGTACATGTCCAGCAAAAGTAGGTTCTCATATTGTATGTCCCGACGACATGGCTGAACTTGCGACCTGATGTCCCTAGGAATGCTGAAAAACATGTGGTGCAATACATCAAGGAATTCGCTACACAAATGCATAAGGACTTGGGGATGAGGGTTTTCGTGCTGTCGGCATTTCGGGACACATCAGACAATGTGTTGGTTTCGTTGTATGTGGATCATGTAACTTTGGTTACCTGTTTTAAACTAATCTTGGTCCAGCCATGACTTTAATGATGAGCTAGGTCATGAGTCATTTGTGAAGGCTAAACCTAATTGGCAAAAGGGATCGGTGATGACGGAATGGGAGGCATATGCCTCAGAACTGGGTGAGTATTATGCCTTTGTAAAATGTCCCTAGTTTGTCTGGGGAATGGAAATTTGGATGGCATACAGTCAGCATCAGATTGCCATTGGCATCGGTGTGGTCATCGGCGTTTCCATTGGCGTCGGTGGTGATGTCGGTGTTGGCATTGATATCGGCGTCGGTCTTAGCATTGGCTAACTCATTCGGCTGAATTTACTAGGAAAACATGACTCAGGTAGCAATGATGAAGCTGATGGACCTACGACTAAGAAGCCGACAAAACAACCTAAAGTTCATCTTGATGATAAAGGTGTCCCCAAACTTCCCATCTTTCCGGGAATGAAAAGACCAAATTTGGAGGAGATGAAATCCCTTATCAGGGACTTTTTAAATTTGCATTATTGTATGTGTCTCAGCTCTCAGTAAAGTCATTCTGATATCATGTGAAATCAGAATTACGGTCCGGTGACAACTCAGCTTCAGTTCCTTGGGGAGATCTCAGCATCAGCCAAGATCAATACATATCACCACAATATTTGCCGGCTAGCTTTCAACTCCGGGATCCTTCAAAGCTAGTCAAGCAGCAGGCTTTGTTGGTTCTTGACTTTTGGTATGAAAGGCAGGCAAACAAAAAGGTCAAGACAACATTTGAATTCAGGGGCTTCAAGGGACGGAACGGTGAAATCGATAACTCCAACGCATCTACCCCTGGGAAATCTCGAAAGAAGGCTCAACAAAAGTCTAATGCAGCGGGACCTTCCCGACTTCGGCAACAGGACATTTCCAACAGTGAATCTGGTTCCTCATCAGATTCCAATAGCAAGTCCGGTTCGGAAGATGACGACGATGAAGGAAAACAGACAGCTGACAAGGGAAAGCAGAGAGCCGGCACAGGAAAGCAGAAGGCCGATAAGGGAAAGCAAAAGGCTGACGGTCATTTTGTTGCCGATGATGCACTTGATGGAGATGAGGAAGACGATGATGAAGATACCAGCAACAAAGATCACGGCCACCGTACCAAGATGCTCACCATCCCATTTCCTCCGGAATCCATCATTGATCCAGAGGAGAGGTTCCAGTACCTAAGTTCACTATCGGATAACCAAGTGTATCAAAGGTGCCTTCAAACGGTGTCTCAACTTCCGGTAATTTATTCTTTGTATGACCGGATTCCCTTTGGGCTGATATAAATTTAAATTAGGATGATGCCAATCCTACTCCTATCCCCAAGTCAACTCCAAACTGGGCCACTTGGAAGTACAAACACACGACAGCACGAAAAAATGTCCATTCGTCGGTGAAGATTGGAAATGCTTACTTGGAATGGCTAGATGGCCAGCCATATTTAAAAGCTGATGGGACATATAGGAGCTGACTGTTTATCAAGGGAGTGTTGCTTAGCATCGGCCTTCTCAGTCAAGACATGGCTCGATCTCATTTTTGGGATGAGGAGGGGGATGAAGGAGTTGAGCCAAACCTTGAAGACTACATCATCAAGACAAAGCTCGACTTCACAAAGGTTAAGCCTAGGCTGGATGCTGTGTGTGAAAAGTTGAGGAAAGGATTGAGTTCATTGAAAAGGGGGGCTCCTCAGGACAGTGATGGCAAAGAGAGGAATCCGAAGAAGCAGAAGCTGATGGGGGGTGAGAAGTTGATAAAAGATTTGGATGATCAGGGTACCAGAAAAAGCCCTAGAAAGGCACGTAGGTAACAGTTCAACAAGTGTACTATCGAGAGATGTGAACATGAACTTTATTTATATCTGCCAATGAAAATGCCGATAACCACTCTGATGACAAGTCCGATGACAATGCCAATGGCAGATCCGATGATCAACCCTATGATAATGCCCATGACATAACACCGATGACCACGCCGATGACAAGTCTGATGACAAGTCCGATGACAACACCGATAATAACACCGATGACAACGCCGATGACAACGCCGATGACAACTCCGATGATAACACCGATGACAACACCGATAATAACACCGATGACAACACCGATAATAACACCGATGACAACGCCGATGACAACGCCGATGACAACTCCGATGATAACACCGATGACAACACCGATGATAACACCGATGACAACACCGATGATAGCACCGATGACAACACTGATGATAGCACCGATGATAACACCGATGACAACACTGATGACAACACCTATGACAACACTGATCATAACACCGATAACAACCAGACTCTGGTAAAAATGATAACACAGAACATATCACACAAACATTCCTCATTCAGGCTTAACTTCACCCAATTACTTCACTCATTTAGAGAGCACATGAGAAATCCAAACCCAATCCATTCATTCCGTGAATCCAGCCGCATACATATGAATACATGAAATTGTCCTAGCCAAACTAGCCACCTATGTGAGGAAAGATTTATCTGGGGACCTCAAATATGGAGATCGGATGACCTCAGAAATCGACATGCTTGGGGTCACCGTCGATCGCTGTCTGTCGGAGGCCAGAGGTTCAGACATTGCACGGAGTCTCACTGGAGGTGGCAACCGTTCTCTGCTACTCCGGAGCTCCCTTTGGTCTGTCAATGTGGATGGACCAGCCATCTGGACATTCTCTGGCTCACTCTGGGATCTCAGTGGCATCGCCTCCTCCGATGGTTCCTTCTTTTTCAAAGGCAATTCAAATACCTTTGTCTCCTCCTTCGCCATCCTCCCCCTGAACCCTTCCATCATCAATTTGAGGGCCTGAACCTCAGCCTCCAGAGCTTGTATCCGGCTCGATTTGACAGCCCGGACCTCGGCCTCCAGACGTTCTATCCTTGATAGCAGCTCTTGATTGGAGCTGTCCGAGCTACTGGATTTGCGTACCCTCCCAAGGGCATCCATTCGGGTTGGGTGGAAGATGACAGGGTAAAGAGTCGCTAAATTTCAGTAATATGTCAGCAAATTTTCGTTCAAGAACTGACTCAAACTCACAGCCCTCAGGAATGGATGATTTTCTCAAATCATCATCCACATTGATCACCTCCTTCGCCTTCCCCTTGCCTTTCGACTTGCCTCGCCTTTGGGTGATCGGGGGAGGCAAAGGTGACACGCTCTGTGATGGCGATAGGGTCAGTGTCGGAGGCGTTTGAATGTGAACCATCGATTTTCGAGGCCGGAGGGTCATTCTGGAACCAGATGCAACTGATGGCTTTGGAGGTGCAGGGGGAATGAGGATAACCTTTGTGACCTTCTTCTTGATGATGCTTGGCCCTGGTGTGGGTGTGGGTGTCGGTGGTGGCGGTGTCAGCGTCGATTCCCTCCTAGGTTTGTTGGCTTTGAACGTCTTTTGGGCGGGTTCAGCTGGCGTCCTCTTTTTCCCATCCCACACACATTTCGTCTTGAGCCGATGGCATTGAGTGCATGCCGTCCTAGCACCTTTCTGGCAAACCAACGTAGGCCATTGGTCAAAGCAACGCCGGCAACACTAAAGGTGCCAGAATAAAGTAAAAATTCTTTGAAACGGCAGGCTAACTTACCTGTTCCCTCGTAAGCCCAATTGTCCCGTCCGTTTGCTTTCGCCTCTTGATCGGTGTTTCTTCTTTGGCCAGGTCTTCTCGTCGTCTCTTCAGCCTCCTGGATCCTGATCGGCAGTTTGGAATGTCATCCAGCTGCATGACCTCATCCTCACGCAGCGTCTTCTTCGAACTCTCCTCATCGGACTCCTCCTTGACTATGTCAGTCATCTCGAGGTCTATGACCTCCACCTCCTTCTCCTTCCCCTTACCCTTTCCTGTCAAGTTCTTGTTCAATTCTTTCTCCTCATTCTCCTCCTTTGTCTTCTCCTTCTGTTTCCCCTTGTCCTGGCCCCTCGGCTTCTTCCCTTGCCCCATTGCCTCCTCCTCCTCCTCCTCAAGTTCATCTTTATCATCATCATCATCCCCTTCCAGATCATCCTCTTCGTCCTCTTCGTCCTCTTCTGATTCCAATTCATCTTCCTCCTCCTCGTCCTCCGACTCTGATGCATCCTCCTTTTCATCCTCCTGCTCCTTCCCCTTCCCTTTCGCATTCGCATTCCCCTTCCCCCTCCCCTTCCCGGTCCCCTCCTTCCCATTCCCCTTCCCATCCTTGTTGCTCCTCCCATGCTTCTTTTCAGGAGGGGGTTGCCGACTCCTCATCATTGGGAATGGTTTTAGGCGTTTGACTGGGTTAGTTGGGACATAGGTAGTCAATAAAGCCCTGTAGGCATGTCAGTATTTGAATAGATTAACTCACCATATTCATTGGTCCACCAAGCAGGACCGGTTCTGGGTCCATCATACTCCGGAGTCTTCCTACCAGCAACATACCCCGGCTCATTGGTGATGTTGGGGTCTTCTTTGCTGATTCTTCGAATTCGTGGCAACTTACGGCGCTCGGGGTCGTAGTTGGCCTTGTATTCTATGGCCGCACTGAGGATGAGCCTCGGAATATGGATCTGGATACCTTCGGACTCTGCAGCTTTGCACACGTCTGAAACCTTGATCTGTATTGCAAGGGTTTGCATTTAGAGTCCAGAAGTAACTTGTGATAGAAAACCTACCATTTCCTGCATGACCTGGTACATGATGTGGTTCCGGAGATTGCTGTCAAATTCAGCCTTCACGACCTTGAAGGCGTCCGTGAGATGTGCATTTATCTCGTAGATGACACCTTGATAATCGATGTTTTTGGCGGCCATTGTAGATTTGTGTGTGTGTGGTGGATCTGTTGGTTAAAGTTTTCAGAATATCGGTGAATTCACCGCGAAAAACTCTCCGACGTGTTTTTTTTAGTTTTGGCCAAACTTAAGCAAACAACGTTGAATATCGGCCATCGGCATTTGTTGCAGTCAATACACCTCAATGGCTTGATCTAAAGGTGAGATCTACTACTGCTGCTCATTATCAAGCACCTTTGTTGACGAATATCTGGTAAAATGTAGTAACTAGCAGGAGTATGTAGCACTCTATCAACTTTGCTGGTGTCACTCTCAACTCTGGTGTTTAGAGCCGATTGTTTTAAAGACATTGAAGGACTTCCCTGTGGTACCCTGTAAATTATTTTTTATAACTTGTGCTTAACTAAAACATCAATCAGCGGGACTTTTCACATTTGGCCTTGCCCCTGCTGATGAGGTCAAGTCCAAATCACCAGCTCGTGATTTGGTCAAAAACGATCCTGAGGTACCGGGAGTAGCAGGCCCCCTCCAATGTCAGAAAGGGTGGATCGGCATTCAATCCTGAAGTACCTGGAGTACCAGGCCCTTCCAATGCTGGAAATGGCGGACCGGGATTCATTTGGCCCAGTAGTAGGTTCAATGGTGCACGACTACATGAGATTTTATCACACTTATATGCAGGAACTGCGTTTGGCGGTTTCGATATGCTGAAACCACCCGGTCTTCAAAAACCCTCAGTTCAGGTGCAGGATGATGACAAAATGGTTATCGATTTGGATGCCCCTGCCGATGCAGACAGAATGGTTATCAATTTGGACACCCCCACTGACACTGACAACGACATCAACCCCCACACCGATACCAGTAAACAATGTAACGTGGAGGCTGATACCGTTTCCGAGGCATCCTCTTCCTCGTTCTGCACATCATATCCCAAAACGCCAAGGCCCTCAAACAAATGCAAGTCCGATGAAAAAGTTTTGCAAATATATGCTGATATCAAATCATTCAAAAGCAGGTTCCTCGTTGCATGAACAGAGAAAAACACGAAAACGGAAACGTCTAGATGCTTCAATTTACAAAGGATGGGCAAGCCGGAAAAAGCAGAAGGTCAGGTATGGAGCGGTAGTCAACCAATACCCAGCCAAACATCAGCTCTGGATTGAACACGAAGAAGCAAATATTAAACAGGAATTCAGGACATGTATAGGGGATACGACAAGGCTCAAGATGCTTCTTGATAAAAGCCTAGATACCATCTTCAGTCTAGATGTAGCCCTTGATCAATTAAAAAAATAATGTTTGCAATATACACTAAGACCATTGACCACAACAATGACAACAGCAATGATAATGCATATAATAACACCAATGAGAATACCAATAACAACACCGATAACAACACCGATGACAACACCGATGACAACACCGATAACAACACCGATGACAACACCGATGATAACTCCGATGAGAACTCCGATGATAACGCCGATGATAACGCCGATGACCACACCAATGACCACACCGATGACAACACCGATGACCATGCCGATGATCAGACCGATACCTACTGGAATGACAACACCAATGACCACACCAGTGCCGATCCCTACACCTAAGATGAGTAAACAGCCATCCCAGCCAATGTCGGCCCAATGGTCTGAGATGGGTGACAACCATCCCAGCCAATGCCGGCCCAACGGTCTGAGACAGGTGACAATAATTCCAGCCAATGTCGGCCCAACGGTCTGAGACGGGTGACACCCATCCCAGCCAATGCCAGCCCAACGGTCTGAGACGGGTGACAATAATCCCAGCCAATGTCGGCTCAACGGTCTGAGACGGGTGACAATAATCCCAGCCAATGCCAGCTCAACGGTCTTAGACAGGTGACAATAATCCCAGCCAATGTCGGCCCAACGGTCTGAGATGGGTGACAATTATCCCAGCCAGTGTCGGCCCAACAGTCTCAGACCATCCACTATACTCTAGCACTTGACTCGGCCCACCGGTCTCACATGGTACATATGTCACTTCTCAGTTGCCCCGTCAAGTACCTAACAATAATATTTTCTTGGCCCATCTTGGCTGGCCCGACTCAAACCCAACATTGTCACCCTTAGTTGCCCGGTCACAGTCAGGTTAAGTCATGGCATGGTCTGATCTGGAATCAAAAATTATCCGGCCTCCATGTTGCTGTGGAAGATGTGTTTGGCCAGTGGAAGGGGTGCTTTCCAATCCTCCGATGTCTCCCAGGAAGACAGATCAAAGCTATGTATCATCTTGTTGAGAGCCTTATGCTTACCAACAACATACTAGAAGCATATGGAGATGATCCCACATCAATTGCTGGCTTTAATGGAAAAGAGGATGATGATGTAGCACAAGTCTTCGAAGATCTATGGCCCCCTTGGTGTTTGCTGAATGCAGACAATCTGTATCAGACAGGGCTTGTGAGGAGAAAGGCTTTGCTTAGACTATCGCAACAGGTTTAGAAATTGTGCTGTATATCTATCAAACATATCTATAAACCTTCTTCTTCAGCCAGCTGCTCTGTGAGTTTGTTCCCCTTCGCCTGAATCAAGGGGTTCGGATGCTCCATCATTTTCATGGCACAATCCCACAAATCTAATTTTCAAGCTTGATTCTCGTGCTCCTCCAACTTGGCAGCTCTCTGAGCTTCACGTTGTAGAGGTTCACATGTGTGTGGTCTTTGATTCTCATAGTTTCCTTTATATTCCCCATTCTCCTTCTATCACTTATATTCCTCCTCCCCTTCCCTTCATATCCCTTCTCCTTACATTCCTTTCTTCTCATATTTCCCATTCTTCAGTACAGTCCCATTATAGATACTATACAGTAGCTATATAGTGTTCCCTGTACATAGTTACAAACAAGTGAGTTTTGGGTTCTGACCCCACAGACAAGGACTTGCACACCCTGATTTGCACCTACAATGGCCGCAATCACTACAACTGGAGCCCACCGCGAGGCTTTTGTCACCTCACTTCACTTCCCCTGGGTTTTCTATACCCTTTTGCCATTTTTGGCACCTCACCCTTTTTGGCAGCTATAGCGCCCATTTTCGGCAGCAAAAAGACTACCTGCGCCTTGTCGACGACTCTCGTAGCTTCAGAGCTCCCCCATAATGTTATCCGCCCTCTTCTTGCTTCTTTATAGGTTTCCCACGCCTTTCCGATGGCAGCCATTCTCTCTTGCGAGTCTCAGGGTCACTCAAACATCACATGTCGATGAATCCGACTTTCTCTCATTGTCAATTTTCCTTAGCTTCTGTCTGTCTCTCTCTTATGTATTCATCTACTATATCATCATCTACCTCCATCCCTTCCTTTTCCGCCTGACTTCTGCCTCCAATGACCCCAAAAATGACCAAACCGCCCAACATGTTGTACAACCACCCAAAATGAGTCAGATTCAAGGACTAGAAGAAGTACACATTGGATTAGCTGAGACAAGGGTGGAAAGTGAAGGCTTTTGTCCCTGTGGACGAACGTATGTACAGGTTAGTCGTTATAGAGGGTCCCGTGCGGGAAAACACTTCCAAATCCATCAAAACCGCCGCCAACCTGCTCTGCTGCCCCCAGACAACGCTCGGACACCCACTCAAGCCCCATACTGACTCAACGGATATACGCAAGCTCATTTGAGATGCCATATACAGCCCCAACGGCTGTTTTCCGTGGTGGCGGATCACCAACAACGCGCAGCCCCCCAACATCATGACACCCAATCCCATGCACATCCATTCAACGTCCCACGTCACTGTCCCGCGTCCCAGAGCCCCCCAATCGCCTCAGTCGTCCAAGACGAGCAATTTCCGGCCCAAAACAGTCAACGCGCCAACGTGCCACGTCATCACCAACTAACCCGTGTAGCCAGCCCGCCCCACACGTCACCACGCGTCGTACACCCAAAAAGCACGTCGTATGCGTCCGTATGGCCCCCAGCACCCCCCCGCACGACGTTGTCACTATGGTGGACCCAGCCCATCGAGCCCCAGGTCCCACAGCCCCCAACCCGCGTACCTGCACCCCAGCACCAACACCCAGCCCACGGACCATCCCCCACGCACTCGTACGCCCCCCCGTTCGCCTCTAGGGCCCCAAACGAACCGTTCCTGTCCATGTATGGCAACACCGCCACACGCCACATCAACCTGCCTCATACCCCCACCAGAATGACATACCCGACCCCTCATGCCTTCGTTGGACACCCTACGCACTCGTACCCCCCCCGTTCGCCTCTAGTGCCCCAAACGAACCGTTCCTGTGCATCGATGGCAACGCAGCCGCCCAACACGTCACCCTGCCCCATGCACCCCCCAAGTCGACATACCCGGCCCCCCACATGTTTATGGGACCACCCGCCACCATGTATAGTCTCCCAGCACCCCACAGCGCCCCTCGCGTCTCCATACGAGCCGCCTCCACCGTGTACGACGCCCCAAACACGTGCCATGTCGACCCGCCTCGTGTCCCCGCCAACTCGATGTCCCCGGCCTGTCACGCCTTCATTAGCCCATCCGCCGCCTTGTATGGCCTCCCAGCATCCCACAGCGCCCCTCACATTCCCGTACGAGCAGTCCCCGCTGCGTTCGAGCTCCCAACGCCGTGCCATGTCACCTCGCCTGGTGCCCCCACCTATTCAACACCCCTGGCTCCTCACGCGTTTACGGGACCACCGGCCATCTCGTACAGCATCCCAACGCCCCACACCACCATTCGCGAACCCGTGCAAGCCGTCCCTGTCGTGTTCAAGTCCCCAAGCGTGCCCCATGTCACCTGGCCTCGTGACCCCGGATATTCAACGTCCCCAGCCCCTCACGCACTCATTAGCCCCTCCACCGCCTCATACCACATACCACAGCCCCAGACAACCCTACACGAGCCCATACAAGCCGTCCCCACTGTCATCGAGCCCCAGATGTGCCACCCCGCCAACCAGCCTGGTACCACCGCCAACTTGACGTCCCCGGCCCCTCGCACCCTCGTTGGACAACATGCCGCCTCGTACCGCATCCCAAGGCCCCACATTGCCCTTCGCGAACCCATACAAGCTGCCACCACTATGTTCGAGCCCCCAACATCATACCATGCCACCCCACCTCATACCCCCGCATTCCACCATCCACGACCAACGACGACCACATCCACCAGCCCCTACACCTACGTTCATGCCACCGCACCTCAGTACGCCCCCTTCGCATCTCAAACAAGTCCATCCTCGTCCTTCGTCATCCATCCCCAGCCACCATCATCATTCCCAACCCAGCCAGAGGTCCTAATGAAGACCCAGCCTTTCTACGCCCACGTCGCCGTCCCCGCACCATCGTCCAAGCCCCCGCCATCATTTCCAGCCCCGCAGGACTACCCAGAGATCCTAACGAAGACCCCGTCCCGCTGTGTCCATGTGCCCCCATTCCCCAGCCACCGACGCCCATCACCGCTGCCTGATGCCTACATCTCTGCCCCTTTCAAGGTCCCTATAGCACCCCCTCACCCAACATCTTCCTTGCCGCCTCCCCACACCCCAATACCTGATGAGCTGATATCTGTCGACTATCACTGTGTCCACCCAGCTTCACCTTCACCATCACCACCTTCACCCTCAATACCAACAATACCAATGTTAGTTGAACAAATTCTCCGACTTGAGCCTGGCCAGCGCCTTTTCGCCTATGAAATCCCCCCAGAGACTCTTATCACTACTGAGCTTGCCATGTTCTTCATCAGGGCCACCAGGAAGTTGGAGCAGGAGATATTAGAAGGGATAGAGAGTTTGGAGAAAAGGTTTATATCTTGAGAGTTTCTTTTTTTGTTTTTATCATCTAGTATTTTCCCCACCCACTTTCGTTCCCTCCCCTTTCTTTTATTTCTTTATTATCTTTGTGTTCATGACTGAGGGCAGTCATTATTAGAGTACCCTGTGGATGTAGAGGTTCACATGTGTGTGGTCTCCGATTCTCATAGTTTCCTTTATATTCCCCATTCTCCTACTATCACTTATATTCCTCCTCCCCTTCCCTTCATATCCCTTCTCCTTACATTCCTTTCTTCTCATATTTCCCATTCTTCAGTACAGTCCCATTATAGATACTTGTTATGGATTGCTAGATCAGCGGGCTCCAGCAACAACCAACTAAACTGAGTCGAGATCAGACCAGAGGAAACACAAGGAATAAAGTGTATTCATGGTCAACTACTACTATACAACCAGTAGCAGCCCAGGGGAGGGGGGAGGGCTAGGTAAGTGAACCAGGGGGTGGAAACCAGACTAAACGTGAGGAAAGGGAAGGGAAAAAGAGGAACAGTTCGAAGATGAAGGTTTAAATACAAAGAAGTTAGGGAAATGCCATGAAGACAGACTACCGGGTCTGTAGGTACAAATCGAGAGAGATGTAAGAACAATAAAGCTGTCCTGAGGATACAGCATTTCCACCAGTGTTTCAAGGAGTGATTGCAAGGAAATGGTTCGGAGCAATCAAGGGTCCAGACCCTGCGCCTCATGGTTGCCTCATGGTAAGGAGGTGAAAGGATCCATGAGTGGATGTGTCAGCGGGCACATGATGAACATGAGGCAGCCATGTGGATGTCATGTGGTTGAGTTCCTAGCTTGGGAATGATGAGATTGGTTCGTCTTCCTGATGGTTTGCATTGGCAGTGGATGCCTGGCCAATAGCAGCATACAACTAGGAGTATGTGCATGCAGGATCGGGATAGAAAGGTGAATGTGATACTTCATCATTGGAGGCAGGGGAGAAGGTGAATCACTGAATAGGGAAGGGAAGAACCATGCAATGAACACTGGTAATCATACACCAGCAACTGTGGTTCCTGCAGTACGATAAGCAAGGGTGCTTCATATAACCCTTCTTGGCTGCAGGGTACTGGATGACTGGGATGTCGACTGGGTATGGATATTCTCGACCAGTGGACTGGTACACAAAGGTAATGAAACATGTCGGAATGCAAGTCCTTGTGGAGCATCAAGGGGGCTTGTCATACATGCGAGTTCGGGTTGCTAGCTGAGCACCGGCGGTCAGTTGATGAGAAGAAAGGCGAATGAATGTAGAGGTGACGTGTGAAGAAGAACAAGATGGTTGGCCAAGATAGGTCCAAGGAGTCATCGGTTGTCGGCAACTATGATGGATCCGATGTCTGAGTCATTGTGGGGAGGTTGCATTATCCGAATATAGGTTGCATAGATGTAGACGCCCACAAGGGTGGAGATGCCAATAGAACATATCACAATCGTGGCGATGAGCTGGGCGTCAAAGGTAACCATGAGGATCGGGATGACGTGTCAGTCTTCTTCGAAATAGGAAAGTCGATCAGTCATCAGGCACAAGGCTATTCATTCGTCTGTGACAGGCACAAGGAACCGTGTAGATGAATTGTGAAAGAACAATAACAATGTCATGAGCATATGGGTGTGGACATATGATCGGTCGGCGGAGAACCAGAGTATTCCGATTGCTGGGTATGATCGGTGGTTGGGTCATGGAGTATTCTTGTCTCCGGGTATGCACATCAGTCATGGGTTGTGACAAGAACAGAATGGTCAGGTTCGGATTGTATCGTCTTTAGGTTCCTTCAGCTCCTGGTTGTGCATGAATGGTTATGCACCATCAAATCATCCAATGAGGACATGGGGTCAACCCGAGAGTTCGGTAATAAGGTATCGTCCAATCAGAGCGTGGGACTTGGCACATCTTCATGGGAATGTATGGGTGTCACGTGCTGTCAAAGCAAAAGACAGGGGCATAAAGGTAAAAATCGTAACAATACTATACAGTAGCTATATAGTGTTCCCTTTACATAGTTACAAACAAGTGAGTTTTGGGTTCTGACCCCACAGACAAGGACTTGCACACCCCGATTCGCGCCTACAACAGCCGCAATCACTACAACATTCCTCTCGGCGACTCTTCATTTCCAGCCGAGATTGCTCTAACTTTATCCAGGCTGTGTTGCAAGCACCACTGTCTTGAATGACTTGCTGGAGGAGATCAAGTGTTGCATCGTCAGTCTTTTTCTTCTTTTTCTTCACCAAATTATCTTCAATGTCATCTGTATCAGAAATTGGAGTTGTAGAGTTGTAGTTGTGAACGTGGAAAACAGCCAAGTCATCATGGGCACTGGTCCAGACGGAGAGGGTTCAAAAGCCACTTTAAAGGGTGGACAGCGACTCACACATCATCAATCATAGCATAATATGCTGATTCCTTGAAAGCATCAAGTGTTTTCTTCGAGAATCTTGCTTTTGCCGTCTTCAACAGGTCTCTTCCATTTCCCTTCAACACTGCTGCTTGCTTCAGGCATGCCCTTATCTCCATCCTCATTGTCTGCATTGTCACCCTCTTCATCGCTATCCTCATCACCATACCCTCCTCCTGTATGCTCTTGGCAATGGTGCACAGCTTTGTACATATCCCAAAAGCAATTCCACAAGTTTCTTACTTGCTCAGCATCCTTTTTTCCTTTTAGGAGAACTTGAGATATCTAGAGAAGTTAGTGAGTGCAGGTGATTTTGTGCAGTGATTGGAATCTTACATGGATAAATTCCTTAGCCTTGGAAGCACAGAAATCCTTCCATACTTTCTCACAAGTAATATACTTTACAACAAGTGTCTTTTCATCATCCGTCCATTGCCCTTTGACGTTGTCTGCTGCCTTTTTGACTTGATTTGGCTTTAGTTCTTTGACTTCATCATCTAATCTGGCCCACTTTCGTCTGTTCAGTGGTCCAGATTTGGCCCCAGCACCCTTCTTTTTTCTGGCCTTAGCAACCAGTTCCTCTGTTACAGGACATCTTAAGGCAGACTCTGGCAACTCAGACAACACAAAAGAACAGAATAAGGACAAGAGAATGGGGAACCAAGTAGATTTCAATGAGTACAGGGGGACAAGGGAGCTAGACGACTGGGGAATATGAACCAGACTAAGCTAAGGAAAATACATATTAGCTACTTGCGTCCTCTATATACCAGCAACTCGAGTAGGCTTCTTCATGCAGCATGGAAACCGCTAGTCATTGTGTAGCCATGGATTCACGTAGGATCGTCTGGCATTTGCATTGCCTCGGCGTGTTGTTGGTCCCAGGTTGGAGTCTCGATGTCTTCAGGGTCTTCCGCTGTTAATAAATCAACAACCTCTGCTTCCTCTGCCCTTAGCCTTGCGGCATTGCGTGCAACCCATGCGTTTCGGTGTACAAGTTGTGTGGTGACTCGTTGGTAACTGGTAATGTGTCGGATCTGGGGTTTGAACCACGACAGTGGGTTTATACTGACTTGTGGACAAAGAGGTTGCAACAGGGGTTCATAGGGTGTGAAGGCGGAAAAAAGTGAGGCGGTAACATTACCCCCCCCCATCAGGTGAAGCATCCCGATTTGATGGACCAGCTATGGGGTTGTGGTCGGGGAGGTCATCAGCAGGGTCTAAGCCATAAAGGCTAGGGGAACTGTAGAGGGAGTCATAGACAGCCCACATATCGCTGTCCTCACCCTGGAGGAAAATGAACTCATCATTGAAATAAACCAGGTATGTGCCGAAAAGACAATGATGAGGATGAGGAGCAAGAAAAGAAGGAGGAAAGAGTCTGCGATCATGAGGAGGGAATACAGTGGAAGGGAAGTGGGCACAAATGTCAGAAGGGCAGACAATGTCCATGTTCCCAGAAACATATATGGATTCGGCGGCACGACAGTACCAGATGTTCTTGAGCGCACGGCGACAAAGGACATCCTTGGCGGGGTAGGGAGAGAAGTCGAGATGGTCAATGTCAAGACTAGTGCTGGACACGGGTATACCCACAGGTTATGGGGCCTGGACCCGTACCCATATCCGCCACAGGTATGTATTTGAGGCCACGGGTACAGGTTCCATGCAAGTTTTGTGCAAATCCCATAGAAAACATGCAAAAAACAGGTTTTTAAGGTAGTATTCTATTTCTACCGGAGTAGATACTGATCGGATTGTCTTGATGTAAACTGGAGAACTGTTTAGAACACATTAGAGAGCATCCCTGCATTTTTTAGGGAATTTTAAGAGCTTCTGGTCCCATGGTATATGCAAGAAACAGTGAAAAAACACCAAAAAATGAGGTTTTTGGTGTTTTTATCCTCCAAAAAAATACAAGCAGTACCCGTGAGGGTACTTCACGGGTACTGCGGGTATCTAGACCCTGGACTTGGACTTTACCTGCACAGTACCCGTACCCTAAACCCTTAAGGGTACCAGGTACCCCTGACCTGCACTAGTCAAGACAACGGTTGAAGGCACAAGGCATAAACCAGGATGGTGAAAAAAAGAAAACAAAAGGAAAAAGGAAATACAATATAGATGAAGAACTTCAGGGTAGGTCAAAAATCATGTGGCCAGGAATCGGTCCATGAACGAAATGGGGAGGTGAGTAAAATCTGAATGTCAAGTTCGGTGAAGGCCGTGATGTGGTTTCTACATCTATAACCCTGTAATAAAAGGTGATAAAAGATAAGAACTTCGCAAAGGTGTGAACAGGACTTGGGACACTCCTGATACTAACGCGATAAAGTGCGATGAAATGCACAGTACAACAAACAAACATGAAGGTGTGCAGAGTGACAGGAAATTGAAATGCAATGATGTGGAACTTAGCTAAATGTCCTAGGTGACGGTGCGATATGCGGGTGAGACAGCGAGAACGCGCTAAGACTTGTTTTGTAATAGCGGTAGACACGCAACTAAGAGAAACGCAGACTGAGTGAGAATGATTGTTTTTAAGAGTTAAGCACAACTGGTGGAGAGAGGGGAACTGGGTTCTTGTTATTTTCCTACTACAGGACACATTTTATACTGTATAGAGATAGGGGCTAAAGGGTAAGTAAGTAAAATAGTAAATAGTAAATGTCACATGAAAAGAGGTGAATTGGCTTCAGGATGGTGAAGATAGTGAAGGATTTCAAATAAAAAGGTAAAATCACATGAAACTAGCAAATGGGAAGAGAAGAGACCGGGCAAATTCCATTTCTTGTATTGGACTCAATATCCGAATGCACAGGACATGTCAATCGTGGTGTTTCATCGTGTCCAGGTTGGGTCGCAGGGCTAGGACAGAGCGAGAGGTTATTCACAAGATAGCGATGTGAGGTTTGAGTATGCCCGAAGCTTCATATAAATTGGTGAGAGATTGATAGCCATGCGTGCATGAGTATCGCAGGTTGTGCAGGTTGTGCGGGTGTCTCATATGTGTGCTGATTGTGGAGGTATCGTGCTATGGTTCAGGAGAGGTGGAAATGAGAATATTAATGTTTCCGTGCCCAGAGGGGAGAGCTGCGTATCAGCAGAAGAAGGGATAGGATGTGGGAAGGAGTGAACGGCAAGGATTGCATACACAAACTGATGAGTCAGATCACAAGGCTGAACAGAGGGAGAAAGTGGAACAGGAGAAAGCTCCAGGACAGAGGTGATGGCATTGACAGGAGCAGACTCATAGAGATAGGCATACTTGACACCATCAGGCAAGGGGTATTTACGGAATTCATGTGTCTTCATACCAGCAAGGATGGATGCAACATGTTTTGGATAGATCGTGAGAAGAACAGAATCTGAAGAGAATTGTTGGGATGGTAATGACATTCTGGGCAGGATCGCAAAGCTGGAGGAGCAGAGGCGAACAGGTTTTGCAGCGCGAGGATGGTCTTTGTGGAATTGGCAAACGAGTTCTTGGCAGTTTTTTGTCTCAGATTCCGGAATCCAGGAATCTTCATCTTGTGGATAACCCAACCAATGGACGAGGTAGAACAATTTGTTTCGACATATATGTGAGTCAAGAATCTTTTTGATCTCATATTCTTCTTCATTATAGATAAGATCGGGAGGTGGTCATAACTGCTTTGTGGTTTGTGTTGAAAAGGTAGGTGAGACAAACAGAAGGAGTAATGCTTCGTTGAAAACAGGGAAAATCCGCCAAGATTGTGGCAAACGTAAACAAAATGAAGAACCAATTTTCTTGATGATATTGAAAGGACTGTATTGTTTATGGTTGAGTTTCTTCATGGGTCGATCACTGGTCAGATGTTTTCCCTGTAGCCAGACTTTGTCACCGACAACGAAAGATGTCGGTTTCTTATGTTTGTTGTATTGTGCCATCATCGTATCATGTGCCTTCTGTAAGGCGATTGTATGTAACTTGTGATTGGACTTTGGTCATACAATCCATATATTGTTGTACGGATTCATTTGCTATTGTCGGTATACTGGTCCATGGATGTTGTCCTTGTGTTGTGAAGAAGGGGGAGAAACCTGTTGTGGAAGTGTGATTGGCAAGGGCAAATTCAGCAAGAGAAATCCAATTGGCCCAATCATCTTGTTGATAGTTTGTGAAATGTCATAGGAAAATTTTGATTTCTTGGTTCATGCGTTCGGTTTGACCATCAGCCTGTGGATGATAAGCAGTTGTTGGTTGACCTTTGATACTGATGAGTTGATAAAGGTCTTTTGTAAATTGCGATACAAAGACCAGACCGCGATCGGAGATGATACGACAAGGGAGACCAAAACATTTGAACTGATGATCGCAGAGGATTCATGCCCGACCCTCAGATGTTAAGGTGATATTTGTCAGTATGAGGATGGGATGTTTTGATCGTTTATCGACGATGACCAAGAGGGCATCATATCCTTGTGATTCTGGTAATGGTCTGATCATATTGACAGATATTGTATGCCAATTGTATGGTGGAATTTCGTGTGGATGTAATTGACCGAGTCGTTTGCCACATACTGGTTTATTCGTTTGACAGTTAGGGCAACCAGCAACATAACACGTGACGTCTTCTTGGATTGTTGGCCAAGTCATTTGTCATTGAATAAGTTCAATTGTTTTATCATGACCAGGATGACCGGCAATCGGAGTATCATGATGATGTGAAATAATTTTGGCAGTGGAAGGAACAGGGACAGTGATAGCGGCGAAGAGATGATCAGGTAATCCAATAAGATTTTGATTGTCATTCTCTGTGGGGACATGATCAACACGTTGAGAGAGAAAATCAGCTTTTTTGTTTTGGCTTCCTTTTCAATGTAACAGACGGAAATTGTAATCTTGTAGGAACGCAACCCATCACGCTTGTCGTCATGTAAGATTTTGTGGTTGTCAATAATAAGCAAGATTTTGGTGATTGGTGAATACATCCAGTTGTTGTTCCACACCAAGGAGAAATTGACGCCAGCCTTCAAAGCAACAAATGATTGGTAGCAATTCTTTGTCGTAGACATTGTAATTTCTTTCAGTGGGTGACATTGTTGTTGACATAAATGCAACAGGGCGAAAAACCCCATCTGGTTGTTCCTGGGATAAGACAGCACCGGTTGCGAAATCAGAAGCGTCACATTCTATCATGAATTTACCTGTTTGGTTCAGTAGAACGAGGATTGGATCGGTAGTGATGATGTGTTTCAATTGTTCGAATGCAGTTTGTTGATTGGGGCCCCAATTCCATTTCACATTACCAGTGAGAGAATTCAGCGGAAGAGCATGTTGTGCGTAATCCTTGACAAATCGTCAATAGAAATTAAGAAAACTGAGGAATGATTGTAATTCCTTTTGTTTTGTGGTATCGGCCAATCAGTGATCACTGTGGTTTTGACTGGGTCCATACAAACATGTCCATCCTCAATGATTAGACCAAGATATTCAACACGAGTAGAATCAAAGGTACATTTCTTTGCCTTCAGAAAGAGGTTGTTATTGCAGAAGATTTGTAGGACACGTTTCATTCATTCTTTATGTTCATCGAGATCCTTCGAGAATATGAGTAGATCATCCATATATATCATCAGCCATCCTTCATGAATTTCATATCGAAAGATGTGGTTCATCATTCGCTGGAATGTCAGTGGCGAATTCTTCAGTCCAAAGAACATAATGGTCGGTTCAAATAAGTCTTTTGGTGTTAAGAAGGCGGCCTTTTGTTCGTCACCTTCACGGATGCGTACATTGTTGAATCCCCATCATACATCGAGTTTGGTGAAATACTTTGCATCAGCGAGTTGATTAATGATGTCTGTAATGAGAGGAAGGGGATATTTGTCATCAATGGTGTTGGCATTCAACCAACAATAATCCTGTATTCGACGTAATTCATTTGTGTCTTTTTTTGCAACAAAAAAGAAGGGAGAAGCATATGGTGATTTCGAGGGATGGATCCGTCCAGTCTTCAGGTTGTCATCGAGGAATTCATCAAGTTTCCTTCATTCAGGAACAGATAAGGGATATAGTTTACAATCATGATGATCAGGTGTGTCGGGTTTCATATTGATAGCATGATCCCATGGCTTACAAGGTGGAAGTTCATCAAATGAAGATGGCTCAAAGACGTCACGGAATTCCATGTAATGTGGGGGAACAAGTTTGTCAATGGTATGTTCCATCGTTCCGGTTGCCTTTTGCACGAGTTCCGTTGATTTTGTCATGACAAAATTCATCCATGCTGGGGTAGGCCAAACAATAGTCTGGAAGTCAACAGTTTGGATCATACTTGGTTTTCCGCATCCACTGAGACAACGAGAAAATGAAACTTCATTGGTTTGCCAGACTATTTCGGGATTGTGATTCTTTAACCAATCGAAGCCAAGGAAAATATCCATCTTTGCCAAAGAAAGAACAGCACAACAGATGATTTCAGAATGATTGCCCAATTGAAGGTGGAGTTCGACATATTCAGTAATTTGTCCATCCTTTTGTTTTGAACCTTCGCTAGTATATGCATCAAACAGTTGTTCATATTTCTTTGTTGGTAAGTCATGCACTTTGACGAATCCAGAATCAATAGCAGTGAGCGTGCAATCAGAATCAAGCATACATTTAACTGAATATTGATGGGTGTCTGTTGTTGTCGCAGCATAACCATAAAGGATGAGAGAAAGACGAAGAGCGGTTTCTGTTTCTGTTGAGGCAATGACATGTGGATTTGTCTGTGGCATTTCCTTTTCTAGCCAGGTTATAGCATCTGCGATAGGTATTTGTCGTAAATGAAGTATTGTTGCCGGTGAGACTTTCATGATCCATTGATCATATATGTCATAATCAGGGAGAAGTTCGAGAGCGATTGGCATTGATGAATTACGAAGTGCGATGATGGTTTCTTCGGCTGTGAACTCTGATTCAATCATTGTCTTTTGCCTGGTCCTGGTATCTGGCCTCAGACCACTCGACGGCAGATCAACATCGATGCCCATGATTTTTTCTTGGCGTGTAGCACAATTTTGGATCTGTGCTATCTGAATCGTGAGTATGTGTTGTTCGACTTCATTCAGTTTATATGTTGCTTGTCGTTTATCGGTTCGTGTAACGAGTGGAATCATTTTGCGCATCTTATGGAACTTTGGCTTTACAGGGATTTCTTCAATGGCATGTGGTTCTGAAACAGGTGTCTTCAGTTCTTTTCGGAGGTCTTTCAGCTGAGAGAATACTCAGTTGTATTGTTTGAGAAAACATATTCGTGCTGATAAACTAGCAAGCATGGCCTCCTGGGTTTTACATCACTTCCTTAAAAATCCTCCCGCTTCTTTTCCAACATCGAAACCTTATCCATCAATGCTGTGATAAGCATGTCTTTGTCATTGGTAGCAGCAGGTTCATGGCAGGTATCGGGAATGGTCTCCATGGACTGAATCTGTGTGGTGGGATGAGGAACTTGAGTTCCTTTCTTTGGACAATCGTGGGACATATGTCCCTGTTGTCGGCATCGGAAACAAACGCCTCGTTTCATGAGGTCAGTCTGTTTGGCATCAGTAAGGCAGGTAAGCGTTGGTTGAGTTGTTCCAGTGGTACATCGGGCATCAATGTCCATAGGGACACTTTCAGATGTGGCTTTGGCAGTATTGGAGACCGCAGCGGGAGTAGTCGTGGAAGCGATAGAGCAGGGAATGTTTTTTCCTTTATTCACGATGGCCGCAAGTTGTTCGCGATGTCGTCGCCATTGTTGATCCATGAGAATCATTTGGAGGCGACATTGTTGGATGGTTTTCGGCATATTTGGCTGTGTATAGATCTGGTCAATGAGTGGTTTGTTCATGTGGAATTCAATGAGATGAACAAGATGTCGATAATTGTGGGTTTCATCCAAACCCGCTTTTCGGACTAGAACATTGCATTTGAGCCAGAATTCATCCGCAGTTTTCTTTCCCTGATATAGATCATCAAGTTTCGTTATGTAAAGTCAGTATAGGATCTGAAATCTTCATTGGTGGGGTCTGCGATGTATGCGCGTTCGGTAATTTTGTTGGCCCATTGGCCAGTGAGTCCTCCCTCGAGGTAGGAGAGGATAAAGAGAATCTTGTCCGTGTCAGTACAGAAATGCTTCTTGTTGGCTGACATATATGTTCGGCATTGTCGCTGGAAGGTTGAGAACTCCTTGACCTTCCCAGAATACTTTGGAGGCACGGCAATGTGGGATTTATTAGAAATATAGGTTGTGGTGCGGGCAGAGGTGTCTGCATCATTGTTGTCCTGTGCCATGTCGGTGTCGGCTCTCTGTTGTCGTGCTGCATCAGCAGTGGCTTTCTTTTCGGCCTCATATTGGGCCACAATGTGCTGATAGACTGTTTGCATGAAATTCATCGGGTATTTGGGGTTTGCGGCAAGAGAGGTATTGAGGGATGCGAGGAAGGAGCCATAATTGGGGACTGGGTTTGTGTTACCTTTTCGCCCCTTTTCGCCCTACTTACTCATCGCTCAATTCCCACGACCACTTTCCCACGGAGAAGTGCCAAGTCCCACGATCCTATTGGCTACCAATCCTTCGGTTCCATGCTCTCACGCTTAGACATCACCACATGTATGATCAATCACATGTCTGGTTATCGTCCAATCACATCGCGCTTACCCATCCAAGATAAGAGGGCTTAATGCCATTGGTTGGAGATTGGAGAGCTTATTGCCACTGGTCAGAGATAAGAGGGAGTTATGCTATTGGACGATAGGTTACTACCTCCCCTCAAGTTGTTTCCTTTATATATCGTCGATGTATATACAATATACTTTACGTTTAGTCTGGTTTATCCCACCGGATTGCCAATATATCCCCTATCTCCCCTTCATCGTCTGAAGTCAGCCTGAGTCTGTTTGTTGTCGGAGCCGTCCCGTAGACGATCCGTAACAAAAGACTAAACGTACCTCTCTCCCCCGACAAACCGACTCACGTCACGAAGACGCTTGCCTATAGTTGCTGCATTTGTAATTGGTTTATTCGATACAAAGCCTATACAAGCCCCCGAACCCGAACCAAGTAGTCAAGACAGATTACTACTATAGTCGCGAAGACTACGAGAACTCCCAATACCACCTACCCGACAACTCCTTCCCTCCCTATCTCTACGACCCAGACCATCCCAACTACGATTACCATCACCAATCATCCACCTTGCCTATGCCCTCACCAACACCTTCCGTACGGTCAGAAGAATTGATTGAAACCGTACCCATCGAAACAATAGTCGAACCCGTCCGTGTTGTAACGCCCGATCGACCTAAAGTTTGGCCGTTCTATCGTTCCACGAACCCGCCCAATCCCTACGAACACTTCTTTGATTCCTTCCACGGTACCGAACCTGCCTTGGGCAGAGAACCAGTCGACATCCCCTCTGGTCTAAGTGAAGACACTGAGTGGCAAAGAAGTAAATTACCTGTTGTCCCCGCTCAACAAACTCGAGACATCCCCATCACCACAAACGATACTCGCGTCGTTCAAACGAGACCACAGAAGTTTATCAATTTCATCCGACATCACGCAAAAGCCACTGCTTCCCTCCATCGCTCGATCGAAAGCTGGATTTCCATCTGACTGTCGCGGATATTACCCATTCGTGTAACGCCCCCTTCCGAAACCGTATCATCTACAACAGGTGGCATGCAGCCCGACTCCTCGAAGAAGACGGATTCTTTATCCGACATAGTATTCCAGGAAAATCCTACCTGGTAGTCGACCCACCTCTCGTATACCCGATCTATCGAGCTGTTGTTTGGACCAAGTGGACTGAACCCTTAGGCGACAATTTCCCTTCTGATTGGGAAGTCCCTGTGCATTCTGGTCTCAAGTTGAAACACGAAAACTACCGCGAACGACTCCCCATTCCACCATCACATTTCCCCCTCACCTTACGTTCCGACTACGGTGATTCAGTTCAATTACTCGCCGACCCTATAACACGTCTCGATTGTCTTGTCACACGTCGCTGTATCAAGAGTCAACTGAAGAACGACGCAGGAATACGACGATTACTCCGTATCCTCACACGTAAAAGAAAGTATACTTCCGCTTGGACCACCAGCCCCGCTTACGATCACTACCTTTGACGAAAAAGACGAACCACCTAAATCATGTCTGCCCTCAAGTCCCTCATCCCCCTTCCCTCGAAGTATAGCGGAGACAAAGAGGAATTTCGTTCCTTCAGTCGTGCCATTACTGTCTTCATCTCCGCGAACGCCAAATACTTCAATGAGTTCGGAACCACCGATGATCCTGTCCCTGTCGAGATTCGACATGAGAGGAAGATTTTCCTCGTCTTGTCTCTGATGGATAAAGGTGTCGCATCCGAATGGGCCAATGACTATTGCGACACCGTCGCAAATGACTTCACCGCTCGGTTGGCTGCACACACGGCAGGAGAGCCGAACCCCCCACAGATGAACTGGGGTACATGGAATGGTTTCACCGCGTTATTGTCCGCGCAATTCGACAAACCCGACGACAGACGAGATGCAGCGATCAAGCTCAACGCGCTTCGTCAAGGCAAATTGACAGCCGACGAATTCTGGCTGCAGTTTGAGATCCTGTACAAACGTGCTGGATGGGATCCGATCGTACAACAGGAGCAGTTAATACCGCTCCTCGAAAATCACTTAAACAAGCCTCTCGTTGACCGAATTTTCAGTCTAGAGACGATGCCAACCACCGTAGCCGAGTGGAGGGCAAAGACCATCTTGTTGGACCGCCAATAGCGTCGTCGCAACGAGATCGAACGACTTATGGGTGGTAGTAACCCGATGAAGAAGGGTGAGAGGTCAAAGACGACCTACACTCCTGCCGCAGCTGCCGCAGTGCCTGCAAAACAGAAAGACCCCGACGCCATGGACGTCGACCGAGCCGCTGTCACGGCCGAGAAATTGAAGCAGCCCATGTCTGCTGAACGAGCGGAGTTGATGAAGGCCGGACTCTGCTTCAATTGCAAGCAACCCGGACATCTCTCGCGCAACTGCCCGTCCCGCGTACAACGTGTACGTGTATTAAACACCAAACAGGAGCAACACGTTCGCTCCATGAATACCGAACCCGCGTCGAGCGGCCAAGACATCATCCAGATGCTCGAAGCTCGCTGCGCCCAACTTGAAGATGAACTCGCCCAGGCCAAAAAGGATTTTTAAAACGGTCGAAGAAACGCATGGACTCTTCGACTACATCTCAGTTGTCTACCGCCCCCGCTGTAATTGTAAATACGCTGACCGTTACCGAATACGACCGTATTTTGCTCGAACTTCAGACAATGAGACAAGACATGCAAAGAGAAATAAAGAAAAAACAAACGAAACGGTGGCCCAACTCCAGGTTACCATCCAAACATCAACAGGTAGTGGAAATACGATCCGAATATGCTGAGATGCCAGCAGAAAAGAAAACCATGCCTGTTGCGGTCGCATCACGTCAACCCACTATCGAGAGCGAGTTTAATGCAGAGGAAACGATGGTTGCCATCATGAATACCGATATGTACAACGCCCTCGATCTCATGAATGATTGGGATATCCATGGGCAACATACTATGAAGATTGGCCCAGAGTTGATCGTAAAACTACGAAAAATGCCTATCGGCAAGGCCGTCGAGTATTTAACCACTGAACTCCCACAAGCGTATCAACGATGTGTGAAAGTACAAACGGAACCCACGATAAAGCCTACTGCAGTCAAGATCCATAAAATGCGTCAGATGGAACCCCTCATCACGAAAGCAGACAAACGATCCGCAGAATGGAAACTCCGGGAAGTCAATCAACGGATCGAACAATTGGTTGCATCACAAGACGATAGTACTATGATGATGTCAATCAGCGTCAAAGGTCAACTCACAACTATCGACGATCAGCGGAGGTTCTCTGTCACTTGTCTTTTAGATTCAGGTTGTACCGTCTCAGCCATCAATTCCGGTTTCGTACAACAACATCATCTCACAACACAGAAATACGAGAAACCTTTCCCTAGTTACAATGGGGATGGTACGATGTCTAAAGATGGATTAATCACGGAGTACGTTGAGATGAATTTACGGCTTGGCGAACATATAGAACGGATACATCTTACAGTAATTCCCCTCGCAAAGATCAACATCTATCTCGGCTTTGACTGGTTGAAGAAACATAATCCCGAAATCGATTGGCTGACCCAAACGGTCGACTTTACTCGTTGTCTCTCTGTCTGTGGTCATTCCCCCGGTAAAATCGAAGGTGTTATGTTCAAAACCGCGATTTACGACAAGCCCGCTTGGTATCGCGCCTTCCAGACAAAATCGACAGAACTGGCTCGCGCCAAGATGACCAATGATGGTGTCAAGCCAGAACAGTCCATCGTCGACCAATTGCCGGACGTATACAAAGATTATGCCAACGTCTTCGATCCCAAAGCCACCGATTCAATGCCACCATCAAGACCATGGGATCATGCAATCAACCTGAAACCGGATGCACCCGACCACCTGAATTGCAAACTCTATCCGCTGTCACCCCCCGAACGCGAGAAACTTGACGAGTTCCTCGACGAAAATCTCAAAGCTGGCAAGATTAGACCGTCGAAATCACCGTATGCCTCACCATTCTTCTATGTGCATAAGAAGGATGTGACCGAACTACGTGGTGTACAGGATTATCGGAAGCTGAACGAGCATACAATTCCGGATAATTATCCGTTGCCACTGATCGACGACATTATAAATCAACTTGATGGTGCGGAGTACTTTACAAAGTTAGACGTTCGTTGGGGCTTCAACAACATATGAATCAAAGAAGGCGATCAGCACAAGGCCGCATTCCTGACACCAAAGGGATTGTTTGAACCTACAGTGATGTTCTTCGGTCTGCGGAATTCTCCTCCGACCTTCCAAAGGATGATGAATCACATCTTCCGATATGAAATACGTGCCGGTTGGCTACATATCTATATGGACGATGTCATCATCTTCTCAAAAAATTTGGAAGAACATCAGGAACGAACACGTCAGGTCCTACAGAAATTCGAGACAACAAATTGTTCCTGAAGATCGGAAAATGTACATTCGATACTCAACGGGTGGAATATTTGGGCCTCATAGTCGAACATGGGAAAGTACGAATGGACCCGACTAAGACAGATGCTATCACCGATTGGCCTGTTCCAAAAAACAAGAAAGAATTGCAATCGTTCCTAGGTTTCCTTAATTTCTATCGTCGATTTGTCCGGAATTTCACACAGGTCGCATTACCCCTGAACTCCCTGACCGGAAAAAAAGATTGGGTTTGGAATACAGAACAACAAGTCGCATTCGATGAACTGAAACGGATCATTACAACAGATCCCGTCCTCGTCATCCCCAATAATCATGGAAAATTCAAAATCGAATGCGATGCCTCGGATTTCGCTACTGGTGCTATCTTATCGCAACAACAAGACGACGGCACATGGCATCCGGTAGCTTTTCTGTCGAACAGCATGTCCCCTGCGGAAAGGAATTATGATGTCCACGATAAGGAATTACTCGCAATCATCCGATGTTTTGAACAATGGCGACATTTCCTTCTTGCTGCACCGGAAATTATCGACGTCTATACCGATCATCAAAACCTCACGTACTTTAGGCAACCGCAAAATCTGACTCAACGACAGGCCCGATGGATCTCATTCCTCCAAGATTATAACTTCCAACTCCATCACCGTCCTGGTACCCTGAACCGCAAGGCAGACTTGCTCTCACGGCGTGTCGACCACGACCGAGGTCTCGACGACAATAAAAACGTTGTCGCACTCCCTAACTCCCTATTCATGGCTTTCCTCGATACCACCACGATGAACCCCCAGTGGCAAGAACGATTCATCAAGCATGGACTCCAACTGGACGAACAAGTTGTCGGAGGATTGAAGGATCCTAACTCTCCCTGGAAATGTATGGATGATGGTTTAATCTATCATCACGATTTGCTGTATGTCCCAAAAGATGACCATCTTCGGGGTGAAATCATACAAGAACATCATGATACTCCCCTATCCGGACATCCTGGACAAGAAAATACATTCCGGGCTATCGCACGACATTTCACTTGGCCATCTCTCCGCGCTGATGTTAACAAGTATGTTGCGGCATGTTTGCCGTGCCAACAGAAGAAAATTCATCGAGGAAAGAAACCGGGATTATTACATCCTCATACGATCCCTCCGTACCCATGGCATACTGCCACAATGGATCTAATCGGTCCTTTGCCCGAATCACAGGGCTTCAACGCTATTCTGGTAGTGATGGATAAACTGAAAAAACAATCAGTCCTCATCCCCACCACCACTACATTGACTTCGGAAGGATCTGCACGGTTATATCATGATCACGTCTTTAAACGATTTGGATTACCTCACATCATTATCTCTGATCTCGGAACACAGTTTGTGTCTGGTTTCGCAAAAGAATTGAATCGCCTATTGGGAATCATGGGACATCCGACGACTGCATATCATCCACAAGCAGATGGACAAACCGAACGGGCCAATGCCGAAATTGAAACCTACCTTCGTTTATTCATCAACCAACGACAAGATGATTGGGCTGAATGGCTGGCTCTGGCAGAGTTCGCCTTAGCCAATCATGAATCTTCGTCCACCGGTATGTCCCCATTCTATGCAACAATGGGTTTCCACCCCTGGAAAGGAAAAGAACCAGTCAAAGGAGAAATCGTCAATGAGTCTGCCGCTTCCTTCGCAGATCGAATGAACCGCATACAAGAACAAGCAAACAATGCTTTGGCTGTTGCGCAAGAAAAGATGAAAAAATTCTATGATAGGAAACATCGTCCTGCCCCAGAATACAATGTTGGCGACAAGGTGTGGTTAGAATCCACCAACATCGATTCTCTTCGCCCATCCAAAAAATTGGATGACAAACGATATGGCCCCTTCCCCATCGTGAAAAAGATTGGACGATCATCCTATGAGTTGAAACTTCCCTCAACTTGGTCGAAGAAATATCCTATTTTCAACGAAATTCTCCTGTCCCCATATGTTCCACCCGCCTTCCCCCAACAGGCAGTCACAATGCCGCAACCACCCGCAGAGATTGTTGATGGGCAAGAGGAGTACGAGATAGAGGAAGTTATCGACTCTGTTATTCGTCGAAACCGTCTGTTCTACCTCGTCCATTGGTTGGGATACCCCCGTGAGGAAGATTCGTGGATACCCGCTTCGGAGACAAAGAACTGTAAAAAGCTTGTCTCCGAATTCCATCGATTACACCCTCGTGCACCTACCTCAGCCAACCTACGTATCTCGATCATCCCTCGTCCCGTCGGTGCTTCTCCACTACGTTCTCCCACCAGCGATGTCATAGTGTCCGTTGAACCCAAGGTCATCGCCTCACTCCTTTCACGACAGGAAAATCACGACTTTCGGTCGTTCGCTTTCCCCACCTCAGTCCGTCGTCTATGGTTGTTTGAACTTGGCGAAGTGAACGCCATCACTCACGTCATTACTGTCGGTACACCATCCACTCGTGGTCATCTCCGCGATGTTGCAGGTGGTCTCAGCAATCTCGCCTTCAATGACGGTCGACTCTCTACTTATGCATACCCAGTTGCGATGATGCATCGTATGCATACTCCCCTTCCTTCGGCCCTGCTGTGGGACCGGTATGACATTCTACCCCCCCTTCGTTTCTGTGAGGTGCCACCCCGTCTCCTCTCCGACCACCCTGTCAACCCTTTCCTCCGTATTTTCTAATGGTCGCTCGTCCGCAACGACGTTAAACTATGATGTACAGAGTTGGGGGTTTGGAGACCCCCTTTCTGTTGTTGGCTACGATATAACTTATCCGCCAGATCTGCGACCCCCCGACACAGTCTGCCCCATGCAGCCTTGCTGGCCGCCATGTATGGCACATGGTCCGTCCCTGATATACCTTCTAATCATTCCGTTTAATTTCCTTTCTCTTCCCCGTTCTTGTTCGCGCGGACGCGAACCTTGTGGGGGGGGTATTGTTACCTTTTTGCCCCTTTTCGCCCTACTTACTCATCGCTCAATTCCCACGACCACTTTCCCACGGAGAAGTGCCAAGTCCCACGATCCTATTGGCTACCAATCCTTCGGTTCCATGCTCTCACGCTTAGACATCACCACATGTATGATCAATCACATGTCTGGTTATCGTCCAATCACATCGCGCTTACCCATCCAAGATAAGAGGGCTTAATGCCATTGGTTGGAGATTGGAGAGCTTATTGCCACTGGTCAGAGATAAGAGGGAGTTATGCTATTGGACGATAGGTTACTACCTCCCCTCAAGTTGTTTCCTTTATATATCGTCGATGTATGTACAATATACTTTACGTTTAGTCTGGTTTATCCCACCGGATTGCCAATATATCCCCTATCTCCCCTTCATCGTCTGAAGTCAGCCTGAGTCTGTTTGTTGTCGGAGCCGTCCCGTAGACGATCCGTAACAGTTTGTGGAGGCAGGGGGAATGAAGGGGTTGGTGTTTGATGAGGAAGACATTGGGTTATTTTGAGATAGAGATGGTTTAAGAGTAGTTGATGTTGTAGGCGGTGAAGAACAGAGAAAGTAGGAGGTGACAGAAGACTAGAGGGTGAAGGAGAAGGAATAGGGGAAGGGACAAGATATCGTTCGATGACAAGATGGGCCAGATTGTTGCCTGGGTCAGGGGAGTGATGGGCAGCTTAGTCTTTTGTTATGGGACGTCTTAAGGCAGACTCCGGCAACTCAGACAACACAAAAGAACAGAATAAGGACAAGAGAATGGGGAACCAAGTAGATTTCAATGAGTACAGGGGGACAAGGGAGCTAGATGACCGGGGAATATGAACCAGACTAAGCTAAGGAAAATACATATTAGCTACTTGCGTCCTCTATATACCAGCGACTCGAGGGTAGGCTTCTTCATGCAGCATGGCAACCGCCAGTCATTGCGTAGCCATGGATTCACGTAGCGATCGTCTGGCATTTGCATTGCCTCGGCGTGTTGTTGGTCCCAGGTCAGAGTCTTGATGTCTTCGGGGTCTTCCGCTGTTAATAAATCAACAACCTCTGCTTCCTCTGCCCTTAGCCTTGCGGCATTGCATGCAACCCACGCATTTCAGTGTACAAGTCGTGCAGTGACTCGTTGGTAACCGGTAATGTGTCAGATCTGGGGTTCAAACCACAACGGTGGGTTTATACTGACTTGTGGACGAAGAGGTTGCAACAGGGGTTCATAGGGTGCGAAGGCGGTGTAAAGGCTTGTTCGGGGTGGCTTCGGAATGAATGATCCTAACCAAGGGGTGTCAGCGTGAAAGTGACAGGGTAATCAGTGTTGTGAGTCGTAGTAAAGTGGTAGTAAGAGAATATAAATGAAGCCACCATCTAATACGACGATAACGGGTGAGAAAGAGGGAAGCCGACGATACCGACGACGTCGGGTACGGCGAGCGGGTAACGATGAAACAAGATGAAATAGTAAGGATAAGGACGGGGAGTCTACGGGTTACGACGACAAGAGGTTCTAAGAGCTTCTGAACGATTCTAAGTGAGACAAAGAGGGGGGAACTGGATTGTTATTTTAGTACGGTTGTCGGTCACCGTTTTATAGAAGTCTGTCTAGAGTGCTACTTCGGTATAAGTTACTTCGGCCGATAGTAACTACAAAGGAGGTATGAAATAGGAAGGAGAAGATGGGAGTTGCGAGGCAACGAAGGAACGGGAATGGAGAGGAAAAAGATATAACGAAAAAGATGAAAATAAAGGACCTATGTCCAATGAGGACAGGGGGTATAAGTCCGATGTCGGTATGGGAGTCCGAGGTGTCACGTGTGATCGTTTTGGGCGATATGAATCATCGGTGTCGGTATAAGATCGGCCGTTGGTAGACGGTATACGTCGGGTACAGCGGGTGATGTCGGGTTACGTCGGTTTCGAGGATGAGGAAGTGGGGCGTGTCGGGTTCGTGAGTATCTGTGATATATCGATGATACGTACTCAGAGCGTCGTCAGACCTCTACAGCGGAAAAAAGTGAGGTGGTAACATCCTCATTGTGATGACCCTGAACTGGAATATCTTCCTTCTCAACATCCAGATTCAATGGTATCTTGTCACAGTTCGGGTTCAATGCCTCTTTCTGACAAGGTATGGATCGTGTGTTGCAGGCAATACTGGTGTGGCACTGAGACTATGACTTGGACCTTGCACAGGTGAAGGTGCTAGTAGGGGATGCTGGCCTTGGGGCAATGCAAGCGGATGAAGGGGAACAGGGTGATTGCCCGAGGGTTGGAATGGGCCTGGATGGAACTGGTATGGTTGTGCAGCATGCCCTGTGGCAGTAACTGGATGTTGACAGTGCTGCACTTCAGATTGTGTTCCTGAGATCCTTGGGAGTTGCTGAACATAAGAAAAGCCATTCGGATACGGTAGTAGTTGTGAAGGGTTCATGTCTGGAGTCATGAGCGGTATACTACTTCTCTTTCTGCTACCTACTACTCTACTACTATGAGGCCACAAGCACCCGTATTTCATGTTCTGACCACTCAAGAATAATAGGTTTGAAAACAGATGTCTCAATTGTCGTGATGTTTTTTGTTCGCTCCGAGTCATCCACAGTTTAGTATAGCATGAGTAGGGCTAATGTTTGGGTTGCTAAAATTCCTCACTATCTTTCCTTGAACACATCTGACAGTAATGCAGGCTGTTCATTGGAGCAAATGCTGGAGATGGGTGCAGTGGCACATTTCCCTACAAAGTTGTGACTGGACTTTGTGCAAGAAGTGATTATGTTATGAGTACTGATACACAAAGCACTTCTAGTATGTGAATGTATCTAGTAACTGTTGTAACGTGACCATTACGAAATCGTCTACGGTAAAATGTTCTCCCTAAACCTCCATCCAGTATAGGAAAACTGGGCACCTGACCGCCAACTCCTGTCTGGATCTTCGCCATGTCCATTTGCGCAACCGCCATAATCAAGGCCCCAGGATTTTTCTTGCCCAGCGCACCTCTGAACTGGCAGCAGATCCCCAGGGTCGTAGAAAAGCCCCATGTTCCCATCGCTATAAACGAACCGGAGGTTTGCCGCGTTCCACTGTATGGATGAAAACCTCCAATCGTAACAATCTTCTCCAATACCCATGCATTCGAAATATTGGTTGCCAGGACCCTGCCCCGAGCCAATTACCCCTTCCCAACGGAAGTAATACACATCAGGGGCGGAAATGGGGCAATTTGTTTCGAACACCCATAGGTCCACAGACCACGGGAGTCCCGATCTACCTTGGATTCCTGCCATTTCTTGAGATTTGTTGCCGGACGCGATAGCATCAGCATGAATCTTCCCAAATCGAGAGTCAGTAAAGCTTAAGAACGCATTTCCACAGATTTGGAATGGCTCATATGCTTGAGTCCATTCATTAGCGGTGGAATTGATGTGGTCTGCGATAAGAGCTGCGGTCCTGCTGTCATTGCGCTGAACGACGACATGATATGCGTCTGCAAACGTGAATGAAGGGGACAATGTCGAGGGAGCTGTTGTGACAGGAGGCTCTGCAACGGGTGACGACGTGACGGATGGTCCAACGGCAGATGCAGCCGAAATGCAGAACAGTGTAACTGCAAGAATCAATATCATTGACTCCTGCCGGGCTACTATAAGCAGAGACTCAGCGGATAGTAGAAAGGACGTACAAGTGTATTTTCGCAAAAATTTAGGTGATCTTCAAGTATGCGATACAGTGATTTGGATATGCGTTCCAGTCAGACAGAACGAAAATTTCCAGCCCTGTTATAAAAATCGTATACAATTTGAAACAACTTGCCAACGCAATATTGTGAGGAATTAAAGAAGAAGATGTACCTTGTAATGGCAGGGCTGATGAGTGCGAAACGCAGGAACATTGTTGCCGCATCCAATGACACCTGCAACAAAACACGCGCACGCGCATCCATGTCAGCTGGAACTCATCACGTTCGATCCGAGGATCCGAGTACATGATTACGGGCCCTGAATGTTCTACTGTTTTGGCGCGTATAGATTTGTAGAATGCATGGAGCAAGAGATCAACGGCGCGCTTGGCCGTTGAGAAGATATCTCGAGGCCTTCGCGGAAGTGAGGTATAGAACAGAAGAAAGAAAAGGGAGAAACACCGGGCAGTTTTGCCAAGTTCCCAAGGGAAATGGTGGTAGCCGGATGGGAAATATTCTAACAACTGAGGTTAAGTCTTGGTGAGAACATCTGGATTCGGAACGCAGAGCTTTCGAGGGTCCTAGACCAACTCACTTCTAACAGGGTCAACAAATGCGAGAGCCTCGAGGGTTGGTTTTGCTGCAGATCTACGAGGGTAGCTTCAATCATTCACGCGATTTGCATTGATGGTTTTGGATTCTGGCAATCGTCATCATGATTTGACAACACCGGAGTGCCGTCAAGTGTGTTGGCATTCTTTAAAAAGGACTTTTTCAACCCAACCGATGTCCCAGTCATCACCAGGATCCGATTCAGTGTGTGTATCCAAACTAGAATTTCCATGGAACTTGCCTCAGCCTCCTCATTTCATTCTAGACTTTCGCAATTCAAGCTCGCCAAATGAATCTTTTTTTGTCTATCATCTTTATGGCGGCTATCGCTACGTCCACCCCTCCTAAATCTCTCTTTTTTGCGAGCAACAATTGCGATGGATACAATTTCGAGACTGGCAAATTCAGCCGGCCGTACAGAGGGTGGACCACCGATTGTCGGGGAAATTGCATTAACCTCTTGCGTTACAACAGTAGTTTCGCACTTGTTGGTGGGGGGTCGAGGTACATCACGTGTTCCCTCTACAGTCAGTATTTCTGTGTGGGCGGACACAGCAGAGTGATACAACTGTACGAGAGAGGAGTCTGTGGGTCAATGTCCAACGTCAAGTCAGTGATATGTTTCTATGGATGTTGAATGGCGGGAACGGCGTTTAGGAGACCTACATGTACATCTACAATTGAGACCACAACAGTTTTTCACAGCCAAACTATCGGTATTTTTCACTCCCACTAGTTGGTATCCCATGCTTCGCCATGGTGGTTAGTTTTTTCTAGTGATTTTATTTCTAGTGATTGTATTTTGGATTATTCTATTTGGCGGCACTGGTACCACCTGTTCCCGAGCCTGCAGTGCCCAGTCCCTTCGCTGAATCTCCCGCCCGTGAAGCCCAGGCTCTAACAAGTGACCCTTATGAGTGCGTCACCGTTGGCGGCACCTGTCGAGGTCGATCCCACTGCTGAAGTGTCCAACCCCACGTCCACGGTCGACCTGCCGCACCCATACCGCATCCATTCAGCTGGGCCGAAGACTCCATGTCCATCCCTGTTCACATGATCACCTCGACGAAAAACACCCAACACGACATGTCTGCCCTTAGATCCAATCCCACGAGGCCGATCACCACCTTGCTGGTCGCGTTCGACGATCTACGTCACATTTACAGCCCCGGCATATATTTAGGGTGCATCACGGGTCGGGTAAGGGTTGTAGTGGCCAACATCCTACCCGAACCCCCAGGTTCAGAACCCCATACCCTGGATGTTACCCGTTTTCGGGCATGGTTTCGTGGGTGAGGGTACACCCACAATTTTGCCACCATTTTTGCCACCATTTACCTCGTGAGGGTGGCCAGTCACGTCAATTGACGTGGGCCTGGCCCTCGCGAGGTACTCGGTGATAGTCCTTGTGGTGCTGGTGCCAGCGCTGGTTTTGCCGGTGCTGGTACCGGTGCCAGTGTTGGTGCCGGCGCTGGTGCCTCCCCGTTACCCTCATCGTCGCCACCTCGAAAGCACAAGACGGCCTGTGTTCGCGAGGTCATCGGCCAGTGGATGGGAGTACATTGATAAAAGAAAAAAGGCACACCTGGGCCGGAGCGTGCTATTCTGAATCGTTTGTAGGGCTGCATCTCCAAGTCAAAGCAGTCGAGAGCTATGAACCCGTACAATCCCTCGCCGCGAAAACTCTCGTATCCGACATCCTCAAGGACCCCTCGCACCATCAAGACCACGCCAAGCGGTGCCTTCCCTCCCCCTCCTTTCATCACACTCACCTTACTGGCTTGCCTTCTGCAGCTTTGCCGCAAGTGTCATCATGACTCTCGCATACGGAAAGACTACGCCCATGTCTTATTCCGACCCTGAAGTGCAGCAGGTTAACAAATGTCTCACCACCATGGGCAACATGGTCAAGCCTGGTGCCTATCTCGTCGACACATATCCCATCCTGCAGTATGTAACCACAATCCCCAACCTCTCGCATAACGTGAATAATGTTTGCCCTTTTCCCCAACAGATATATCCCAGGATACCTGTCTCAGGTACGCAAGTGGCACCAGGAAGAGCTGTCACTCTTCAGAGGACAATTAGATAGCGTCCGCGAAAGAATGGTGTGTACTCCCCGTCGTCCTTTCAATCCACTTTTCACACACACACACACACACCCACCTCAACCCAACCCAGCACCAGGCAAGAAGCCACGTCCCACCATGCTTCGCGAAATACGTCATCGAGCGACAAGCCGAATTCGACCTCTCCGACGACGAGTCGGCATACCTTGTCGGGTCAATGTTTGGTGCCGGTTCAGCACAGTGCGCATCCCCATAATTACAGCCTTGTTCTTCACGCATGTATGCGCTCTGTATAGACTGCGTCCGCCATTAGCATCATCGTTCTCGCCGCGGTATGTTTCCCCGAAGCGCAGGGTAGGGTACAGGAAGAGCTTGATATCGTCGTTGGCAAACACCGAGGTCCGTCAAACCCATTTTCTGGATTATGTATTGTGACTGCTGATGATGCGGTGCGACCTGTCTTCGCCCATTATGCAGCACCGACGTTCGGTGACCAGAACACGCTGGTACAGGCGACTGCATTCATGCTTGAATCATACAGATGGAGGCCTGTTACCGCTGTTGGTGCGTTTCAAATTGTCACCCTTGAGTGGAACGAAGTAACACGATCGTGAATGACGTCTTCACTAAATAGGATTTCCTCATCGAGCGATGAAAGATATCTTCTGGGTACGTTGTTTCATATACGCTATTTTTTCAAATATAACAACTATTCTTTCCAACAGAAAAACTACAAGATCCCAGAAGGCGCGACTGTTATTGGGAACAACTGGTGGGTAACCACGAGTCGCATCCATTATTTTCTTTATTCACCACTCTTACCCAGGTCCATTGGGCGAGACCCTGACATATTCCCGAACCCCGAACATTTCGACCCGCAGCGGTGGATTGACGAAGACGGGCAGCTGCGGTAGGACATCAATTTCCGTTGGCAGAAGGTCAGTCTTTTTCTCTTTCTTTTTCTTGTTATCATCACAGGCCTTGTTCCCTTTCCCTACAAACTCATTTAGTTTTTTTTTTTTTTCATTCCGCAGAGTCTGTCCAGGGCTAACTGGTGGGCAACACGTTTTTCTTTTACTGACTGACGTTTACTGGCTGTTTCTCACGCATGGACTCGGGCGTTGCCAGGTCAGTATTCATCAACACGGCGATGCTGCTTTGGGCATTTTCGATGACGCCGGATCAGTCCGCACCGCCGATTGGTTCACACTGTCTGCTAACACGCACCCGCTGCCGTTTTCGGTGCGCTTTACGCCGAGGGTCGAGCGACTGTGGGAGTTGCTAGGTGCAGATGAGTGAAATAGACATGGAACCGTTTTTTTTTTGACGTCTATTTGGACTACTACCAATACCCATAGTGGGTGGGGTGAGAGAAGTTTTGACATCTGAGGTATCCTTGTAGCAAGGGAGCTTAGCAAGCATATGTACAAGTATATACGAATTCATAACTGACTACAGTAACGAAGTCCATGTACGACAGCACGGAATGTTGTGCATATGAAAGGCACACACCATTGACACCGAGACAAATTTGACAGGATCCTTGTAAATAATTGAACGCCTAAGGGGTTTCGTAATACTTACCTCATGCTTGACCCCATCATCAAAAGTCGAACAGGGTCACCTTCCATTGGTTTTTTCCATTTTGCATAGCTTCGAATCTCGAATCTCTTTCCGTATTCGCTTGTTGTGCGGTCTGCATCGGTTTCTTCTGTTCCCGTGCCACCATCCTCGCGAATGTTGATACCGTCGTCACGCAGATGAACCATCTTAGAGGTTCTTCAGCGCAAATCAATTATAAAACGTCGGAGCTTCAAGTATTTCCAGCCGAAGTTAGCCGCTGTGTGCGGAGATCAAATTACTTTTCGTATCCGCTTGAAACGCCGGTAAGTTACAAGTTATCAAGATCTTTCTGTTTCTTATCAGGGCCATCAACTAGATTCCGACACGTATTGTACTGTGTAGTCTCTCTTTCAGGAGAGGGAAAGGGACCAAGCATTATGTACATGTACATAAACTCGATGTGACATTTTCGTTCGTTCCCTTTCTGATGGTTTCTCTCGCCGTTTTACTGTTCAATGTGCTTGTTGTCGCAGCTTTCTTAATTTATTTCGGTCGAAAAAAAAGCAAGCAAGCCGTTCCTTACCCCCCTGGCCCTCCTCCAGACCCGTTGATTGGTCACACGCGTCTGATTCCTGGAGAGAACCAGGCAGAATTGTTCCATGAGTGGGGCAAAACATACGGTACGTCTTATATCATGGTAAAATTGGACGTAGAAAACATGTAATTCAACGGCTTTCTTTCATATAGGCGATGTTATCTATCTGAACGTTCTTGGGAAGCCCATCGTGGTGCTGAACAGTGTTCAGGCCGCGCTTGATCTAATGGACAAGAGAAGCTGGAACTACAGCGACAGGCCGAGGTTTACCATGTATGTTGATATGTAAGTTACTATTTAATTTATATCGCCGTTTTGCCAGTCCTTTTTTCTCCTGGAATTCGTTTCTTATTTCTATGCTGATTTTATTTTCAGATTGGAGACTTTTCCTGCTCTTGCTTTCTTGAACTACGGCAAACGATTCCAGAAACACCGAAAGCTTTTCAATGTACTTTCCACTCGAGCGCAGTGTCGTGATTTTGAAGGCATCCAGTTGTCGGAAGCACGTTTTCTCATGAAGGGTCTTCTTACTACCCCGGCTGATTGGGAGTGGCACATTCGGCGGTTCGTATTTTGGAAGCATTCATCGTTCGTTTCACGGGAGTTCACTTTGAATTTTCTTTTTCTTCTTCTTTTGGTTTGTTCCCCGCCGCCGCCTTTGGTTTATATAGATATGGCACTGCTATCATCACGAAAATCGCCTACGGCCACGAGCTCCGTTCAAATGAGGATGGCTATATTAAGATCGCGGAAGGGTATTCAAAAGCATTGGAAAACTCAGGTAGTCCCGGTGCTACACCACCTGACCTTTTCCCCTTTTGTAAGTCCTTTTTCAAGTCGAGAATGAATGCTATTTACTATAACTACTACCTTCATAGTGAGGCATCTGCCGCCGTGGTTCCCCGGTGCATGGTGGTCTCGATACGGCCGAGATTGGAAACATGCAGTGAGGAATATGTACGATGTTCCATTCGAGGAAGTCCGACAAAACATGGTATATCCTATTTACTCGCCCTGAAAGAATGTTCTTTTTGCTCAACGAAGCGTGTATGATCAGGAAAAAGGAACAGCTCAACCGTCTTTCGTAGCCACCCAACTCGAAGAACTTGCTCAAGCGAAATCCCACACTGAAGAAGACATTGAGGATATCAAAGGTGCTGGATTTGCCATGTATGCTGGTAAATCAACTTAGTTTCCATCTGCGTGTATGGGCCTTTATGCTAACACCTCGTGTGGATTAGGGGGAGCGGAAACGGTTAGTTTTCATCAATGTTCACTTTCTCTTCTCGCCCAATCAATTGTGCTGAATACTAAATCTCTTGTTAGACATGGTCATCGATAAAGATTTTCCTGCTCGCTATGACCCTTTACCCCGAAATACAGAAAAGGGCACAGGAAGAGATAGACTCCGTCATCGGCCATGATCGCCTGCCCGAATTCAGTGATCGCGAGTCCATTCCTTACATTGATTGCTTAGTGCAAGAAGTCCTCAGGTATGCACTTCCGTTCCATGCCATCCCTGCGTACCTGATGATTCTCGCACTAGGTGGCACCCTATCGTTCCCCTCGGTGAGTCAGATTTATGTATAGCGAACAGACTTAGCTTACCGACCTTGATTAGGTCTTCCGCACCGTTCGCTGCAAGATGACATCTACAGAGGCATGTTCATCCCAAGCGGTTCTACCATACTTGCCAATGCTCTGTGCGTGTTCGAGCGCCGGACATGACGAAATGGAGCTGACAGTTTGACTTCTGGACACAGGAGCATGTCACTAGACGAGACTGTCTACGCCGAACCACACAAGTTCCTACCCGAACGATACCTTCCTAAACCTGCTGGTAACGACGAGCCTCATCCAAGTGGTCCCTTCGGATTCGGAAGGCGGTAAGTCGTGATATGTAACGCTGGTGCCTTCTCTTGAATTTTCCCAAATAGTGCTTGCCCTGGACGTTTCCTAGCGGATAATAACATCTGGATAGCACTTGCAAGTATGTTGGCCACCATCAACATCACCAAGGCAAAAACAGAAGACGGCAAAGAGATTACCCCAGAATTGGCGTTTACGTCCGGTGCTATTAGGTACGTCTAACCATATTCTCCTTTTGACGTTTTGATAATGTATGTTCCACAGCCAACCGAAGGATTTCAAGTGTATCGTATCTCCTCGTTCGGAAAAGGCGGTGTCACTGGTCATGCAAAGCACGAGTTGGTAATGCTGTTATTAGGGGGAGCCAACTCTGGGAAATGTTTCTCGTACCATTTATTCAGTGGATTGGTGGGTCTAAACTGTAGGTACTGTATATACCCTGTTGCGTGGTTGTAGAAACCGTACGTTTTTTTGAAAGGATTTCAGATCATTTGACTCGTGAAAGCGTAATTGCTAGACGTATTCGAGTAGTACCCGGTCTTAGACGGTTGAGTGGTCGACAACTTGAAAGACGTTGGACACGATCAAACCACTTTGTATACGCATGCTGGCGATAAACCCCGAGCCCTTCGTCTTCATTAGAACGCTTCCGATGCGCAGAGTGCCCCAACGTGTCTCGCTAGCACCATGGCCGACAAAGGAATAGCACCGTCGCTGTATTGTTCGACAGCCATGTTGGTTGCTGTGGCTTCTGGCTGTGCTGTACAATCGCGTGGGTTGCGGTGTCAGTACAAATACTTAGTAACTCCTCACCGGAATATCGAGAAATTCGAGAAATCGTTGAAAATCTCATTGGATGAGATATGAAATATATGAAAGTTCCGCCAAGTTTTGTTACAAGTAATCCTCAAAATACATGGTGCCGGAGCGTATATTCAAGGCGCAGTCACGGGACCGCGGGACCTGTTACGTGCACCACTTTGGGTTGCATTTTCCCAAGCAGACTTACAGTCGGTTGCATAAAGATTGAGAAACACAATCCACAAAAACTTGTTTGTCTAAGCTTGCCATGACCTTAATTTAGCAATTTGTCACGATCAGTCACACATCGTCACAGATCAGTCACAGCACCTTATCAGTGGGTACGACAACGCTCTCATTCCCGAAACCCGCTCTCACCCGTCCAGTGCTGCTCGTGAGAGGGGATTTCCTCCACTGTATTCAGAAATGATAAAGAGAATGTGCCAAGCTGCCCCTCTGATGGTTGGCAACAATCCAAGTTGGATTGGTAGTACTTGGTCTTCTTTTATTTTTGTCATTATACCAGGTAGCCAGTGTCTTCATAGTATTGGATAACCCTGTATACAGTACTCTGACTACATCCTACAAGATTCGTGATTTCTCTAGCCATACAGTCTTCTTGGTACCAGGCGAGATACTGACGATAACAAGTGGCAGCGTGACTAAGGGAAAGTCACGCCAGACCCTATTGCAAACTTAGACAAACAAGGTTTTGTGGATTGTGTTTCTCAATCTTTATGCAACCGACTGTACTAGGCAACTTGGTCCACGCATCATTGATTTTGATCAATGTCGACAAAGCTTGACCCTTAAACGTACAGGCATTCGATTCCTAAAGTTTGCGCCACTGGTTACTTCCATATCAAACCGTCAAAACGTTGGCAGCTGTTCGAAATGGAATGAGAACAGTCGACGGTGCATAAGATGGCTACTGTAAGCCGTTATTCCTCACCTTTCCCTCTCTACGGTGCCACCCGTTTACACAGACATAGCAATGCCCCAGAGCGCGGATGATATCGCGTACGCTATTTCTTACATTGTTCTGCATTTCTTTGACCTACCTCGACATGCGCAATAGTCACGGGGCGGTGTTCATTGGCGTCATAATAGTACGTGCTATTCCATTGTTTATTCGTCGTTTGTAGCTCATTGGTTGCTCTATCGCAAGAGTATTGTATTATATGGCATCATGATAGTCCAGACATTGATGTATTTCGCGGCCTTTAAAAAGTGTGTATGCAGAGCTCTGTCGCCATTTAGAAATAAACATGTTGTTCAGGGATCCAACTTGGAGGAAATGCTTGGTACCGTGCCTTGTCCGGAATGTTTATACACATCTTATCTTCCTACCTTCAGGTCGGGCTTCTTTTTATTTTGGAAACAGTCAATTCAGTGATCGACGTTACCTTCATCCACGAATCACTCATCCTGCATTTTGGTCCGTTCATTCCAATTTTTTTAAGCAATGTGCGCCAACTGTACCTGTAGGTAGTAATCGACATCTCCAAGATAACCACTTACGTAAGTGAGGCCCTTTTGTCGTGTATTGTGACTCTGATCATGGTTGTTTTCAATTCCTAGTCATCACATGCAGTATGTACATTCCCTCCTGGTCACAGTAGCAGGTTCATAAAGTGTCTTGTGCAACATAGGTGTGATATCGACGGTTCGTATCCAATCGTCACGCTGAGCTCACATAATAACGTATTCACGCGGATTCCAGGTTGTCGTCGCATTCTCTGTTCAGCTGTTCTTTGCGTGGAGAATTCAAATCCTCACATCTAGTAAATTGTTTACCACAATTATCGTCATCTGTGCCCTAGCGAGTTTTGGTGAGTTGCATTTATTCTTGTACAGCATCATTTTTATGTATTTTGCACTATCCGAAAGCCAGTGGGATTGTCACCGCGATGTTCACTACTCGTCTTCACGGATTCTTCCTGTTCTTGTCTGTCACCGACTATCAGAATTTCAGGGGTGCTATGCTGGCATGGTTTATTTCTGACAGCCTCACGAATGTCATCCTGACGGTAACACTTGTTTGGTATTTGGTATGTCATCAGTCATTCATTCGTTGCTGTCGGTGAAACATGGTACTCACGGGAACTTCTGGTGACTCTAGATAAGCAAGAAAACAGGATTCCGGGATACAGACAATGTCATTGACAAGGTCATCAAAAGTATGTACATGACACATGACACTGTAACTATGTATTTGTAACCTCTCTTTCTCCGTTTAGTAACAGTACCCACCGGAATGATCACAGCAATCTTTGCAGCAATTTATATCGTTTTATTCTTTGTTGATGTAAGTGTTCTGTTTTATGCGTCGTTCCTGACCCGGATGTAATTGTTTTTTGTTCCTCTCAGACAAATCATAAAACGTTCGTATTACAACTCCACCACTAGTGGACCATCCGAAACACTAATTTTCCGTCTCCAGAGCATTGCTTTTCTATTTTCCGCTTTCGAAACTCTACACCAACTCGATGTTGTCAAGCTTGAACTTCCGGGGCCGGTGGAGCCACGTTAACAGCGAAAGTACTCAGCAGAGCACAACATCACAATCCCTGAGTAAGGAAGGACAGTCTGTGTATACCCAGATGGAAAATGAGTTCCATCAAGACGTAAGTGTTCCCATATTTTAGCGTTCTTGGAAGCTATTTTGACAGTTACCTTTATATAGCCTGTTGACCTAATGAGCAAACGAGCGGAGGTGTTCGTGCAAGTGGAGTCTCACAGGGTGGTCGAGATTTCCGGAAGAAGTATTCCAGTGCTCCACGACCTTTATTATACGAGCACATCGAAAAAATGAAAACCTGGGCATATTGTACGAACATTAACACCGACTCTTTTGTAGCCATTTATTGACACGGACTTGAACACTATTTCCTTTGACAAACGGATCAGTTGACATCTTCAACCCATCTTCAACCACAACTCAGTTAGACTTCTGCTAGTAGCTCCTGTATACCGTGGGTTAATCCCGATCATGTTACGAATCCACAAGTTCACTTTCTGTGACTGATCCCTCGTCTTTCTATATCATGCCCTAGCCTTGTGCATGTAACTAACTACACCTCACCACGTTAGGCGGCGTTTCTTGCTGATCAATTGCTACTGGCTAATCACTCCAATCAGTCACTTATTAGCTTTGCCGCAACAAATTGTAGGGTTGACTATTGATGCTGGCTATGCTCACGTATAGCAGCCTTTCCACTCGTTTTCCCTGTGTATGTAATTTATGCATTGGGGGCAATTACGAAATGCCGAACTAAAGAACTTGTAAAACAATCAATAAGTACATGGTGTAGCATTCGAATGTTCATGTTTGAATCATGCCCAGGTTGCATGCAGTTACATCAAGGTTCCGATAGGTTTTCCCAACCGCTTGCATCAACATCGTCAAGCGCCCCATTATTCCCTCTTGAAACCATCTGATGAGTATCTACTTGCACCAACACTTCTGCCTGTCTGTTGCCCATTGGGCTGACAAGCTATACACAGAGGGCATCATCAAAGAGACTGCGGAGAGCACCAAGAACGTGATGACTTACGCCTTGACGGTCGTGCCCTTCTGTCTCGCTGGTGCGAACCTGCGGCATCTGCAGTACACTGTCCGGCTGACTTCTGTCTCGTCGACTGCTGTCTTGTTGGCGTTTTTCCATTATAACATGGCCCGAGCGCCGTCGAGAATTCAAGCTCGATAACATCGAGTTTGTGTAGAGTTTCGAAAGCGAGAAATAGACAATCAATCCTCTAGAGTCGGAGAAATTCAGGACGGATCACTGGCGATGGAGTTGTGGGAACTATATGCATACGTTTTATTATATGTCTGGGAGGAAAAGGATATATGTCCTGTTCAGGATTTGTTCAGAAGAAACGCAAGACTCACGTCAACAAAGAATAGAACGATATACGTGGCTGAGAAGACAGTTGTGATCATACCGGTGGGTACTGTTACTAAACCGATAAGCAAAAGTTTAATCATTGCCATCGTCGACACCTATCATATGAATACTTCTGATGATCTGATCAATCACGTCGTCTGTGTCCTGGAACCCTGTTTTATGGCTTTTCTGGAGTTACAAATTGTCATGAGCACCACAGTGACAAACAAATTGCATGAGTGGCAAATGACATACTAGATGCCAAATAAGTGTTACCGTTAGGATGACATTCGTGAGGCTGTCAGAAACGAACCAACTTAGAATGGCATTCTTGAAATTTTGGAAGTCGGCGAAAGACAGGAACAGGAAGAATCCGCGAATACGAGTGCTGGCTACCACTGTGACAATCCCACCGGCTTTTGGATTATAAAAATATGTATTATATTTGCAAAGTATCATTGCAACATACCAAAACTCGCTAGGGCACAAATGACGACAACTGAGGTGAACAATTTACTGGAAGTGAGGACTTGAATTCTTCGTGCAAAGAACAACTGGACGGCGAATGCGATGACGACCTGAAATGCGCATGAATCTTTTGACTGCTGCTGAGTCAAACATTGTCACTAGAGACGAACCGTCAAAATCACATCTATGCCAAACACAAAGTTTCAATGAATTTTCCTGCAATCCAGAGAGATTGTACGTACTGCATGTAACGACTGGGATTGTAATCAGTGGTGACCAGAGTAACAACACACAACGAGGGCGCAATCAAAGTGCTACTTACATAGGTAGTTATCTTGGAGATAGTATGGGGGATTTCCTAAGGGGTAATAGATGTAGCACAACAATTGAGTAAAATGAAATGAACGGACCAAAACGAGGTATGAGAGATTGGTAGATGAAGGTAACGTCAATCATGGAGTTGGCAGTGTCCAAGATGAAGAGAAATCCGACCTGATGGCTTAGAGATAAGTAAGGAATATATCGGTTTGTAGGAAGGTACCGGACCAAGCATTTCCTCCAGGTTGGATCTCTATCACCAGTTTATCCAGAAATCGCCAAAAGAACACCACATACGCACCTTTTGAAGGCATTGAAATACGTTAATGTCTGAACTATCAATATGCCATATAGGCAAATACTCTGGAGCGACCCGTGAGTTACAAGAGGCCAACAAATCAGAAAGCATGTACCAGTATGACACCAATTAATACAGCCCCATGACTATGAAGGCCAGTCAGGACAAATGTTAAAGAAGGCAGAACAAGACATACGAAATCTCATCTGGGCTCTTGGGCATTGCTACGTGTCTGTTTGGATGATACCGTAGCTAAGGGAAGACTTTCGAGGGCGAAGGATGTCAATGTTCTAGGAACTGCCTTATGCGCATTTATATACGATTGTCCACGTCTTTGTTCCATGAACAGCCGCCAATGCATGACGGTTTGACAGCTCACGCAGCAACTACGTAACGTGTTGATGCACGACTGTATGTACCAGGATAGGGTCTTCGAATTGAGGCCCCGTAGATCTGACAATAAGTCTACATGTGTAATAAGATGGTCTGAATATGATAACGAACTTGGTGAAATGAATTCCAAATCTGTCGCCATTTGCACAAGTAATAGGTTTGTATTCACCGTGACTCGGTGAAGGTCCTCCTCACGAGCAGACATCGACGGTTAAACGTACGAGACCGTTTAGTAAAGGGTTGGCGATGACTGCTGTGGCATTGATCAGTCAGAAGATCACGAGCACCGCATTTATATGGTATACCTTATATATGAACCTTCCCCGGTTCCACGCCCTCAACGACGGCCTGTGATACTCGTACAAGCTTTCGCCAATCGGGGTGAATGTGGTATTATGAACACCTGTGGCCTGAATGCTGTACTTCTGATGGTACCGGGAAGGAAGACCGCGCCAAGATGAGCTTCTAGTTGACCTATACCAATGTGGAACGGTTCCACTCATCAAAGATATAAGTGAATTTGGAGGGAACCTGTGTGATAATATAGTGCTCAAATTGCTACTGACCGCGGCTTATTGTGCAAAACCTTATGTAAAGTGTTGATTCATTCCAAGCCACCAATATGGGAAGACTGGTCATTGCCCATCACAAATCCTACCATCCATATCGACGAGACAATATCGAGAGAGTCCGAAGGGATGAAGAAGAAGCTCGCCAAAAAGAGGCTCATGAAGAAGGCAGAATGATGCTCGCAGTACTGCGATTATTATTTTCGTTCCCGGACAAGGGCTCACTATGTATATTCCAGGATTCGGAAGCTCGCATAGACCTCCTGCGAGAACGTGCGGGAGGTCGTCGGTCTAACAAGAAGGACGACACAGTTGATTTGCTTTCGGCAGGAGGTTCTCAGCCTCAGACGACTCTGCCAACAACCAAAGGTCACACTAATTTCTTTGAAGACTTGGAACACGTCAGTCTTATTGTTGTATATAGTTCAAGTCGGGGATAACACTTCGGATTGGATTAGCCTATCATTGCCAACGCCGTTCGAGCCCCAAAGAAAGCTGAAATGGCCGAGACGGACAAAGGCTTCCCTCTCGCTCCATCAGCCAAAGATCTCAAGCCATGGTATTCAGAGGGGACTAGCCTGAGCCAGCAGGATCAAGAAGTTGAAGATGAACGAAGGTATGCATGTAGTCTGTATTTTATGACAGTTTTCATTACCAACCACACAGGAAGCGTGATGCAGCCCGAAAATCCGTCCATGATCCCCTGGCCTCTATAACTCATCAACTCGCATCCCGAGCATCGACATCGGGATCGTCAAATCATAACCACCGCCCGTCAATCCGTTCCACCCAGTCATCTTCTGCCGGTCCGTCGGAAATCGACGCTCGGTTAACTCGCGAATCATCCGAACGTCAACGAGCTCTGGATCTCATTCGGCGCAAGAAACGGGAGTTACAAGGCAGTGAGACACCCAGCACAGTTCATGGTGATCGTGGTGGATATGGCGACGTTTTTAATCGAAAAGAGGTTGAAGAAGCCCACCGAGGTCGGGAAAAGAAATGGGATAAGTTGGACCGAGGAAGGGGCGATCCCAGGAGACGGTGGTGATTACCGTACCTCAGAGAATAAATGTTGTACTGTTACGCCGAGGACCACGCCATTTCCTAAACTGTTCATTGCCAATATCCACCAAACTGGCAAGTCTAAATCGTCCAGACCGCCACTACATCATTTTCTCCACTACCTATGTAATTGAAATCGTTGATGATCGATGTCGAATTTGTGAAAATCGTATGGAAACCGAGAGTGATCAGCTCCAAATTATGTAAGACGGGCTGACTTTCACGCACTCGGCATGTTGACCTCAGGCCTGGCCATGGACAGCGTTACGACTGGCATTGAGGGCTCCGGTCCATAGCGGAAAAATTGGGGGGGGGGGATCGATTGAAACAACAACACGATTTCAATCCAGGTTGCAGCATCTTGTCGGGTGACAATGTCAGGAACAAATAGTATGCATTCAACATTCTCTGAAAAGAGGAAGCATGCCCGTTGTCTAGACCGAAACTTTATGATACACCACGACTATCATCCGTGAAGACCCACCTCGAAGCGTTGGCGGGTGTGGGTATGCCTACTCATCGCACATCAAGACGACACCTACAAGGGATGTTCATACCCAAAGACTCGATTATCATGGCCAATGCTCTGTACGTACACCATTTCCTATTATTCTTTTTGGGGAGCTGAATGGGAACTTCCTTCTCTCTTTTCCCTTTTACAGTGGCATGGTGCTGGACGAAAAGGTACATTCCTATCCCGAGTGGTTCCTGAGCAAGTCCATGGGTGGGAATGAGGAGCCCTATCCGGTTGATGCATGGGATTTGGACAACGGTAAGTGAATTTCTGAAGTCAGGTTGGACATCCCGATTTCAACTCGCCGAAAACGGTTCTCTCTTGGTATTGTCCCTCCTTTTCCCGAGGGCAGAGCGTGCCCTGGATGACATGTTGCTGATGCGAGCGTTCGGATAGTGTTCGCAATGATGTTAGCCACCTTCAACGTTTTTAAAGCGAGGGGGGGAACGAAGAAGAGATCGCTTTTGAGCCTGTCCGGGATTGATCCAATGACGGCTCGAAGGCGATGGGTTCTTATGCCCAGCTGCTTACTGTCGTACTCTGCTGATATATTTGTCCAAGTCCTACGGAGCATTCGTGCAGCCGAGACCCATTACATGCTGACCATTACCCAGGCTACGCTTCGAGATTGTTATGCTCAAATGCGCCTCTTTCCTCGCCCATCTCTCTTCGTTGTGATCGACGAAGCCCAAGTGGCTGCTGATGATCGCCTGAAGGGCCTTTTCCGCGAAGCCAAAGGGTCCAACCTACGCCCTATTCTCCGACAGCTGTATAAGTTTTTTCCTACATACAAAATTCTTCAATGGAGATGGTAACGAGTGCAGTAAAATCCCATTCCACGAAATTTATGGGGCGAAGCCAGGACCCGCTAGTTTTTACCGATGCTGAATCCTTCTGGAACTACGAACCCGCCCAGGAGGCCTATGTTCGCAAGTATCTCAAAATTTCTGACAGTGACTTGGATCAGTGTTTGTTGAAGCGTATTCTGTATTGGTTTTCTGGACGGTACATCTATAGTTCAGTACTGTTTGATGTCATACTGATACTGCATATTTCCAGTCCCCGTCTCACTGCCAGCGTCCTCGAGCTCTTACTATTCTCAGCCAATGTCCCGCGTCACCGTATCCTCACCGCTTTCGCCCAACACTTGACTGGGTTTACTATTTCAGATGCGATAGATTTGGAGAATGAAGAGAGTCCCATTTCAGATGAATTGAACAGTAAGATCAGGAAATACGGACGTTTGAGCTTAGCGAAAAAGCTCCCGAAAGTGAAATTAACAGTGAGCGTTATCCCCTGATCGATGTGCAGATTATTTGATAATTCCTCCTACAACAATGGATCTGGTACAATGTCTGGTCAATGTTCTCATACGACGGAGAATTGGAAGTCAGGGAACCTCAATTCCTATAGAAAATGATATGCACATGTTGATTGCGATGGGCGTGGGTCATCTCACTCGTGTTTACCCCGAACACAAGTACAACCCCAAAGCCAACTACCCCGTGTACATCGATGAACCATTGACAGTTCTGTCTCTCAGTACGCTTTTTGAGGAGCATGATTGGACAAAGAGACAGAAGTGGATCTCGAACTCACTCAGCACTGCTCGCAACAAATCATCCCTTGGCTTTATCTTTGAGGAGGTGGCGCTGGTGGTGCTCGTGGAAAAATTTTGGCGGCAAGTTCAAGGCTCTAGAGGACCCGAATGGCAAAGCTTTCCTTTTTCCAGATAACCATATCGGCCCCGACCCGATCTGTTTCCTCCAAGATCCGGAGACGACGGAATTGATTATCGTTGCTTTACAATCGAAAGTTAAAGAAGTTATCGATGCGAAGACCTGGACAAAGGCAGTGGCAGTTGACTCTGTTACGCCGGAGTTCTTTTATATGGTGGTGGTACGTTTCAGTGTCTTTGATTTGGCATCTAATCTGATGATCATATCTTGTAGAAAGCTGGACAAAGAGTTGAATATGCTCCACTCAGGTACCCTGGCCTCTATGCGGAAGTGGAATCATTCTTCAAAAACACCTTAGGGCCAGAGGTATGCAAAGCAGTGGCCATTACTTATCGTGATAAGCTCCGCCATTCAACACGAATTCAGCGGGAAATCGAATTGCCCCAGCGCAAGACACCCAGATTTCTGACTATTATTTCAACACCTGATGAACAACAACGTTTGGAAACGTTGATGCAAGTTTCGGCAGTCTTGAAGTGATGGAATGCTTTTCCACATTGAACAACTGTATTTTGTATTGTATAGCAAAATTATTACTTAGTTGGTATCATCATATAAGTATTGAAAGCTGGAAGTTGATTTTCTCAACTTCACGACTCAGTCGATGTCAACTTTACTTGCATTCCACCGGTCCATCTTGCAGCGCATACACGATCCATCCACAAATGATCTCCTCATTTTGGCTCGCGGGCTAGGGTTGCGCAGAATAATCTGTACACTTATGAAAATCTACGACACTCCTCAAAATCTTGTTCTGCTCGTGAACGCCTCGCAGGAGGAGGAATCTGCTATTGGAGAAGACCTGGGACTAATGGGTTGTAGGAAGCCTGGACTGCGTGTCGTGGGCTACGAGGTGAATAGTAAAGATAGGTCAGTCCCTGAGCCCACTCAAGTATGACATGTGGCCTCGTTCACCAACGCCACAGGCAGGAACTGTATAAGACGGGTGGCCTCGTTTCTGTGACATCTCGTATCCTTGTTGTCGATATGCTGCAATCAGATATACCAATCCATTTGATCACTGGGATCATCATCTTGCATGCCGAGAAGTAAGTACATTACATTTAATGGAGTCTCAATCCGACTTACTGAAGTTAACGTAGAGTGACAGCTCTGTCCCTGGAGGCATTCATCGTGCGGCTGTATCGCGAGAAAAATCAGCTGGGCTTTCTCAAAGCATTTACGGACCAGCCAGAGCATATCACGAGCGGAATGTCACCGCTGAAAAATATCATGAAGGAACTTCAGCTTCGTAATGTACACATTTATCCCAGGTCAAGGATTTTATGCATATCGAAAACATTGACTAGTTCGTTGATGGAATTCTAGATTCCACGAGGAAATCAAGAAGTCTTTGGAGCGCCGAAGGGCAGATGTCATTGAGTTGCAGCAGCCTTTGACGGAGTCGATGTCCGAAATACACCAAGCTTTGGTGCAATGCATGAATACAACCCTTTCGGAGCTCAAGCGCTCCAATACTACGGTATCAGTTTTTTTCTTCTTCTGAGATGCATTCGGTCCGCCTTACTTGATTGCAACAGTTAGATTTGGACGATCTCAACATAGAAAGTGCGTATTTTCGGTCCTTTGAAGCAATGGTCCGGCGGCAGTTAGATCCCCTGTGGCACAAAGTTGGCCCAAAGACAAAGCAGCTGGTCAACGATCTTGCCACTTTGCGCCAACTGCTCCAGTTCGTCCTCCCTATACTCATATTTCAACCTCAAGCCAATTCGTCTTTTTGTGGGGCAGCTATCTTTTAACTTATGACCCATTGAAGTTTCATTCGTATCTTGAGACCATAATAGCGTCTAATTCTACCAGCACGACTGGTGGTGTCCGCCAATATCAGTCACATTGGCTTCTCACTGATGCTGCCGATGTCATATTCCGAGTGGCGAAACGCCGGTGTTACACCGTCAATTCGATACCAAAGATTCGAACATCACCAGTAGTAATTGATCTGGTCGATGGCGACGACGATGAATGGGACGCATTAGATGAGACTCATGGGCATAGTGGGGCTAAAAGTAAGGGCAAGGAATCCGAAACCGCGGAGCGACCGTCTTGGCTTCCCGAGTTCATGGAACCAGTGCTGGAAGAACTTCCAAAGTGGACTCTATTGGCCGAGGTGTTGAAAGAGATTGAGGAGGAGATTATGAGACAAGAGTCTTTAGGCAATGCTCGGCTCGCTCGTATGTCGCTGACTTAGTCTTTTTTGAATCTGATTGATGAATCACCACGCAGATAGTCAAGGCTCAAACACGGTACTCATTATGACTTCCTCTACTTTCACCGCTAAACTCATCGGCGAGTTCTTGTCCACCATGGATCCAGACGCTCCCCGTGGCACACAAGGCCGTCAAATGATGCTTCGCAAACTCAGTCTTTACCTTTGGTGGAAAGACAAATTAAGTGAACGAAAACAGGATGGGAAAACACAGGTGACACCACATGGTTCCGTCAAGGCCACAGATGATGGGTTTCAGCAATTGCACGGCAACAGCGAGGGCTTGAGTGACGCCATGAAAAAGAAAGACAAAGACAAAGCCGACAGGACTGCCAGAAGGAGAAGAGTTCGAGGTGGTGCACCGCCCTCTATTGCATCAGGAAGTGAGAGGACATCCCATGTGAAGGTGGAAAGTGGAGATTTTGTGCTTGGTGAGGGCGTGATGAGGGATGAGGATGAGAGTATTGCGCAAATGTGAGTCTGGACTTCATGTGAATGCACGAGTGAGATTAATGATGATTTGCTTGCAGCATTGCCCTTCAGAGCACACTGGACGGGGAGCCACATGTTTATTCTACCGGCCTTCCCATCGAATCGAATGAAGATGTGACTTTCGATTTCGTCTCCGACGTTTTTGAGAACCAATTTGATACACATTATGGTCTGCTGCAACCCCAGCAAACAGTTCTAGTGCGAGGTTATACAGATGACAGTGACGATCAAGTATTGTCGGAAATCCAACCAAAGTTCATTGTCATGTTTGAACCCAACATGGAGTTTATTCGGCGCATCGAGGTCGGTGATCCATGGAGATCCAACCCTCCCCCCCGAATCTCACATCTCAGCCAATTAGGTATATCGAAGCTCAAATCCCGGACTTGGCGTTCGGGTATACCATATGATTTATCATAATTGTTGCGAGGAGCACAAGTATCTGGCAGGTATTAGACGAGAGAAGGAGTCGTTTGAGAGGTTGATCAAAGAGCGAGGAGTAAGTTCCATCCTGGCTTCCGTATTCTTGTGAACGGATGCTTAGTTTATAATCGCAGTCCATGCTGATACCGATCCTAGAAGACAAATCGGCCGCTGGGATAGGTGATGCCGTCATCAAAACGATTAGCAGCCGTATTGCTGGTGGCCGGAGAGAATTGAATAGCGAGCCATCGCGTGTATGTCCTTTGTACGAACTCGAGGGGACTTTTCACGAGATATTCACCCTTAGGTGATTGTTGATATTCGAGAATTTCGTTCAACGTTACCTTCTCTCTTGCATGCGTCAAAACTGCTCGTTATACCAGCAACACTTACTGTTGGCGATTACATCCTCACTCCCGATATCTGTGTTGAAAGAAAAAGCGTGTCCGATCTAGTATCAAGTTTCAACAGCGGGCGACTGTAAGTCACGGATGGCCGATTGGATGGTTACCCGCTAACTAACATCGACTAGATTCACCCAATGCGAGCTCATGTCCGTACACTACAAACAGCCCATCTTATTGATTGAATTTGAAAACGACAAGGCCTTCTCTCTCGAGGTGGGTAAACTCCTCTTCTTTCCCACAGAGTTGTTTCATCTATTTGAATCATGATGGTAAGACGGTTGGGGATCTCAAATCTTACGCAAAACCTTCCGGCAAGTATCCACCCAAGAAAAACAGCGGAAAACCGTCAGAAACTGACAATTCGTCGGCTCTGACACTGCAATCGAAGATCGTACTTCTAACTCTGACGTTTCCCCGCGTTCGCATCATATGGGCATCCTCTCCCTATGCCACCACCGACATTTTCAATGATCTCAAAATGAACAATCCTGAACCAGACGCCTCTAAAGCCATTGCTGTAGGAGCTGAAGAGGACCCTGAGGCGGGTGCTGGCATCAACACCGCTGCTGAGGAGCTTTTACGGTGCTTACCAGGTATCTCGGCGAAAAACGTTAAATATGTCACGAGCAAGGTTCGTAATGTCAGGGAACTGTGCGAAATGGATTTGCCCCAAGTACAGGGGATTTTAGGGATGGAACCAGGAAAAGCATGTTGGGAATTCATTCATCGAGGAGAAAGAAAACGCTGAATTGATGTACATTAGCAATTTCATGTGTAGTATGAGGTCTAGTGACATACCCATAACTGCAAACATGATGCGACATGCTACAAATAATGTTCTGAAGTCGATCGAACCACATAAAGGCGAATAGATGCAGCAGAAACGGTCTGGCCGGAAGCCTTAGCTCGCTTGCGAAGCATCTGCGTTGACTTGTCGACCACCCCATTGTCGACGCTGTTCTTCGTACTTGTCGGAGCTGACAGTATCCGTTAGTATGAGCAAAAATGTCGACAATCGCCTGCAATAAACTGACAAGTTCGCCTTTGAAGCACTGAGAAGAGTTGCCAGCTACTTCTGGTCTTCATTCCTAACGTCCAGCGCTAAAACAGTGGCGGTCTTCCTGTGGACAACAGTCCCGAGTCTTGCCTTGCCTTTAATATACGGTACGCCCATCTGACGGCAGACTACGAGTTCGATCAGGTCAACATCATGATCGAGAGAAGCCCTTTTGGCTTCGACAAGCGCGACAATATGATTCAGGCCATACTTCACGAAAAGGTTTCTTGGTTTCCTGGTACGACAACATCAGAGTTGTGTGCATGACCGGGGATATGGAACTAGTTACCTCGGCCTTCTGGTCATAGCCCAATGGCGACAGCTTCCTTCTTCTCCGGTTTTGTTTCAGGAAGAAATTTCCACCTCCAGGCATATTTCAAGCCTTCCAGTCCTTCAACTCACAGAAACATGTTCATTATCCAGCTTCATCACTATGCTCTCGAAAGCTCTCCCACAGTCTATCCCTAAAGGAACCAGGGACGAAAATATCTGGCATGCCGTGGGTCCTACCCTGGATGGGGAGGTGCCCACGAAACCCTCAAACAGCGATCCGACGCTATGTTCGGGGAAGAACTGCCAGTGCGAAACTTCGAAGCAAGTTTGATTATGTAATTTGATCGTCGAACTTCTTTCGGAAAATCACGTTCGAAAGTAGTTAGTGATGTCATGTCGCTAGGATCAACCCTGTGTCTTTTACGGAACAGTACGTTGCACGAATATTTAGCTGTTCCAATTGTCCAAAGCATGGTGCGGGACTCCGCAGCTCAGCGCTCAGCGCTCACCGACCGTCACGGTCTTGCTATTAGGTTGGTTGATATGTCGGGACCCGTGCTTGGCAGTTGCTTTGAAGACGGGCGTGGTTGCATCAATCAGCAATTTCGCCACAGGCTCAAGGCTCAAACAGGGTAACAAACCGTATGTACTACGCCGGTAGCATCTCATGCTAAGAACATCAAATCATCATATCGCTTTCCTAAATCCGGTAAAAGCATGCGATTATCCGACGGGTGCTCCAAGTTCGCGAGATCTTACGTATATTGCTCCACAATAGACGCCGAAATCCCGCCCAGAATCCACATGAATTCCTCTGGACGGTTCGATCTTTTCTTTGCGATCTCGGCGGGCGTCAGAAGAGTGGATTTGAATTCACGATCCTGACGGGTTGCTGTTTACATGCCTACTGTCATCAGTCCAGCGGTCCTTTCAGATTTCACCTGTGCGACGGTCGTGATTTAGGACTCACTGGTAAAGCCCGACCACGACCTTTGCCATGTTCTCTTGTAGATCTCGCAAGGCTTCCTCGCCTACCGATTCCATTTACCAGGTTCCCATCCACAACTCAAGCGTCACTTCCGTGAGCTCTACTCCCACATCGCTCACTTTCTGGATCTCCAGTCGGAAGCAGCCAATGATACCGCTCACCAAAATCAAGCATTCAAAACCAGCACGTACCTACAAAAACGTCACACCCCAGGATTTTCAGCCGCCCGTCTCTGGATCACACACAGGTCATAACCGCAAAGAACGAATTCGTGACCCTTCGTATGTACCACATCCGAAGCGCAGTAATCAATCGCTTAGGGTGCCGGCACCGCTTGAGCGCTTCACACCGAGGTTGATGGAGCGCATCCCAGGAGATTCACCTCCATTCCCGTCAGAGGCGCATAAACGCAGACGAAAGATGGAAAAAGTTGTCCGCATTCTCGGCGAATCCGTTCCCCCAGAGCTTGTCTTTCCAACCACGCCTACAGAGGTCTTGATGCTGGAGTTCGTAACCCCTACGTCCGATATCGTCGTCACCGAAAGCACGAGCACCGATAAACCCTTGCCAGAGGAGTCATCCCATCGACGAGCGAGTGTCTCGATTTCAGACTTCCACCTCACCCCCATAAACCGTAAGGCTATGGTTCCACGTCCATCCACTGCCTCCCGACTTGAAACGACTTCTTTTCCAAGTCCATTACCTACAAACTCCATTCCTCCTGTAAACAGGAAGAATCGGACGGACAGCCGGGTACAACGTACCGACAATCCCCCCCCTTCTTACTTCACAAAAAGATCTCGCCCAAGAGCCGGATTACGTCCATCTACCGCCTCTCGACTCGAAACATCTCCATTCACGTTCACGTTGCCGAACGAAGAGTTCGGGCGGAAACAACGTCCGTGGGCCATAGTAACCACCAGCTACGGCGCCCAGTCTATCGACCATCTAAGCAACCCTGACGCCCCCTTTAACATCAGCCATCGCAACGGCTCGGCTGAATGCCTCGCAGTTGAACCCCATGACGAAGATGATATAAGCGAGCTTCCAACCATTAAAAAGGTCCGAGGGTGGAGTGGGGAATGGAACCGTGATGATATGCAGGATGTGATCAACAAATTGAGGCTTCTGAAGTGATTGATAATCCATACGTACGGGCATTTGGACTCGTATTTTGTAAAAATGTACCATTACAATTAATAGCGGGTGTTGCTTTCGGGTTGAGACATACTTGCCATGAATTCAGTATGTTCGGCCGTTATGAATAAGTTTGCGATAGCGGCCAGAACACCGGAGTTAGCCGAAATCAGGTGACCGTGGAACGAACGACCTTGGTGATCTGGAACTTTCACTACCCCTTCGCATCCACCTCAAGAACACCCAGATCAAGATGGTAAGCCCCACTAATGCTCATCTGCCACGGTGTCGCCAAGGGCTCTAGAAACGGTCCTGAACACTCTCAAAACTCACTGGATGAGAGATGGATGGCAAGTTTTCACCCAAGATGACGGATCTTTTTATGACACTTACAATCTCCAGACCGGGATCCTCCTACATGACGCATGTATGCTGGATTTGCACCGTTGTGCAGACTCTAGAGCTCCGAGGCACAGCGATGGCAGCTCAGCAACGCAAAACGTTCTGACACTATTGTTAACCCTCGTCTCAATGACCAGCCGAAAGCCAAACCAGGAACTGGCAAGAAGCCAGCCCCGGCTCCCTATGGAGTCAGCAAGGCCCCCAAGACCAAGAAGAATCCTCTATTTGAGTCCACACCGAAAAATTTCGGCATAGGTTCGTCGTCCAGCCTTTTTTTTAACATTCACAATTCCCATCATTCTCATGCCGAACTGTAGGCCAGGATCTTCGTCCCAAGACAGATCTTACACGTTTTGTCAAATGGCCCGAATATGTTCGTCTCCAGCGCCAGAAAGTCATCTTACATCAGCGACTCAAGGTTCCCCCGGCAATCGCTCAATTCTCTCACACTCTGGATAGGAATACTGCAACTCAGCTGTTCAAGCTCCTGAACAAGTTGCGTATCAACAGTTTAATTTTCATTTGCATGGCGTTCTAATGCGACTATTCGTCTTGGGATTTCGTCAGATATCGTCCTGAAACAAAGCAGGAGAAGAAGGCTCGCCTTGAAGCTGTCGCCAAGGCTACGGCTGAGGAGAAAGAGAAGGAGGCCAAGGTAACTAGTTCCGTATCCCCCCCCCCCCCCCCAATCGTGTAGACAACTCTGATGTTGTCGTATCAGGAAACCAAGAAACCCCTTTTCGTGAAGTATGGCCTGAACCATATCGTCGCGCTTGTCGAAGCCAAAAAAGCTTCCCTCGTCGTCATCGCTCATGATGTTGACCCGATCGAACTCGTAGTCTTCCTCCCCGCATTGTGCCGCAAGATGGGCGTGCCATACGTCATCGTTAAAGGCAAGGCAAGACTCGGGACTGTTGTCCACAAGAAGACCGCCACTGTCGTAGCGCTGCAGGATGTTAAGAGTGAAGACCAGAAGGAGCTGGCAACTCTTCTCAGTGCTTCAAAGGCGAACTTGTCAGTTTATTGCAGGCAATCGTCGACATTTTTTACTAATGGATACTGTTAGCTCCGACAAGTACGAAGAACAGCGTCGACAATGGGGTGGTGGAATTCGTGGCAACAAGTCAACGCAGATGCTTCGCAAGCGAGCCAAGGCTTCCGGCCAGACTGTTTCCGCTGCATCTATCGGAAAACTCTGAGCGGCTATCGCCTTTACGTGGCTCGATTGACTTCAGAACATTATTTGTGGCATCTCATCATGTATCGCAGGTATGCTAGTAGACATCCCGAATCGCTAGGTTGACCATACATGTTATCAAACGTCCATGCTCGTATATCCGTTTTTACGACGATGTACATCAATTCAGGGTTTTCGTTCTCGATGAATGAATTCCCAACATGCTTCTCCGGGTTACATCCATAAAATCCCTTGTACTTGGGCAAATCCATTCCGTACAGTTCCCTGACATTACGAACATTACTCGTGACATATTTGACGTTTTTCGCTGATAGTAAGCACCGTAAAAGCTCCACAACATCAGTGGTTGACGCCAGCACTTACCTCGCCGATGTCCTCTTCAGCTCCTACAGCAATGGCTTTAGCGGCATCTGGCTCAGGATTATTCATTTTGAGATCATTGAGAATATCGGTAGTGACATAAGGAGAGGATGCCCATATGATGCGAACGTCAGAGTTAGAAGTACGATCTTCGTACTGCGCAGACAAATCGTTGGTTCCCAAGGGACTGTTGCTGTTTTTCTTGTGTGGATACTTGCCGGAAGGTTTTCCCTAAGACTTGAGATCCCCAACCGTCTTACCATCGGATTCAAATAGATGAACAACTCTGTGGGAAAGAAGAGGAATTTACCCACCTCAAGAGCCTTGTCGTTTTCAAATTCAATGGGCTATTTGTAGTGTACGGACATGAGCCCGCATTGGGTGAATCTATCGATATTAGTTAGCAGATAACCATCCAATCGGCCATCTTTGACTTACAGTCGCTCGTTGTTGAAACTTGATATTAGATCGGATGCACTTCTTTCAACGCAAATATCGCGAGTGATGATGTAGTCGTCAACGGTGTTGCTGGGATAACGAGCAGTTTCGACAGCGAATCGACGCTACAAGAGAGAAGGCAGCGTTGAACGGAATTCTCGAAGACAAACAATCCAATGCAAAGGTTCATCCCTCCATCCTCGACGGAGCTACCTTGTCTACGACATGCACTAGAGGTTGGGCTGGGGCCGAGCGTTAGCTCGGGCCGGACACAGAGGGGCACGCCGCTTACCCATAAACAACAAACGCGGCGTGCATAGCACGAAGCCAGCCCAACTTCGGTAGTAGATTAGATATTGCTCATGTGCGACGAGATGACTTGTTCAAAGGCTCGTATGTAAGTTTGGTAAGCGAGGGATTTCCATCGGCCAGCTAGCCGAACAATTTCTGGGTCCACTTTTTTGGCTAGGTAATAGGAAGCTCCACCTATTCGGAAGGAGTGGCCAAAGGAATTTCCCCAACCGTGTGCTATGAGTATCTCATTGATGCGTGTGATGGCCTTGTTTTTAACCATGGGCCGAATAGTGTTACGGTTGTCCAACCAGGAGAATAATGGATCATTTGGGCCAGCTGGTACCACTATGGCTAGGTTGCGTAGGGCCGCGATAGGACAAAAAAGTTCATGCTCAATCATAAAAACTGATTGAGTTTCGCCTGGGGCTGCGGTTTTTGCGGATGGAAGGGTTAATTTGACATATAGTTTGTCTTGTTGGTTGAAACCAAAGAAGGCATCGGCGCGTTTAAGATGAAGGGTACCATCAAAGGAAGCTCTGGATTTGACTGCTACTTCTCCAAACCGCATCATGCCCCAAAAGGCACAGGTGGCCATAGCCCATATGCATGCGTCGAAAGGCAAGGAGATGTTCAGTTCAGCTTTAAGAGTGGCTAACATTGGCAGCGTTATGGGAGGTCTCGGTGGCTTGGTACGTTTACCTTGTTGGATGCGTGCCATTCCTCTTAAGGACCAATTGATCGTGTTGATATCCTCGGCTGATAGTGGGGGCGGCCAGCCTTGGACAATATGCCAGGCTCGGATTGCTGCCAGGTATTTGCGAGCAACCGAAACCGAGATTGGTTCAAGGTGTATATCCATGTCCTTGATGGAATCAATACAATCCGGATCTGAGGTCGCCCATAACACAAATGAATGGAGTATGTCAAACGAGGCTGGTAGTCGGCGTTCTTCTGATATGGAGAAGATGTCGCAGAAAATGTGGAACTTTTGAATACCGGCACCATAGCCTGTTGAGTCACTGAGTGATGCTTGTGATGCAAGGTCGCGGACATGATGGATGAAACTTGAATCAATACAGGAGACGGGGGGGGTGTTCAGGCCTTTCCAATGGAAAATCCGCTGGTTCGCTAAGCAATTTGGCCTTAAGACGGATGATAGGGATGGGGATTGGCGGGTCATTAACGGTGTGGATGCAATGGCATGGTAATTGGATGAGGTTTGCATCATGACCACGATATTAGTTTGCCAACTAAGTGTGGCGGAATTGGCATGGGCTGCCGATGACAGGCTGCCGGGAAGTGGTTCAGGAAGGCTGCTATATCTCCCCTCGAAAGAGGGTCCACTATATTCAGTTTTGATGGAACGTAAATGGCATGTAGGCGGATATTCAATTGTGCAAGCAGAGCATATACATGCTTTAGGATACGGTTTGTTTCCTTGGATCTGGAACGACCTTTGGTTAAGACGGTAACTACACCCTCGTTGTCTGAACGGACAAGGAAGGTGCGGTTGTGGCAAGCTGGTGAATCGAAGAGGTGGAGGTTCATGGCTAAGCGCAAGGCTGTTTCGACTGCTATAGCTTCGGCCCAGCCAATGTCGTAGATCTGATCTGGACCAACTTCGAAACCTGGGGCCCATTTTCCCACAGCCCAGTGAGAGCCTATTACTACTCCAATACCAAAGGAGGTGCTTGCGTCGCCCCACCAGTCTAAGTCTATTGGTTGCTCTGGTACTAGGGGAACAGCATTCGGCATTCGAGGGATAAGAAACCGGATCCAAGAGATGTCCGCTAAGACATCTGGCGGCGGTGCAAACTTGGCGCGGTGTGAGTGGAAATGGTTCACGAAGCGGGAAACTGAATGGAGGAAGGGGCGGATTAGGTGGAATACAGATGAACAGTGCACCAGTTTCCCATGAAGACTTGCAGCTTCGTGATTTGAGAAGGATGCACCTGGAATTGCCCAGGTTGTTAACAGGTCTAGTAAACTGTCCACCTTTTCCGAAGGTAGAGATACCGTCTTGGTACGCAGGTCCCAGTTGAAACCAATGTAATGCTGCACTGGGGCAAGATGGCGGATCTTGGTGGGGCTCCATGGCACTCCAGCATATGCAGTTAGGTCTATAAAGTCCTTTTCGGACCATTTCTGGCTTGGGAGTCGTATAACCAGAAAATCGTCCACCCATTTGATAATATGCGAGAAACCCGCACGCTTGTAAATGGCCACTAGCATGTCTGCGATTGCTCCAAAAACACCAGCACTTGAAGCCAATCCAAACATGACTGCCCGATCTACATAGACTAAGCCATCCCAGAAAATACAAACAGCGTGTTGTTGGTCTGGGCGGATTGGGGTTAGACAGTACGCCGCAGATATGTTGAAGGTGGCGGCTAAGGATCCTGGGGGCAACTCTCGTATTAGCCTTGCAGCCTCGTCGAATGAACCCCAGGAGGTTGGGAATGAATCTGAGCTGATTCCAGAATTGACAGACTGGATTGCAGGGTCCGAGCGAGGGTACGAAAGGTCTTCTATCATACGAAATGTGTCTGTGTGTGGTTTTGGCGTGAGGCCAAGGGGTGATGTGCGAAAAGGTCCAATTAAGTTGAATAACTCGTCTGGGCGAAAGGCCCGAGAGTAGCGGCCAGCTTTCTGCTCGGCTCTTATGTAGTTGGGGATGAAGGAAGGGTCTAGCTTGACTGAATTGTGATTTTCGAAATATATACAGTACCGGTGGGGTTTCTCGAATACCGACGTCAAAACCTTTGCAAAGGCCGGTGACAATGTGTCCCCACTCGTTTAGCAAATCATACGTACATAGGAGTTCCTCAACCTTCTCTGGGACAAGGGGGGTTACCACTTGTCGGGGGTCAGACTCCGAACTTGCAGCTGCCTGCCCCGTGGGATTGCTCGTTGCAGATACTGCATCCATGGAAATTGATGCAGGCCGAACCAAAGGAGCAGATGGAAGCTCTGGCCCAATTGAAGCAGAATTGACGGCCGTCTGGTGCAGCCAAGGCATGTTTGGACTTGGCACCCTGAGCGAAGGCTGCTGTAGGTTTGCCTGCTGCTGTTGTGTCAAGCTTGCAGTCGGCTGGGAGGTGCCCAGGATGCCCGCACCGAAAGCACTGAGTGCGGGGCTTCTTTTTGGGTGACGGCGAGAACCTGTCTGGAGACAAGGCTCGCTTTAGGGGAGAAGTTGATTGAGTACTGGTCGGGCCAGATGGCACACGGGTGGCAATGATGGTGAGGGCGGTGACATCCAGAGTGCTGAGGTCATGCTCGTGGATAGATGCTACTAACTCCTGTTGCTGGATGTCGTATTCTACAGCCGTTGCCCAACCATGAGATTTGGTTAAGCCCTGTACAATTATATGATGTGATGCCAAGGCCTTGGCTCTATCGTCGCCATGGTAGAAGCGGGTGCGCTCCTCTGCCGCTTTGGCCGCGGAAAGCCAGTCAATGAGGTCAATAACTTTCTCCATACGCCAATCTAAGCCTCTGGCTGTGATACCTCCCTGTGCATTGACAAAGAACTCCTCTTCGCCCTTAGCCGCTTTCTGCCTGGCCGCTAAAGAGAGTGATGTGTAGGGCACATAGCGAAAGGCTTTAAATGCCTCATCCACCTTGGGTGGAATAGCTGGAGTGGGAGCGTGTCAGCCTCATCGAAGAAGGGCGGCTCGGACAGATAGAAAAAGATAGCTCATGCAGCTGCAGGGCACATGAAATCCTGCAGCCTATCCCCTACAAGGAGACGGGGCCTATCGCCCAATGCAAAAAGAAGCCTATCGCTTCATGAAAAGGGCCTATTGCTTCACGAAAGGGGCCTATTGCTTCACGAAAGGGGCCTATTGCCTCACGAAAGGGGGCCTATTGCCTCACGAAAAAGGGGGGGGCCTATTGCCCAAAACAGAATGCAACAAGAAACGGCCAAGGAGGTATGGTGCCGAAACTGGAGGACGAGAGCTTACCTGTGTCGAGGGGGTTGGCCTTGAAGCCAGGAACAATTGGTGGAAGGGTAACTTTTTTGGATTCAGAATGGGGAGGTTGGTCAATTGGAGGCACCGGGTCGGCAAACAGCGTGATGTCAGCCAGGCGATGAGCAAATACATCTGGGGCCCCTAGTGGCCTTCTTATCGCTCCAATGCCATCATTTTCCATTGGACGGGGTTCCGGAATGGGGGCTGGATGTTGTCGAGGGTGGTCTCCACGGCCTAGTTGAAGGGTGGCGAGCCTTGGGAGGATAGGTCTATCGACAACAGGAGCTTCGGGAGCATCTAAGACAGGTGAGACTGCTTGATCTGGCAAGTGGCGGGGGTTAGGTTGACGTGGCAGCGCTTGCTCTGGGTTGGGGCCAAGCTGTAGGCCCAAGTGGGTGTGAGCCATGACACCAAGGGAGATGTGTCAGGAGAAAAGGAGGAATCTAATGTAAGGACAGTGAGTGTGTGAAAAAGGAAGGAAATGTACTATAGGAGCGAGTGCTGCGGCGAGCGAGAGGATGGGGGAAAAAAGATGAGGGACAAGTTCGCATTCCGCTCGGCTGGACGCAGGGTGCCGGCATGTTCCGGGGGACACGCTGGCACCTTGGCTCAAGACTTGAATGATATAAAGCAATAAGACTGACACATCCCATGACCTTCAGTTGTTGGTAGATCTGAAGCTGAGAACCTCCCTCTGACAGCAAAATGACTGTGTCATCCTTCTTTTCAGACCGAAGGCCTCCCGCATGTTCCCCCACTAGGAGGTCTACGTGAGCCTCCAAATCCTGTGAATACATGTAGTGCGCCCTTGGTCCGGGAACAAAAACAATAATAGTACTGCGAGCATCAGTCTGCCTTCTTCATGAGCTCGAGCCTCGTTCTGGCAAGCGTCTTCATCCCTTCGGACTCTCTTGATATTCGTAGATATGGGTGGTAGGATTTGTGACGGGCAACGACCAGCCTTCCCGTGCAATATTAGTACTTCGGTGGGCGCAGGAGTCAACTCTGTAAAGTTTAGGGCCATGGTACTTAAAGTCAGTACGCTCTCAAGTTGATTGCTATTGAATACGAATCGTCACAGGTCGGAAGCAGCCTGAGTTTGCTGTACTGACAATTTATTTCAAACCTTGGTCCTGTTCTCACCTACGGTTTTCTCTGGAACAGGAAAAAAAGGAAACTCAAACCAGTGGTTAAACTATCATTGCGTCGAGTCCGCGAGCAAATTTCTTATCCTCTCTGTTTAAGATTACCTTGTCCAGATCTTGTCGGGATCGAATGCTATTCATGCAAATGATCTCCCATTACACTTCTTCATCAACATTCAGAGCATTCTAATCGATAAAACTTGCATTTTCAGGAATCAGCACGCGCCGCATCTGTCTGTGCACCTGAGACCAAGGCACCCAGTCTAAGGTTGTCAAGCTGGGAAAAGTAGGCTATTATACTCGATTGGTATCCTCAATCTTGGTGCCGTCAACGTTGACATTGTCTCTCCCTGAAGCCTGGTATGAGGAAACATTTATAATCTTTTCTTCATTCAGCCTGGAGTCCTGATCAGACATCTTTGCAAGGATGTCGTTAACTCGCCGTTATTGTGCATGCGCAGTCACGAGAGTAACTGGGACGAAAGAAGGACTTAGAGACTTACAAGACGTGGGGGTTGTCTTCCTGCAGATGCTTATTTGCCTTGATGTCGGAGCGCAGACCTCACATTGCCACCCGGTCAGGCAAGTCGTCCTAAATTCCTTTATTTATCATGCATAGTCTTCCTGCGTTTTACAAATCCTTGTTACGGCGTCTGTACATCCAAGGTTATCCAAGGTTCATACAGCCTGCAATTAGCATGCTTTTCCTCAGCGAGACGTATCTTGTTCGACCTTTCTTTCGCTCACAGAGTTATTTTATGGTGATGCATTATTGTCGGCCTCAGCTGTTGACAATTGGAATTATCACGTTATTCTTTACTGACAATATTTCAGAACTCAAGACTCCATTCCACAGAATTATCATGAAATGGACTACTTCAGGACGCCACAAAGTGCAAGGCATGCAAGTCGATGGAAAGAAGATTAGGAGGAACTTGAACTTCTGGTTGGACTTTCTGGTTCATGCTTTGCTTGTTGAACAAACTCGCATGTGATTATTGAATAGGGCAAGGGTGCATTTGGCTCTGCAGTCAAGACTTGTAACAAAATTGACTCAGCAGGTGAGTGGCGGTTTTATGGATTCAAAATTTCACGCTATTAATCCGAGTATCAGTAAGAAAATCCTTCTTACCTTCTTAGAACTATGCCCTAAGCCGATTATCCCATTGATTTATAGTGTGTTGCTATACCACTGCGTCCGATAATTCAGATTGTGAAATTGCGTTGGATACTAATGGCATGACATCTGTGCTGCACTCTGCCGAGGACTGCAGTGGATCAAGTGATTGACCTGGAAGATCTAGACGACATCATGTGGGATCTGGATCAAAGTCATCTTTCCCCAGCATTCACTTCACCAGATCGTTGTCCCCAAAGACAGACGTGGAAGGTGACATGGGTGAGGCCTTTGGAGATCTCTTTGGGCCCAGACCTTCCTGTCGATATCTGCCCTGCAACCCTCCCAAAGCTTTCACACACATTATATATTCAGATGGTGTGAACGTCTGCAAAAATGTGACTACGGATACACTTATGACTCGACTCTAGACTTTAACCATTGACATTTCTCATTCGAAAAGTAAGATTGATATAATGCTACCTCGTTTCCATTAATATTCTTGGTGCCTTTCAGTTGCCAACTTGGTCCTGAATAGAATTCCCACCTCTCTTCGTGCTTTGATTATTGAAACAATGGGCAAATCAAAGTCATTGTCTCAAAAATGTGTGCTCCTATTGAAGAAGGGCCCGTTGTGAAGTACCGCCGATGACTTGTAGGTTATGGCCAATATCGGTGAGTAACGAGACAGTCCTTCAAAGGCTCTCAAGTGCTTAGTCTGTGTTTCCACAAGGTGTTACGATTTTTACCTCTTTGCCCCTGTCTTTTGCTTTGACAGCACGTGATACCCATGGACCTCTACATTCCCACGAAGATGTGCCAAGTCCCATGCTCTGATTGGACGATACCTTGTTACCGAACTCTCGGACGCATAACCATTCATACACAACCAGGAGCCGAAGAAACCTAAAGACGATACAATCCGAACCTGACCATTCTGTTCTTGTCACAACCCATGACCAGTGCGCATACCCGGAGACAAGAATACTCCATGACCCAACCACTGATCATACCCAGCAATCGGAATACTCTGGTTCTCCGCCAACCGATCATATGTCCACACCCACATGCTTATGACATTGTTATTGTTCTTTCACAATTCACCTACATGGTTCCTTGTGCCTGATGACCGATTGACTTTCCTATTTCGCAGAAGACCGACATGTCATCCCGAGCCTCATGGTTACCTTTGATGCCCAGCTCATCGCCACAATTGTCATATGTTCTATTGGCATCTCCACCCTTATGGGCGTCTATGTCTATGCAACCTATATTCGGATAACACAACCTCCCCAACAATGACTCAGATATTGGATTCGTCATAGTTGCCAACAACCGATGACTCCTTTGACCTATCTTGGCTGACCATCTTGTTCTTCTTCACACGTCACCTCCACATTCATTCGCTTTCTTCTCATCAGCTGACCACTGGTGCTCAGCTAACAACCCGAACTCGCATGTATGACAAGTTCCCTTGATGCTCCACAAAGACTTGCATTCTGACATGTTTCATCACCTTTGTGTACCAGTCCACTGGTCAAGAATATCCACACCTAGTCGACATCCCAGTCATCCAGTACCCTGTAGCCAAGAAGGGTTATATGAAGCACCCTTGCTTATCGTACTGCAGGAACCACAGTCGCTGGTGTATGATTACCAGTGTTCATTGCATCGCCCCCATCATGGTTCTTCCCCATTCAGTGATTCACCTTCTCCCCTGCCTCCAATGATGAAGCATCATGTTCACCTTTCCATCCCGATCCCGCATACACATACTCATAGTCGTATGCTGCTATTGGCCAGGCATCCACTGCCAATGCAAACCATCAGGAAGACGAACCAATCTCATCATTCCCAAACTAGGAACTCAGCCACATGACATCCACATGGCCGCCTCATGTTCATCATGTGCTCACTGACACATCCACTCATGGATTGTTTCACCTCCTTGCCATGAGGCAACCATGAGGTGCAGGGTCTGGACCCTTGATTGCTCCGAACCATTTCCTTGCAATCACTACCTGAAACACTGATGGACATGCTGTATCTGCAGGACAGCCTTATTGTTCTTGCATTTCTCTCGGTTTGTACATACAGACCCAGTAGTCTGTCTTTCATGGCAATTCCCTAACTCTTTTGTATTTTAACCTTCATCTTCGAACTGTTCCTCTTTTTCCCTTCCCTTTCCTCATGTTTAGTCTGGTTTCCACCCCCTGGTTCGCTTTCCTAGACTCCCTCTCTCCCCAGACTGCTACTTGCTGTATAGTAGTAGTAGACCATGAATACACCTTCTCTCCTGTGTTTCCTCTGGTCTGGACTCAACTTGGTTTAGTTGGTTGTTGCTGGAGCCCGCTGATCTAGCGATCCATAACACAAGGCCACTAATTCTCTCTTGCACTCACCCTGCTCGCAATCTTTATTTTCTGTTACCTTTTCGCCCTGCTTACTCATCGCTCAATTCCCACGGCCACTTTCCCACGGAGAAGTACCAAGTCCCACGATCCTATTGGCTACCATTCCTTCGGTTCCAAGTTCTCACGCTTTGACATCACCACATGTATGATCAATCACATGTCTGGTTATCGTCCAATCACATTGCGCTTACTCATCCAAGATAAGAGAGCTTAATGCCATTGGCTGGAGATAAGAGGGAGTTATGCTATTGGATGATAAAGCATTGCCTCCCCTCAAGTATGTCCCTTTATATATCATCATTGTAGGTACATTGTACTTTACGTTTAGTCTGGTTTATCCCACCGGATTGTTAATATACTCCTTTCCCTCTTTCATCGTTCGAACCTTGTTGAGTTTGTTTGTTGTCGGAGCCGTCCCGTAGACGATCCGTAACATTTTCATCATCAACTAGGTGAGACTCATCTGGTACAAAATTTGTCACCCTACTGATTATACATAGTACATATTTTCAACTGTTACACAAAGATATACAGATAACCTCATGAGAGGCTTTAGGCACAAAATGTCAAGACTTGAAAAGAATACACCAATCTAGAAACCAAACTCCATCACATTCCAATATGTATAAATGGCACCCAAGACATGTATGATTTACCAGCAGTACTCCCACGAAGTGCTTGTACAGCATAATGCAATGCATGAGCGGCTTGGGTGTGGTCTGGCTTTTGTTCCTTGAAAAGATGGCCATACACAATATCTGCAACATGGGGAGCATCTCTGTCCCTTATTGACCACATCGTAGCAATGACACCCTGATACCCAGCAAGCAACATCCCAGCAGCCAAATGAACTGCCTCTTCTGGAAGATTTTTGGCCCCTTTAGCAGTTTCACATGCAGAGAGGAATGCTAAGTCAGCATGTGGAAGAGACATCTTGATAATATCCAATAGTTTCAAGTGGGACCCCCCTGCAAGGATGAGTGCACTTTTGGTTGGATTGGCCATGTCCTGCACACCATGACATGCAAAGTGAACCCAGCTAGATGCTTTCATTCCTTGCACCACCCTTTCTACTGTTGCATGGTCTCCTATTAGGGGTGAGACAGTGAGGTTTTTGGCATGCTTCTGGATTTGTTTCAACTCCTCTAGGGTGTTTGGAAGAGGAAATAGCCCATCTGGCTGAGCAACAGCCAGAAGTTGAAACTGTTCTGATTTTGGGCATTGGGAATCACGAATAAGAGCACTTAATGTAGGGGTGTATGATGATATAGCAAACTCAGAGAGTTTGGATCCTGGTGCAGCACCTGTACCATATAGGCCTGCAGCATGGATGGGAAGAAAGGCAAGTGGGCCAGTTGGGCACCACCAAATATGGGGGAGTTCACCACTTGGGAGTGACTGTGAGTAATGTGAATGTCAAGATCAAGAGCTCATATGGCATGAACCACATACTTTAAATGGTAGAACATGTAGCACTGGCTCCACTACATGCAACCAGAGTTTAGAGAGAATTTCTTCAAATTCTGCATCAGTATTCCTCAGTTGATGTGCTGGCCTAATATGTCGACCATTATCTGAGAGTAACTTGTTCAAAGAGTGGTGCAACCCCTGAGCTTGTTCAAGAGTGAAGCTGGGAAGTGGAATATGTAGGACATCATGATCAGGCAGGAGAACCAGTGCATCACATCGAAACTTGCTAATGTTCAGAACCACAACAGGTCCAGAACCAGCAGGAGTTTTAAGTTGTGATATTGTCTTCGGTAAAAGAAATCCTTCAAAATCAGGCAACATTCGGACCTTCCGCACAAGGTCTTCCCACTGCAAAGTCAATTGATGATGTCGCCGAGTGACTTGCTCTGGTGAGAGTTGGTTACTTCCACCAGTAACTCGAGAGTCATCAGGGTTGCCTGCTTGCTCCAATTCATTGGACACTTGTGAAAGCTGGGTAGCAAGTGAAAGATTTTGCTTGCGTAATTTATCGAGAGGGGTGCGGAGTTGTAGTAACTGATCCCAAATAATAGAACGTCCCTGCTCCAACCACTCAACAGCTGTATTATACAGTTTAACCTCAATAGCTGCTGCTGCTGCATCAATCACTACATGTCCAATATTGATGAGTTGCTGGTAGCGATGATGCATTGGCAGACCCAACCAAACTACTTGAGGGAGAAGGGTGAGGGTGCAAGCATAAGCTTCTATTGTAGAAGTATGCTGTGAAGTCCTTGCACAGTTCACCCATGTTAAAGATGCCTGGAATCGCACGGATGGTGCACCCACAGAAGAAGATGCTGCAGTGGATAAATGAAAAATGGCCTGGTCAAGAGCAGACAGGTCACCAAGGCGCTTGAAACGGCTCAAGAATGAATTTCCAAGATTGTTGAGCAATCCAGGCTTGTTGGGATGGCCATCAGGAGTGAGTCGCACGGCATCCTCTTTCATTGAGATTGACTTCTCGATGTCAGCGAGGTCGCCAAGGCGCTTGAAACGGCAAAGGAATGAATTTCCAAGATTGTTGAGGTGTGCAGGCCTTTTGGGATGGCCATCAGGAGTGAGTTGCACAGCATCCTCAAATATTGAGATTGACTTCTCAATGTCAGGGAGGTCACCAAGCCGCTCGAAACGGCGAAGGAATGAATTTCCAAGATTGTTGAGCCATACAGGCCTGTTGGGATGGCCGTCAGGAGTGAGTCGCACAGCATCCTCAAACATCGAGATTGACTTCTCAATGTCAGTGAGGTCACCAAGGCGCTCGAAATGGCTCAAGAATGAATTTCCAAGATTGTTGAGCTGTGCAGGCTTGTCGGGATGGCCGTCAGGAGTGAGTCGCACAGCATCCTCAAACATCGAGATTGACTTCTCAATGTCAGTGAGGTCACCAAGGCGCTCGAAACGGCTCAAGAATGAATTTCCAAGATTGTTGAGCCGTGCAGGCTTGTCGGGATGGCCGTCAGGAGTGAGTCGCACAGCATCCTCAAACATCGAGATTGACTTCTCAATGTCAGTGAGGTCACCAAGGCGCTCGAAACGGCGAAAGAATGAATTTCCAAGATTGTTGAGCCATGCAGGCTTGGAGGGATGGCCGTCAGGAGTGAGTCGCACAGCATCCTCAAACATCGAGATTGACTTCTCAATGTCAGTGAGGTCACCAAGGCGCTCGAAACGGCTCAAGAATGAATTTCCAAGATTGTTGAGCTGTGCAGGCTTGTCGGGATGGCCGTCAGGAGTGAGTCGCACAGCATCCTCATTCATCGAGATTGACTTCTCAATGTTAACAAGGTCACCAAGGCGCTCGAAACGGCGAAAGAATGAAATTCCAAGATTGTTGAGCCATGCAGGCTTGTCGGGATGGCCATCAGGAGTGAGTCGCACGGCATCCTCTTTCATTGAGATTGACTTGTCGATGTCAGCGAGGTCGCCAAGGCGCTCGAAACGGCTCAAGAATGAATTTCCAAGATTGTTGAGCCGTGCAGGCTTGTCAGGATGGCCATCAGGAGTGAGTCGCACGGCATCCTCTTTCATTGAGATTGACTTCTCGATGTCAGCGAGGTCGCCAAGGCGCTCGAAACGGCTCGTGAATGAAATTCCAAGATTGTTGAGCCATGCAGGCTTGTCGGGATTGCCATCAGGAGTGAGTCGCACAGCATCCTCTCTCATCGAGATTGACTTGTCAATGTCAGCGAGGTCACCAAGGCACTCGAAACGGCGAAAGAATGAATTTCCAAGATTGTCAAGCCATGCAGGCTTGTCGGGATGGCCGTCAGGAGTGAGTCGCACAGGATCCTCAAACATCGAGATTGACTTCTCAATGTCAGCGAGGTCACCCAGGCGCTCGAAACGGCGAAAGAATGAATTTCCAAGATTGTTGAGCCATGCAGGCTTGGAGGGATGGCCGTCAGGAGTGAGTCGCACAGCATCCTCTCTCAACGAGATTGACTTCTCAATGTCAGTGAGGTCACCAAGGCGCTCGAAACGGCGAAAGAATGAATTTCCAAGATTGTTGAGCTGTGCAGGCTTGTCGGGATGGCCTTCAGGAGTGAGTCGCACAGCATCCTCTCTCAACGAGATTGACTTCTCAATGTCAGTGAGGTCACCAAGGCGCTCGAAACGGCGAAAGAATGAATTTCCAAGATTGTTGAGCTGTGCAGGCTTGTCGGGATGGCCTTCAGGAGTGAGTCGCACAGCATCCTCTCTCAACGAGATTGACTTCTCAATGTCAGTGAGGTCACCAAGGCGCTCGAAACGGCGAAAGAATGAATTTCCAAGATTGCTGAGCCGTGCAGGCTTGTCGGGATGGCCGTCAGGAGTGAGTCGCACAGCATCCTCTCTCATCGAGATTGACTTCTCAATGTCAGTGAGGTCACCAAGGCGCTCGAAACGGCTCAAGAATGAATTTCCAAGATTGTTGAGCTGTGCAGGCTTGTCGGGATGGCCGTCAGGAGTGAGTCGCACAGCATCCTCAAACATCGAGATTGACTTCTCAATGTCAGTGAGGTCACCAAGGCGCTCGAAACGGCTCAAGAATGAATTTCCAAGATTGTTGAGCCGTGCAGGCTTGTCGGGATGGCCGTCAGGAGTGAGTCGCACAGCATCCTCATTCATCGAGATTGACTTCTCAATGTTAACAAGGTCACCAAGGCGCTCGAAACGGCGAAAGAATGAATTTCCAAGATTGTTGAGCCGTGCAGGCTTGGAGGGATGGCCGTCAGGAGTGAGTCGCACAGCATCCTCAAACATCGAGATTGACTTCTCAATGTCAGTGAGGTCACCAAGGCGCTCGAAACGGCTCAAGAATGAATTTCCAAGATTGTTGAGCTGTGCAGGCTTGTCAGGATGGCCATCAGGAGTGAGTCGCACGGCATCCTCTTTCATTGAGATTGACTTCTCAATGTTAACAAGGTCACCAAGGCGCTCGAAACGGCTCAAGAATGAATTTCCAAGATTGTTGAGCCATGCAGGCTTGTCGGGATGGCCATCAGGAGTGAGTCGCACGGCATCCTCTTTCATTGAGATTGACTTGTCGATGTCAGCGAGGTCGCCAAGGCGCTCGAAACGGCTCAAGAATGAATTTCCAAGATTGTTGAGCCGTGCAGGCTTGTCAGGATGGCCATCAGGAGTGAGTCGCACGGCATCCTCTTTCATTGAGATTGACTTCTCGATGTCAGCGAGGTCGCCAAGGCGCTCGAAACGGCGAAAGAATGAAATTCCAAGATTGTTGAGCCGTGCAGGCTTGTCGGGATTGCCATCAGGAGTGAGTCGCACAGGATCCTCAAACATCGAGATTGACTTGTCAATGTCAGCGAGGTCACCAAGGCACTCGAAACGGCTCAGGAATGAATTTCCAAGATTGTTGAGCAATGTAGGCTTGTTGGGATGGCCATCGGGAGTGAGTCGCATGGCATCCTCAAACATCGAGATTGACTTTTCAATGTCAGCGAGGTCACCAAGGCGCCCGAAACGGCTCAAGAATGAATTTCCAAGATTGCCGAGCCCTGCAGGCTTGTCGGGATGGCCGTCAGGAGTGAGTCGCACAGCATCCTCTCTCAACGAGATTGACTTCTCAATGTCAGTGAGGTCACCAAGGTGCTCGAAACGGCTCAAGAATGAATTTCCAAGATTGCTGAGCCGTGCAGGCTTGTCGGGATGGCCGTCAGGAGTGAGTCGCACAGCATCCTCAAACATCGAGATTGACTTCTCAATGTCAGCGAGGTTACCAAGGCGCCCGAAACGGCTCAAGAATGAATTTCCAAGATTGTTGAGCCATGCAGGCTTGGAGGGATGGTCATCAGGAGTGAGTTGCACAGCTTCCTCTTTCATCACGATGCACTTATTGATGTCGGCGAGATCTCCAAGGCGCTCGAAGCGATCATAAAGTGAGGTGCCAAGGTCATCCAAATAAACGAACTTTTCGGGGTCACCGTCTGCAGTTACTTGCACTGCATCCCCGTAGGCAGAAATGGCCCTATGTAGGTCATCCAGGTTCTGGGTCGCGTGGTAGAGCTTTGAGCATATGTCACCAAACATATTCAGACGGGAGGGCTTCTGGTCTGCATCACCGTCAAGCACAAGCTTTTCATATACGGAATAGATAGGGTCTATGTTGAGGGCTCTCATCTGAAGGAGGACTGGTATTAACCCATCGACCGAGTCTGCACATGTAAAATTAGAAGGATTGATTCTTGATCCGACAACGGCCTACCTGGGCCTTCTGGGTGATTCTCTGAAGGCATCACGGGGTGCTGATGGTGTGAGGAAGTCGCTGGGGAATCGTGGGGGATGACCAAGAATCTTGACATCAGTTCGACAGGAGGCCCGTCGTCGTCCACCTTCACGAGTTCTTGAGTAAATTCTGCAGTAAAATCCATCAGAAATCGGAAAAATAAGAGGCTCCTACATTATCAGTGATACATACCAGTTATCTGGTCCACTGATCGAGTCAGGATCTCCTCGGATGTAAGTTTTACAGAACCAAGCAGCTTGGTACCCTCGGTAGCACTTTCACGAATGACACTGATTATAAAGCAGGGAACGCTAGCGTCTCTATAACGGGGGCATCAGAAAGGTAGCCATCGATTGTTGTCAACGTACATCTTGATAGGGCCTTTCAATTTCCACACAGGTTGCGATGATTCCCTGCCCACCGGCTCTGTCTGATCAATGACATCCTGATCGACGAGGAGTTGAGCAAAAAGCCGTGAATCGTTCGGTAGCTCGTGATGCTGAGTGCAGGATAACTTGAGGACAATGTCTAGGTGCATGATTTAGACTCGAATGGCATAGAAAGAAAGAGCACTGATTACCATTGAAGACGATAGTACTTTTGTTCAACTCCGATCTGGAAATCCATCATTAATGTTTTATTACTGACCAGCACATTATAACGTGAACGTACTCTTGCCTATCGGTGTGGGAGGGGAACATCGTCAACTGCTTGCTTGGTAGCACGGCAATGAAGGGAGAACGCAAGGACAAGGCTGTTCCTGCGCGCTTGACATGCACTGCCATACACATGCACATATCCGTTTTGAACTCAAAAGTTGTCTCCCTCGGTGAACTCACGACTTTGTTTGTACGCGTCCGGGTTTACCGTGGCCTTCTCGTCGCAGGATGTAGGCTGCATAGTAACTAGGGCAACAATGCGAGCTGACTGGTAGGATCGCCGCTCTCTTGCAGTATAAATATTCGACTCGTCTGGACGTTCGTTCTTTCAGCACCCTACCTCACCTCTATTCCACACGCACCTCGAGTCCTGTTGGTCAAAGTCAGCCTTTGGAACGTAACCTCGCTGCCAGTGGTGAGTTGCATTTCCTCCCGAATCTTATCTGTTAAAATACATATTAAGCTTTCACTTTCCTTGTTTTCAAGTCCCCGTTTCCATCCCGTTCATTAAACTAAGCAGTCGCTCACATTGCGCCATTGAGTGAGTGTACCTAGTATTATTGAATCTCGCGCTGATGGTGACAAATTCAACCAGACAAGGAAGCAGGCAACCATGAATGAAATTCTACAACAGCTCAGGACCATCTTTGCGAAAATCCCATGTCCGCTGCAGCATTTGAATTGGCGATTGCGATGAAGATATCTCGATTCGCTCAATACAACGTCAAAAACGCTCAGTGATTGTACGAATATTTGTTAACTTGAACGGAAACATGTATTACGACGCCTCCTTCTCCGTCGTCGACCTCCCGTCCCCGATGTACCAGAACCAACACTGAAGTCATAATACCAGCGATCTCATTTTGTGTGTGGTTGCACAGATGGTGCGCTAGGAAATACCGAGTCCATCCAATGCTTTTCATGGACTGGAATGTGGCAAGTGTCAAAATGCAAGTACAGGAATGCAACACACATACTCATGGGTCATTTGCATCGAAAGGCAAGGGAAGTCGATGGCTTACATGGTGGCCGCGGTGGATTACGGAAATTTCATCCCGGCAATACTCACCGCCAAGTCTCGTGACAGATTTTAGGTCCAAGCTCAGGCCAATATATAATCAGCTTTTCAGACTTCTAAATCGTTCGTCTACTCTAGCTACGTCTATATTTCATCTTTGATGGGTCATCAATTAGTATTACGAACTTCCACCTTGTGGTGCATGGGGGGTCGGATTCGGAGAAACTTGAAAACCGAGGGCCTGTTTGACAGCGGCAGTGTTGAGGAGATTAGCATAACGAGGTTGGACGAATGTTGCCCTAGAAGAAGTTATTCCAGTTGATGACAATGAGAAACTATGATCCCGTTGAATTTGTAGAGTTGGATGGACGACTCACGTCGCATCTACAAGCAGTGTTCCTTTCGTATCCTCTACGTGGCCAGAAACAATAGCCTTGCGGCCTTTGGCTTCCACGAGTTTGGTTTTTATGACGAGGAACTGGTCGGTAGTGGACCAGAATAAGTGTTTTTATGTACAGATCGAGACAGATTACGATGTACCTGGTCAGCTTTAGTAGGTGCCCGGTAGTCGATGGATATTTTTGCGGTGACACCGACTTTATCCGGCAAGTTACTGATGGCCTGGATTTTGAATTTTAGGGAGAAGCGAAAGCCACGATGCAGACAAATAAAGGGCTCACGATCCGGGCCAGAGCCTCATCTAGAATAATCGCCAGCAGTCCGCCGTGAACGATTCCGTCATGACCACACAGTGCCCTTCCCACATGTACAATTGCAACAGCCTCACTTTCGTCCTTCCTCGCGCGCACGAGAGGAGGCAATGCAAGTTTCCCCGGGCCACGCAGAGTGCCCGCTGTCAAGTTGTTGACGCGCCTTTCTTCAGGAAAGTTTTGGTACGGCCTGGCTTCATACCAGTCATCGGCATCTGGTTGTGAACGGAGAGATGCTAACACAGGGATGGATTGGAGAGTTTTTTCAAGGGATTCTGTGTATGCTAAGGAGGAGGGGGAGGATGGGTCGGATGGTGGGGCGGGAGCCGGTCGCGGGAAAAGGAAAGTTAACTGATCAGGTGGATATATTGCACCAGCGGCGTAGGTCGTTACTGATAGGGCGGTGGCGAGAGAAAAGGCTGTTAAGGATTTCAGGTTCCGTTTCGGGAGTTGGTTTGCTTGGAGTCGGGATGTAGAATGAAGACATCGGATGGTCGATGGCCAGAGGTACCGGTGGGTGTTCGGACTGCTGAACATTGCGCGGAGGAAGTGATTGGTCGACATGGATGATGGCTGGATATCAGCTAGGAATTAGTGGTGAAGTTACTTACGAACAAGGATATCAGTGTGTCGTTTTGTCCGGTGCAATGCGATCATAGCCGGTATTTGGTTCACATGCTCTTGCCAAATAACCAACTTCAACAATCTGCCAACATCCCTCCCAACAGTTGAACGTTCAGCAATCTTACTACCAAAAGGTTACCATGAAGATATTATTTCCTGCCCAGTTTCAAACATTAACCACTCCTAGCCTGTCACTCGGTAGACTCGGAAAGTCCAGATTGCGTGAGTTTGAGGCTTCTGACACTGTCTGAACAACTTTCCGACTCTTACCCACTCGTCATGGTGAACATCTTCTTATGCTTTACACACGTAAGATGACGCATTTCTGCCCTCATTTATCCTCGTCAACCACAACCTTTATCCAGGATTCGCAGTTGGCTGATGCCCACTTTGTTCTTGAAGGACATCCATGCCGCCGCGACTGGCCAAGATGATGTAATCGTCATCGATTGGGACGGCCCCAACGATCCTCTGAATCCCAAGGAGCACGCTCCAGTTTCATCGCACCGTTGCTTGGTCCAATAATTGGACTAGTTGCTGGAGCTTGATGCGTGTTTTAGCGGTTTCAATTTTTTTCTTCCACGTTTTCCACAAAACTACACTGGCATTTAGAATTGCAGAGAAATCCACCTGGCCACGGGTTGTGCGTGTCCCCTTTCATCATGCGGCTATCCTCGACACCTTGTCCAACAATTGGTAAATTATAGTTTTCAAGTCTTTAACTCTTCCCTTTACTTTGTCTGGGGATCGATTGTGTAACTCCTTGGATGTGCTTGGCCTTTGATTATGGCCTTCTGTATTATGCTCGCTTCACTCTGGTCGGCTGACCTATGTTTATGTCCTAACTACGATGTCTTTGATGTTCCGAGGGGTATATCGCCAATCTTTGGACATTACATCGCGCTGAGCGTAGGTCTTTGTAGCATGTCGCAGCTAAATGCCACTCTTGCATTCGACGTATCTGTTCCTCAAGAATAGGTGTGGGGTCGCTTAGAATTTGTCTGCGTTAGTGGTTCCATTATAACATATATTCTTTCCCCACGCTGGTTGACTTGACTCTTTGATTGCCGAGAGCGTCGATGGTGTCAGGGATCCTATTTCTTCCCGCTGGTAGCCAGCTAGGGACGGAGAATCATTATCGTTGAATTGCCACCGATATTGTGAGTTTTGATTTCCTTGTTACGTTTTGTATGGTGGAGGGCAAGTTGAAAGTTCAAGTCCTTTCTGGATTTTGGTATTTCATGGGACATTGACGGATGTCTTTTCCCTCCATATTCACTCCTACCATGTAGGAGACGTCAGGGTTCGGCAATGGTAATACAGTACTGGCCGTGGTGGCTATCGTCATTACGTTATAACGTTCATACTTGACGATTCGCCTTCCCGACAATTTATTCTTGTATCCTTGCATGTTTATCCATCGCAGACCGTGGCTGTTTGGATATTTTGGTGAACGTGTCCGGGAAAACAGTAGTATGCGCGTGGCTGATCGAACTTAGTTCCCCAGCGGGTTGGGATGGTGCTAGGCGCGATTCTCAGTTCAGTAGTCAGAAATATAGTGCAAGCCTTGAAAGAGGGTTAGGGTATAATTCGTGACGGGGTTAGGGTATATGGCGTGCTCAAACTTGAAAGAGGCCCGGTGGCTATTTCTTTCAGAACACTTGTACTCGCACACCATTTGGAAAACACGATGCACGCTTGAGTCGCCGAGGTCCAAATCCCTCCCCTTCTCGAGCAAAATATCCACGAACCACACAGGATTCACCGGAACTTGGATTCTGCACACATTTTGACCTTTAAAAACAACCATGGAATCTACAGAAGAACTGCAGAAATTGGAAATAACTGCACTACGCTCTATCTATGCTGAGGATTTTATTGAAACTCCCCCGCCTAAAGTATGGAAGGTAAGTGACCGATCTAAGTTTGCTGGTCTCAGATCAACGTTGTATCGGTCCCGCTCTGATCAGTGTTTGCGGTTTTCTCATAGGATGCTGCCCGGTTACCAGAATTCTTGATTAAAGTTCCTCATATCGAACCGAACTACGCCTCCAAGATTTATTTCCATCTACATACCAAGTGAGTGAGGGAAATATAGTCCGAGAGGAAATGTTCCGAACCTTTGTTTTTCGGTTCCTGATCGATTTTTGTCCTCCTTTTTTCAGGTTTCCTAAGACATACCCAACGCTTGCATGTCCCACTTTCACTATTCAGAAACCAATTCAAGGATTGAATAACGACCAAATCGCGAAATTATCACTTGCCGTTCGCGCTGAGGCTCAGAAGTATCGAGGTTCTGAGATGGTCTTTCAGGTATGTTAATTTTTGCCGTCCGAAAGTACCGTGGTTCATAGATTCTTCTCAAACCTTGCTCGCTCGCGTAAAGATTGCAACATTTGCTCAAGAGTGGATCACCAACAATGTATCGCCACCTCCCGTTGAGTTGCCCGGCTCACTCGCGACGGAGATGGAAAAGCGTGCATCAGAAGCAGAGCGGGTCAGTTGTGATTCTTGTGTTCGGAAACAATTTGATTCATTTTAACAATGTATCTACTAGGCCAAGAGAGAGCGAGAGGCTGCAGAAGCGGAACGAGAGCACGAAAGGGAAGCACAATTGGCGGAAGAGTTGGATAAACAGATCTGGGCTGATGCTCAAAGGCAACAACTCGCGAAAGCAAAGCAATACAAAGCTCGTAACAGAGCGAACTCGGAAGCAACGGCGGTGCCATCTACTAGTGATACTCCGACAGAGTCATTCCACCAGGAGATCGAGTTCTCCGGCATGCGTTTTGACACAGTCAAGTTCTTCCATCCACGGAAAGGTAAAGGTTATCATGCATTTGTATATTATTTTATTCATTGGTGCACAGAATCTCTTGGTACATTGTATCTCGTGGAACCGGTATGCGACGATGTCAACGCCACAATACCACTGGAGCTCTATGTCATCAACTTTGAATCTGACTACTATCGCACAACTCAAGGTCGGGAGCAGTTTGCTATACCGACAATTGTATTTGGCCTTTTTCTTACCTGCGGGTTTCTCTGGAACAGGGAAAAGGAAGCTTAAACAAGTGGAAGCTGAAATACAACGACTGATTAGCGTTCGCCATCGGAATCTTCTGACCATGCTTGCAGTCAAATTGACTCTGCCTCAACCGAATGGCTCTCCACAAATGATAATATTGTCAGAACAGCAACCATCTATGACGTTGCATGACGTTCTCGAGGATTGCGAATCACTCCGGGAAGAGCGAGCTTCTGTCTGTCTCTATTACTGTGTCGTGTTTGCCAACAGATTTCTTATCCTCTGTTAGGATTACCTTATCCAGATCTTGTCTGGGTTGAATGCTATTCATGCAAATGATCTCGTGCACCGAGGTAAACATCCGTTGTATTTCTACATTCGGAACATTCCAATTGATGAAACTTGCGTTTCCAGGGATCAGCACACGCTGCATCGGTCTGTGCACCCGAGACCAAGGCACCACCCAGTCTAAGGTCGTCAAGTTGGGCAAAGTAGGCTATCATACTCGATTACTGGATCTGCACAGGTCGAATCCTTTCAGTCGTAATCTTGGTGCCGTCAACGTTGACATGTCTCTCCCGGAAGAATGGTATGAAGAAACGTTTATACTCTTTTCTTCGTACATCCTGGAGTCCTGATCAGACATCCTTGCAAGGCTTTCTAATGATGTCGTTAACTCGCCGTTATCATACACGCGCAGCCGCGACTTACATGACGTGGGGGTTGTCTTTTTGCAGATGCTTATTGGCCTTGACGTCGGAGAGCAATATGCAGACCCTCACATTGCCACTCGGTCAGGCAAGTCGTCCCAATTCCTTTATCTATCATGCATAGTCTTCCTGCATTTTACAAATTCTCGTTGCAGCATCTGTACATCCAAGGTTCATGCAGCCTGCAATTAGCATGCTTCTCCCCGGCAAGAGAAATCACGTATCTTGTTCGACCCTTCTTTCAGAGCTTACAGAAAGTTATTTTCATGGTGATCCATTACGGTCTGCCTCAGTACCCATCCCTGGTATTGTTGACAATTTGCATTATTGCATTATTCTTTGCTGACAAGATTTCAGAACCCAAGAGCCCATTCCCTCAGAATTACGGCAATTCTCCTGAAGTGGACTACTTCAGGGCGCCACAAAGTGCAAGGCACGCAAGTCGATGGAAAGAAGATTGGGAGGAACTTGAACTTCTGGTCGGGCTTCTGGTTCACGCTTCGCTTGTTGAACAAACTCGCATATTATTATTAAACAGGGCAAGGGCGCCTTTGGCTCTGTAGTCAAGGCTCGTAACAAGATTGACTCACGGATCTATGCGGGTGAAAGGCGGTTTTATCGATCCAGTTGTCACTCTACTAATCCAACTATCAGTCAAGAAAATTCTTCTTAGAACTATGCAAAGCGATAGCAGGATCTTCAGGGAAGTGAATGCCCTAAGCCGATTATCCCATCGGTTTATAGTGCGTTACTATACCACCTGGGTTGAAACCTCGGAACGCATGTCAGCAATAGCGTCCGATAATTTGGATCGCGAAATTGCGTTGGATGATGGCTTGACATCCGTGCCGCACTCCGCCGAGGACTGCAGTGGATCAAGTGATCGCATCAGCTTTGACCTAGATGATCTAGATGATGTGGGATCTGGATCAAAGTCATCATTTCCCAGCATTCACTTCACCAGATCGTTGTCCCCAAAGACAGACGAGGAAGAAGACATGGAGGAGGCCTTTGGAGATCTCTTTGGGCCAGACCCTCCTGTCGATGTCCGGCCTGCGACCCCTCCCCCCAGGCTTTCACGTACATTATACATTCAGATGGTGCGAACGTCCGCAAAAATATGACTACGGAAGCACTTATGACTTGGCTCTAGGAATTTGTGGAACGTCAAACTCTGAAAGAGGTCATCCAACTTTGCCGTTCCTAGAAAATACAGCTGCTTATCCTCCATTATGTTCAGAGAGTGGCTGAAGGTTTGTCTGAAGACGAAGCATGGCGCCTCTTTCAGCAAATTGTCGATGCCCTTGTTCATATGGCGGGCCTTGGCATTGTTCGTGACCTTCCCCCTTCAAGTTCAGCCCTAACCACAGGTTGATTAGCTTCACCGTGATATCAAGCTTACCAACATCTTTATCGGTAAGAACATTTTTCCAAATTTTATGATTTCTGATATTTTGGCCAAGATGGTAAAGGTGATTGTAAAGGCTAGTCATTCCCTCACCCAGGGTACCTCTTTTCTCATTCTGTATGTCTAGTTGGTGATTTTGGGCTCGCAACATCAAGTTTGGCTGCTGTTGATCCCTCCGATGTCTCCCCTCACATTGTGATTCCGGATACGGATATGACTCTAGGTGAGTTTCAATTAAATGTAGTTTCTCGTCGCTCACGGTTTACTGTAGAAGTGGGAACGAGGCTTTATATCGCTCCAGAAGTGCAATCTAGGAAACGAGGTCCACGGAACCACAACAAGGCTGATCTATATAGCCTTGGTGTAAGTTCAATTATGATTTCAGATTAACGGACTTTCATCATGTGTTCTTGCAGATAGTCTTTTTTGAGATGAATTACACCTTTTCGACGGAATCGGAGCGAATCGTCGTCATAGAGGATCTAAGGAAGCCAGGTATTATCTTTCCTGGAGGATGGGATCCGTTGCGAACCCGGCAATGCCAGAGTGAGCCTCTGCCACATCTGATAGTCTGAATAATATGGATTTTTGTAGTTATTACTTGGCTGCTTCAACACGACCCTGCTGGTCGCCCAACTGCACTCGATCTTTCCCAAAGTTCTCTCTTACCGCCGCGACTGGAAGACGAATACTATAAAGGTGCCCTGAAAATGATGTGTTAGTGACACTTACTCTTTCATCCTGCGGTGCAACATTCATTCATCCTTTCAGCCAAACCGGATTCTCCCCATTACCAAATGGTGCTTTCTTCATTGTTCAATCAACCTCCGAGCCCATCGACAGGTTTTGTAATAGGGGGCGGCAAAGGTTTTGAGGACTGGTCGGAGTCGGGAAGCAACGGTAATACAGGAGAGACGGTGCTATACGCGGAGACAGACGCCGGGGAAGAGAGTGAGGTATCGGTCTCCGGCGATGACACTCTTGAACCTCGCCTTGACCATGAGCTGTGACGTCTAGAGCGGGAATGCCGATCTGTTGGACTGACTTGCGAGCCTTTGTCGCCCAGAAGGTTGTGGTCATACTGTGGCCTTGACGTTGATCCCTCCAGATGGACTACAGCTCCAGGAGACGTCTCCGACAAGGAGCGGGATTGCGAGGGCGGTAGGTGCCCGACGATACTTTGCACGAACACGGTCCTCACGAAAAAATGGTTGTTGTTGAGGTTTTACTCCGTATATTTTCTTCTTGTAGACGGGCCACTAGGCTGGGAGCTGAAATGTCCGTTTGCGATTCAGACGTTACCGCTGGAGGAGATAATTCATCTAGTGCACTAATAGGGTGAACATCTGGGGGGAACGAGTACTTACGATGTAAACGTGGATGCTCAAGTCTCTGCGATGACTGCGGAAAGTAAGGGAGTAAGGGACAAACAAGTCGGTTCCGTTGCAATTTACGTACATTCGTGCAGGGCACCTGAGTTCCTACTGTGGGTATACAATTAGCCCGGAAACAGAGCAGGGGTAATTACGACAAACCTCCATAGCCAAATTCGTGTCTGAAGGGTCTCGCTGATAAGTGAAATAGGTAGTTCTCGTGAGTTTGAAACCACGGTGCAACTTCTTCAAAGAATTGAAGATGTAACTATAGACTTGATATTAGTAAGCAAAACGAAGGCACTGACGACCTGCCTTTTGAATGGCTGCAAGGGATAAATGATGGTGACAAAAATACATACAACATTGACCCCAATGATTTCACCATTGGCTTGTTTAACCTTCTTCAATTGCCTGGATTATCAAAAAAAAAGTCACTTTTGCGTAACACAGTCCGAATGATATCGTACGGGTATACCTGAGAAAGTACCAGAACCTCGTGGCGATCTCTACGACACGGAGAATCTGTGATGATGAGAGATCAGACGCAGGGAGGAAAACGCTTGATGGTTGTGGTGTCAAGATGACGTACGTGGATGGACCGGAAACGGGCACGGTGTCTAGCAGCCATATCTTGGTAGAGGCTCTTAACGGCATCAGCCCGAGTCAACTCTCGGAACTCCTTGTACATGTTGTGCGTGCCAGAGCGCGAGTCGTATCGGAGCCAGATACCGAAATTCTTAATCTTCAGAGGCTTCTTTTCGTGGATCTACACAATGCCAGAGAAGAGGTCACGAAGCGGACACCCATGATTCATTCGTCAGTAAAAATACCATTCCGGAGGGAACGGGAATAGGAGGGAGTGAGTGGAGAGCGGGAGAGTGAGCAAGAGAGTGGGCAGGGGTGGCATGGAGAGAGAAGAGCGATAGAGAGAAGGAGTGTGCGGTGGTGGAGGAAAATGAATCATGGACAAACAGCTGCAATGTGAGGACTTAGTGAAATTTGTTCGAGTTCAAGTTCACTCAGATATAATTATCTATTGGGTTAGCGGGGCCATGTAGAGTAGAACTATATAGCGAGGAGACTATTCTACATAGTGCTATGGAGTGCTATGGTGGGTGCCTTGTTGCTATAAGTGCTATGGTTGTGCTATGACTGTTATGGATATTTCAATTTGCTATAACCTAAAATCAGGTTTTGCCGATGACCGGCAAAGTTACATGGAATTGGGGCATTGAACAACAAACCGCTTTCGATCAACTGAAGCATATTGTCACCACCAATCCGATTCTCGTTCTCCCCAATCAAACCCCCAAATTCATGATCGAATGCGATGCTTCTGATTTCGCAACTGGTGCTGTATTGTCGCAAGAACAACCCAATGGTCTTTTTCGTCCTGTTGCATTTATGTCAACAATGATGTCTGCCGCAGAAAGGAATTACGATGTTTACGACAAAGAATTATTGGCGATCATTCGTTGTTTCAAGGATTGGTGCCAATTTCTTCTTGGTGCCGATCAGCAATTGGATGCATACACTTAGTGTTGCTGAAGTTCAGTTCGGTCCGGTTCCAAGCCTTTTTGGCAGAACCACAAACTGAACTTCAGGTCCAGTTTGGCGCAAAGCCAAACCTGGACCCAGATGGCTTCGAACTGTCTATCCGCGTTCAGTCCACGTTCAAATGCGGTTCAAACCCCAAACCATTGCCTTTTTTGGCAGGTAGCATGCATTTGTGAGAAAAAACCTAATATTACTATTATTAACTAAATAGAATTATTTAAGGTGTTCTTTTTAATGGATTTTGAGGCCCTTATATAAGAATCAACTCCTGCGCACGGGCCATTCAATCAACAAATGAACAAACGCATCGTGAATAAAATGCGGTCACGTGTCCAGTCAAGTAAACGGTTATATACAATACACTTACCACACTTGAACCACCACCACCACCACCACCACCACCACGTGGCAAGGATGGCGACGACGGTCCACCACCACCACTACCACCACCACCACGGCAACGACTAGTAAGACGAGCACGACAGGGATGAGCACGACGAGCACAAGGACAACAGGGACAAGGACAACAGGGATGGGGACGACAGGGACAAGGATGACAGGGATGGGGACGAGGTTGAGGTCGGGGACAGGGATGATGAGCACGACGAGGACGAGGACAGGGATGAGGACAGGGACGGGGATGACGAGCATGACAACGACGAGGATGGGGATGAGGATGGGGACAGGGATGATGAGCACGATGACGACGAGGATGGGGACGATGAGGACAGGGACGACGACAAGGACAAGGACAAGGACAAGGACCACCATTATGTCTCCCCCCCCTCTCCCTCTCCCGCTGTCTCCTCCCCTTTTCCCACTCTCCCCTCTCCCACTCTCCCCCTCTCCCACTTTCCCCCTCTCTCCCACTCTTCCCTCCCCCCCACCCCACCCATTTAATTAAATAATTAAATAATTGTAGTTTATATATTAATAATATATATTTTAGCACATAACCTGTGGGTAAAGCCATGGGCAACCTGTACTCGTGTCATGGGTACGGGTATTTGCCGGTTCACGGTTCAAACCGCATTCGAACATGGTTTGAACCCCATGTCAGTACCAGAACCGTGAACTGAACCCACAGTTCGGTTCAGCCAAAGTGCTGAACCGGAACTGAACTTCCAGTTCGGTTCACGGTTCAAACTGGGTTTGGATCGGTTCCGAACCGAACTTCGGCATCACTATGTACACTGATCACCAAAATCTTGTGTATTACCGTCAACCACAGAATCTCACACGGAAACAAGCACGATGGATCGCCTTCCTACAGGATTACAATTTCCGTTTGTTACATCGAAAAGGAAGTCAAAATAAGAAAGCCGATCTTCTTTCCCGATGTGTTGACCATGTCCCGATGGAAAACGATAATCAAAATCTCATTGGTCTTCCCGATCATCTCTTTGCCGCCATTACTGTTCCTGTCCCCGCCATTGCCAATATCATCTCACAACATCACGACACCCCCATCACTGGACATCCTGGCCAAGATAAAACAATTGAATTGATTCAGCGACAAACGACTTGGCCTACGATCAATGACGATGTAGCGTGATACGTCGCTAGTTGTCCCAATTGTCAAATGAATAAACCAATGCGTGGAAAACAGTTCGGACAATTACACCCACATGACATCCCGCCTTATAATTGGCATACAATATCCGTCAATATGATTGGACCATTACCGGAGTCCCAAGGATACGATGCTCTTCTGGTCATTGTCGACAAATGGTCGAAACATCCCATTCTCGTACCAACTAACATAGCTCTTACATCCGAAGGTTGGGCATGTATTCTTCGTGACCATCAATTCAAACGCTTTGGTCTCCCTTGTCGCATTATCTCCGATCACAGACCAGTTTGTGTCACAATTCACAAGAAAACTCTATCGTCTCATCGGTATCAAAGGACAACCGACAACCGCATATCATCCACAGGCCGATGGTCAAACTGAACGAATGAACCAGGAAATCGAGATCTTCTTACACCATTTCACGAATTATCATCAAGATGATTGGGTTGATTGGATATCCCTCGCAGAATTCACCCTCGCCAATTGCGCTTCCACAACTGGCTTATCACCTTTTTACGTCACCCAGGGACAGCATCCTTGGACTGGTGATTTGACAACACAGGAAACCACAAACGAATCTGTACAACAATACATGGACCAAATGACCAAAATCCAGGCACAGGTCACAGTTGCATTACAAAAAGCACGCGATACGATGACAGCGCAGTACGACAAACACAGAAAACCGACATTTTTTGTCGTCGGTGACAAAGTCTGGTTACAGGGAAAACACCTGACCAGTGATCGACCCATAAAGAAACTCGATCACAAACAATACAGTCCATTCGAGATCATAGAGAAAATTGGTTCCTCAACTTATTGATTATGCTTGCCACAATCCTGGTGCATTTTCCCTGTCTTCAATGAAGCGTTGCTTCTTCCATTCATCCCTCCAACTTTCCCTACACAAGTTACCAAACAATTACGTCCTCCTCCCGATCTCATCGATAAGGAAGAAGAATACGAGATCGAGGAAATTCTGGACTCACGTATACGTCGTAACAAATTATTTTATCTCATTCATTGGCTAGGCTACCCCTGTGATGAAGATTCTTGGATTCCGGAATCAGAGACAAAAAATTGTCAGGAGCTTGTCCGTCAGTTCCACAAAGATCATCCTCACACCGCTAAACCTGTTCATCTTTGCTCTTCGATCTTTGCGATACCACCAGGAATATCTTTGCCATCACAACAGCTCTCACCCGATTCCATTCTTCTTGTGATTTATCCAAAACACGTCGCAGCTATCCTCGCCGGTACAAAAACCCACGAGTTCTGCAAATATCCCTTACCCAACGGTACCCGTTATGCCTATCTTTACGAATCAGCCCCCGTTGACGCCATCACAACTGTTGTCGAACTTTCTCCTATTCCTCTTTCTCCTTCTGTCCAACCATGCGACCCAAGCCATCAGTTCGCATATTCCATTGATGCCGTGCATCCTCTCCCATGTCCGATTCCTTCTTCCGCCTTTGCCGAACTCAATGTTCAGACCCCACATCATTTTGTTCATCTCCCTACTTCATTCACGGTGTAGAGGTCTGACGACACTCTGAGTACGTATCATCAATATATCACAGATACTCACGAACCCGACTCGTCCCACTTCCTCGTACTCGAAACCAACGTAACCTGACATCACCCGCTGTACCCGACGTATACCGTCTACCGACGGCCGATCTTATACCGACACCGATGACTTATATCGCCCAAAACGATCACACGTGACACCTCGGACTCCCTATACCGACATCGGACTTATACCCCCTGTCCTCATTGGACATAGGTCCTTTATTTTCCATCTTTTTCGTTATATCTTTTCCTCTCCATTCCCGTTCCTTCGTTGCCTCGCAACTCCCATCTTCTCCTTCCCATTTCGTATCTCCCTTGTAGTTACTATCGGCCAAAGTAACCTATACCGAAGTAGCTCACTCTTCATAGACCTATAAAAACGGTGACCGACAACCATAACAATAACAATCCAGTTCTCCCCTCTTTATCTCACTCAGAATCCTTCAGAGCCTCTTAGAACCTCTTGTTGTCGTAGGCCGTAGACTTCCTGCCTTTATACTTAATATTTTATCTCGTTTTATCGTTACCCACTTGCCGTACCTGACCCAACCCGCCGTACCCGATGTTGTCGGTATCGTCGGCTTCCCTATTTCTCACCCGTTATCGTCGTATTAGACGGCGGCTTCATTTATATTCTCTTACTACCATTTTACTACGACTCACGACACTAATTACCTTGTCACTTTTACGCTGACACCCCCTTTGGTTAGGATCATTCATTCCGAAGCCACCCCGAACATGCCTTTACACCGAGACCCCAGCTCTTGGAGAGATGGGATTTGATTATGGAAGAATTGAATCCACCGGGTATCTTTCCACCAATCAATCATGACCATCCTGTTTGAGACTCTACTTCCCTCATGTCATCCCTGTGCAGACAAGACTAAAAATGACTCACCAGTGAATCAGTGATCATAAGTGAATAAGAATTAACACAACTTCAGTTTGAAGTATGAGTCCAGTCATGTGATTTAAATCAAATTGATTTAAAATATCTCTACGTTTGGCTAGCTGGCTAGTAGCAAAGGGCTATTTATGCCAGGTCTGCATACGAAGAAACATGTATGTGTCAATTATGTCAACAACCAGAAAATCCCCTTTCCTTTCATAGTCATTGGCAATAACTGCTCCACGAACAATTGAATCCACTGGGACAAATTCTGATGGAATGTTTGCCTTTGCACAGAGTCGAACTAAGCCCAAATCAATATCTTTTTTTCAAGGTGCACCAGTTGGAGCATCAAGTGGATGGATCATTGCAATTGAATACTCCTCATTTCCAACTGTGCAAGTGAATAGGAGAAGCAGTTGGCCAAAAAACTGTCCAGTCAGGGTATTCACAAGAACGCAGTCATATTGTGGTGCATTGTGGAAGCTTGGACTGCAGCATAGATAGTCTGATATTTGACACCAGTCCACAGTAGACTCATAGTTGACCTTGAGATATCGATATTCTGTTATTTATTGAAGTAATGACAATATATCATGAGCTCACATAATAGGACTTACTGTATCATCAGGTTTATATTGGACTGGCTTTCCATGAGGGAGAGCAACCTGAAGAGCTGATAGTGATTGTGTCATATAATCACTCAGTTTTTTTTCGAAACCCTGCAAAAGAAGTACTACCATCACAGCTGTCCTCCAATGCCTTGAAGGTTTGTTGTGGTTGCTTTGATCCCATTGAGAAGTGTGCATTGCAGCATTTGATGAGACTCCTGCTGACTCTACAAAGTCAGGACCATCTTCATCACTGGAATCCAGCTGGTCTAGCTGAGCTCGAATGAGAAGAGCAACAAGAAGCTTATGATCAGCCTTCAGGATCTACACAATAAATGGATAAGCACTTCAAATGAAATGATAAGATGACTGAGTGGACTTGGGCCGCAACACCTTTGAAGTTGGTTTGATGCTTATAGCTGATTTTCAATGGACCATGAAGCTTCTCATTTGGCTTGGTGTTGTAATTGTGAGTGACCCCTTTTGCTTCAATATCATCAACCAGATGCTTGTGCATGTGGGCTTTTGGAAAGTTCCAGTTCTTCTCCATTTCTGGTGTGGCAATAGAATATTCCTGCCAGTGACATGCCAGCTGGTTAACTAACAGTGATTAAAAACCACCTAAGAATACTCACTTGCAGAAGGGAAGAGAATTTCAGTACTGCTTGATGGCAGCAATTGTCTGAGTGGTATGAACTTCAAGAGAAGCATACACATCCATCTCCACATAGCTCCGAATACACTGTAGCAATAGATAATCTGTGCCACTACAAAGAACATTATGGGCTGCAAACACAATGAGCTAAAGCACAGTTAGAGTAAATTTTACAGATTAAAATAGAGTGTAACCTTTGATATATCTTCATACTTAGTAAGATCTGTAAATGAGATATTTACAACTTGGTCAAAGTGATTCAGCCCCTGCCATCGAGGAATTAAGGCCATTCTAGTAAATGAGAGTAAGAAAAATCACAAGAATAATATATTACACATACTGGTCATCCACCTTCTTCACCATTGATCATCCAAGGGAGGTGATAGCCTTCTGAGCCTGACCCCACAAATGGTCACCAAAAAGGCCTGAATTAAACCAGTGGAGTTGATCAAAAGAGAGTGCTTTGTGGATATCAGTATTGTTGATTTTCCAGAATGCATTCTTTATTCAATATTTTAATTGATAAAACTTTATTTAAATCAACTGAAAGCAGGCTCACATGAACTGCCCAAAGTCCATAAGCCTTGAGAGATTCCTCCCGATCACTTGCCAATGCCATTTTCTCAGCATCCTCAACCAGTTTACGAGTATTGGCAGCAGTTCGAAGTTCATGATCTTGTGAAAGATCAGAGAGCTTGTCTGCAGGAACCAGACATATTGGACATGGACATTTACCACCAAAGCCCCAAATTAATGCCATGACACATCTGTGAATATTTGATTTTCTGCCTCAAATTTGAGATAATATGAACATACTGTTCTTCATAGTCTGCTGAAAGGATGAGCACCAAGGGGAATAACCATCATTGAACCAAATCACCACATTCCAACCAAAATCCAGTCCCAGAAATTTCAGCAATGGATTCAAGAAGCAACCAAAAGGCCTGATGCCAAACCACCCACTTAAAATTGATGAATCCAACCTTTCCCTTCTCACCCGCATCTTCAGCTGGCTAGATGGGAAACAAAAGGTTACCAGAAGTGCATTGTTCAGAAAAGATTGAACAAACAATTGGTAACCATCCAACAACACATCCACCTCCAATTCCCTCACCATTTCAAATATTCACAGGCAAATTTGCACAATGAGCCATGACAGGATAGCCTTTCTCAGTCCCAAATAAAGATAATTTTGTCTTGTCGGCATACAAAATAAAACAAAATGGTCACACTTTGTGGGGTAGATTAGACTAGTGTAGTCATCAGAATATCAGATGGAACAACACCGGAGAACATTTACTTGGATATTCCACCAATTATTGGCAGTCCATGGCTCGTGGATGAAGCAAACAAAGGATGTACCATTGAATTTATACAGCCTTTGAGCATCCCAGATGAAATGCATTAATGATATCATGACATTTATTTGATCCTTGTTCAACGCTGCTTGTAAAGCCAGCTCCACAAACTCGAAATCAATTTGTGTGTGAAAAGGTCGCCAAGGCTCTGCATTGAGCAGTGGTGAGGCTCTTGTGGCGTTGGATTTTCTGTAGTCCTTGAAGTGCTGAATGTTGGGTTCACGGGCACAGTCTTGATGTCATCCAGTTGAAAGGTAAGATCTGGCCAATTTAATGCATCTTACGGTGTGATATCAATGGTCACATTTGACAACAATTGAAAACTTTGTTACACACCAAATTCATCAGGTGTAGATGCCTGAAGGACATCCACATCAAAATTTTCATCGCCTGCACGGATCTGAGTGAGTATGACATGGAGAGATTAGTGATAGACTTACTGGAATTTCCGTGGGCTGACGGGGAAGCAGACTTAAAGTTCGGATCCATATTTCTGCCTACAATGGTACATCATCATCATATCGTAAATAATGGACAGAATCCAATCCTGCTCACAATTACATGTGGCTCGCTTGTCCTTCTCTTTCTCAATCCTTTCTTTCTCTGCCTTTTCTGCAAAGGCTTCATCTGCCACTCTCTGCTCGAATTCTCGTTGGCAAGCTATCGTGTAAGTTCGAAAGCCTCCACATTTGAAGGAGCGGCCACAATACTGGCATAGTGAATCCATGTTAATTCTCAGCTCTGGTGGTTTGTGCTAGACTCAGTCAATGGGAATATTTCTTGAGCATAGGTGGTAAGAGAAAACTCGCCTGCGCAGGTGGTGGGGGCAAAAAGGGAGGCGCAACAAGCATGAGGCATCATGGATAACGCTTACGCTTGCAACGTGATTGACGTGGGAATAATTTTCTTGTAATGGTATTATCAGGGTCTTGCAAGCCTCAGCCCATTACAAGGCCTCTAAGGTAGAGGCCATCCATATCCCACCAACGTCACGTGCCAAGCGTGACAGCGTTCTAAATAGGAAAGAATGCTTTGGATAAACTATGGAATTGACTTTGTACAACATTGGGGATAAAATTAAGAATTTGGCTCCCTATTGTTTGCTTTAAATACTATTTAGAATGAGATTCCAAAATTTTGTGTGGATCAGTAATGTCTGAGCTGAGTTATTTGGCAAGGCAAGGTCTGATCGGCAGCACCTCTGATCACCCATGCCAGGTTACATAATCCCTTCCTTTCCCAGCCATTCTCTGGCAGGATTCTGTGCCCTATCTTTTTTTTGCCTCTTTGATACTCCTTTTCCATTTTGCCAGTTTGCCAACTTTGTATTTGTAATAGAGGAGAGGGTCTATCTCTTTTTTCAACCCCTGTAGTTGACAAAAGATGCAGCTGGGTTGGTATTATGCTAACTCAGTGAACTCGGCATTCAAATCATGATGCTTTTGTGATTAAAACTGATATTTACGTGACATTGATATGTAACTAAAACTTATAGGGAGCACAATTGCAATATTTATCCTCAATCTTTCAAAAACCGTGTTTATTAACATGTTTTGACGTGTACTTTCCTAATTTGAGCGGAAGTGTCACAAAAAGTATCACATCATGTGACGTTGGTGGGACTACCTTAGGAATTTTCCGACAAGCTACTTTGCATGGGACAACGACGGATGTCTTTCCTCTCTATATTCGCTCCTACGATGTATGAGGCGTTAGGGTTCGGCCATGGGAATACAGACTGGCCGTGGTGGCTATCGTCATTGGATGCCCATCGTACGTTCATACTTGAAGATTCTTCCTAACAATTTATTCCTGTATCCTGTTTATTCATCGCCGACCGTAGCTGTTTGGGTATTTTGGTGAACGTCTCCGGGAAAACAGTAGTATGCGTGTGGCTGATCGAACTTAGTTCCCCAGCGGATTGGGATGCGCGACTCTCAATTCAATAGTCGGCAAGCCTTGAAGAGGGTTAGGGTATATGGCATGCTCAACTTGAAAGAGCTATTTCTTTCAGAACACTTGTACTCGCACACCATTTGGAAAACACGATGCGCGCTTGAGTGGCCGAGGTCCAAATCCCTCCCCTTCTCGAGCAAAATATCCACGAACTACAGGATTCACCGGAACTTGGATTCTGCACACATCTTGACCTTTAAAAACCACCATGGAATCTACAGAAGAACTGCAGAAATTGGAAATAACTGCACTGCGCTCTATCTATGCCGAGGATTTTATTGAAACCCCCCCGGCCTAAAGTATGGAAGGTAAGTGACCGGTGCGGGCACCACTTGAGCGTGTCACACCGAAGTTGATGGAGCGCATCCCAGGAGATTCACCTCCATTCCCGTCAGAGGCGCATAACCGTAATGGAAAAATGGAAAAAGTTGTCCGCATTCTCGGCAAATCCGTTCCCCCAGAACTTGTCTTTCCAACCACGCCTACGGAGGTGTTGATGCTTGAGTTTGTAACCCCTACGTGGTCGACACCCGATATCGTCGTCACCGAAAGCATGAGCACCGATACACCCTTACCAGAGGAGTCATCCCATCGACGAGCGAGTGTCCCGATTTCAGACTTCCACCTCTCCCCCACAAACCGCAAGGCTACGGTTCCAGTCCATCCACTGCCTCCCGACTCGAAACGACTTCTTTTCCAAGTCCATTCCATTATCTACGAAGTCCATTCCTCCTGTAAACAGGAAGAATCGGACGGATAGCCGGGTACAACGTACCGACAATCCCCCCCTTCTTTCTTCACAAAAAGATCTCGCCCAAGAGCCGGATTACGTCCATCTACCGCCTCTCGACTCGAAACATCTCCATTCACGTTCACGTTGCCGGACGAAGAGTTCGGGCGGAAACAACGTCGGTGGGCCATAGTAACCACCAGCTACGGCACCCAGTCTATCGACCATCTAAGCAACCCTGACGCCCCCTTTAACATCAGCCATCCCAACGGCTCGGCTGAATGCCTCGCAGTTGAACCCCATGACGAAGATGATATAAGCGAGCTTCCAACCGTTAGAAAGGTCCGAGGGTGGAGTGGGGAATGGAACCGTGATGATATGCAGAATGTGATCAACAAATTGAAGCTTCTGAAATGATTGACAATCCATAGGGGCATTTGGACTCGTATTTTGTGAGAATGTACCACTACAATTATGTTCAAGCTCCTGAACAAGTTGCGTATCAACAGTTTAATTTCATTACATGGCGTTCTAATGCGACCGTTTATCATCAGATATCGTCCTGAAACAAAGCACGAGAAGAAGGCTCGCCTTGAAGCTGTCGCCAAGGCTACGGCTGAGGAGAAAGAGAAGGAGGCCAAGGTAATTAGTTCCGTATCCTCCCCCCATCATGTAGACAACGCTGATGTTGTCGTATCAGGAAATCATGAAACCTCTTTTCGTGAAGTATGGCCTGAATCATATCGTCGCGCTTGGATGCCAAAAAAGCTTCCCTCGTCGTCATCGCTCATGATGTTGACCCGATCGAACTCGTAGTATTCCTCCCCGCATTGTGCCGCAAAATGGGCGTGCCGTATGTCATGTTAAAGGCAAGGCGAGACTCGGGACTGTTGTCCACAAGAAGACCGCCACTGTCGTAGCGCTGCAGGACGTTAGGAGTGAAGACCAGAAGGAGCTGGCGACTCTTCTCAGTGCTTCAAAGGCGAACTTGTCAGTTTACTGCAGGCAACCGTCGACATTTTTACTTGTATACTAACGAATACTGTTAGCTCCAACAAGTACGAAGAACAACGCCGACAATGGGGTGGTGGAGTTCGTGGCAACAAGTCAACGCAGATGCTTCGCAAGCGAGCTAAGGCTTCAGGCCAGACCGTTTCTGCTGCATCTATCGGAAAACTCTGAACGGCTGTCGCCTTTACGTGGCTCGATTGACTTCAGAATGTTATTTGTAGCATGTCATCATGTATTGCAGTTAAGGTATGCTACACATGCACACCAAACGTCCATGCTTGTATACCCGATTTTACATCAACGCAGGGTTTTCGTTCTCGATGAATGAATTCCCAACATGCTTTTCCTAGTTCCATTTCGCACATTGGCTTGTGACGTTCTCTTGTAGCCTCGATTCGCTGTCGAAACTGCTCGTTATCCCAGCAACACCGTTGGTGTCTACATCATCACTATATTTGCGTTGAAATAAGAAGCGAATCCGATCTAATATCAAGTTTCAACAGCGGGCGACTGTAGGTCGAGGATGGCCGATTGGGTGGTTATCTGCTAACTAACATCGATAGATTCACCCAATGCGAGCTCATGTCCGTACACTACAAACAGCCCTTGAATTTGAAAACGACAAGGCCTTCTCTCTTGAGGTGGGTAAACTCCTCTTTTTCCCCACAGAGTTGTTCATCTAGTTAAATCATGATGGCAAGACCGTTGGGGATCTCAAGTCTTACGCAAAACCTTCCGCGCAAGTATCCACTCAAGAAAAACAGCGGAAATCCATCAGAAACTGACAATTCGTCGGCTCTGACACTGCAATCGAAGATCGTACTTCTAACTCTGACTTTTCCCCGTGTTCGCATCATATAGGCATCCTCTCCCTATGTCACCGCCGGTGTTTTCGATGGTCTCGAAGTGGGTAATCCTGAGCCAGATGCCGCTAAAGACATTGCTGTAGGAGCTGAAGAGGACCCGAGGCAAGTGCTGGTGTCAACACTGCTGAGTTTTTACAGTACTTGCTATCTCAGTGAAAAACGTTAAATGAAGGCAGTGTTGAATGAAATTCTCGAAGACAAACAATCCAATGCAAAGCGTCATCCCCTTCAGAGAAATCAATGACCTTCGGTTGTTTGTAGAGTCGTCTGTAACCTCCCTCCGACAGCAAAACGACTGTGTCATCCTTCTTTTCAGACCGAAGGCCTCCCGCATGTTCCCCCACTAGGAGGTCTATGTGAGCCTCCGAATCCTGTGAATACACGTAGTGCGCCCTTGGTGCGGGAACGAAAACAATAATCGCAGTACTGCGAGCATCATTCTGCCTTCTTCAGGAGCTCGAGCCTCTTTTTGGCAAGCTTCTTCATCCCTTCAGACTCTCTCGATATTCGTGTAGGATTTGTGACGGGCAACGACCAGTCTTCCCACACATTATTGGTCACTTCGGCGGGCGCGGGAATCAACTCTGTAAAGATTTATGATACCAGTACGCTCTCAAGTTGATTGTTATCGAAGACGAATCGATGCACACATTTTGCTATACTGACAATTGTATTTCAAAGGCCCTGTTCTTACCTACGGTTTTCTCTGGCCATCGGAATCTTCCGACAAACCGAATGGCCCTCCACAAACGATGATATTGTCAAAACAACGACCAGCCATGACGTTGCATGACGTGCTCGAGGATTGCGAATCACTCCGGGAAGAACAAGCTTCTGTTTGTCTATATTGCGTCGTGTCCGCGAGCAAATTTCTTATCCTCTCTGTTTAGGATTATCTTGTCCAGATCTTGTCGGGATTGAATCCTATTCAGGCAAACGATCTCCCATTACACTTCTTCTTCAACATTCGGAGCATTCTAATCGATGAAACTTGCAATTTCAGGAATCAGCATGCGCCGGAGACCAAGGCACCACCCAGTCTAAAGTCGTCAAGTTGGGAAAAGTAGGCTATCATACTCGATTACCAGATCTCCATAGGTACCCTTTCAGTCGTAATCTTGGTGCCGTCAACGTTGACATGTCTCTCCCTAAAGCCTGGTACGAGGAAACATTTATAATCTTTTCTTCGTTCAGCCTGGAGTCCTGATCAGACATCTTAGCAAGGCTTTCTAACGATCGCCGTTATTGTAGACGCGCAGTCATGACTTACATGACGTGGGGGTTGTCTTCCTGCAGACACTTATTCGCCTTGATGTCGCAGCGCAGACCCTCACATTGCATCCGGTCAGGCAAGTTGTCCCGAATTCCTTTATTTATCATGCATAGTCTTTCTGCGTTTTACAAATCCTCGTTACGGCGTCTGTACATCCAAGGTTATCCAAGGTTCATACAGCCTGCAATTAGCATGCTTTTCCTCGGCGAGACGTATCTTGTTCGACCTTTCTTTCGCTCACAGAGTTATTTCATAGTGATCCATTATCGTTGGCCTCAGCTGTTGACAATTGGAATTATCACTTTATTCTTTACTGACAAATATTTCAGTACTCAATGCATAGTCTTTCTGCGTTTTACAAAATCTCGTTATGGCGTCTGCACATCCAAGGTTATCCAAGGTTCATACAGTCTGCAATTAGCATGCGTTTCCTCGGTAAGAGAAATCACGTATCTTGTTTGACCTTTCTTTTGGAGCTTACAGAGTGTAATTTTCATGGTGATCCGTTATTGTCGGCCCCAGCTGTTGACAATTGGATTACTGACAGGATGTCAGAACCCAAGACCCCATTCCCTCAGAATTACGGCAATTCTCTTGAGGCGGACTAGGTCGCCACAAAGTGCAAGGCACACCAGTCGATGGAAAGAAGATTGGGAGGAACTTCTGGTCGGGCTTCTGGTTCACACTTCGCTTGTTGAACAAACTCGCATGTTATCAGTAGACAGGCAAGTGCGCCTTTGGCTCTGTAGTCAAGGCTCGTAACAAGATTGACTCACGGATCAACGCAGGTGAGTGGCGATTTTATCGATTCGGTTGTCACGCTACTAATCCAACTATCAGTCAAAAAAATTCTTCTTAGAACTATGCAAAGCGATAGCAGGATCTTCAGGGAAGTGAATGCCCTAAGCCGATTATCCCATCGGTTTATAGTGTGTTACTATACCACCTGGGTTGAAACCTCGGAACACATGTCAGCAATAGCGTCCGACAATTTGGATCGCGAAATTGCGTTGGATGATGGCTTGACATCCATGCCGTACTCCGCCGAGGACTGCAGTGGATCAAGTGATCGCATCAGCTTTGACCTAGATGATCTAGATGATGTGGGATCTGGATTGAAGTTGTCATTTCCCAGCATTCACGTCACCAGATTGTTTTCCCCAAAGACAGACGAGGAAGACGACATGGGTGAGGTCTTTGGAGATCTCTTTGGGCCCAGACCCTCCTGTCAATATCTGCCCTGCAACCCCTCCCCCCAAGCTTTCACACACATGTTATATGGTGCGAACGTCCGCAAAAATGTGACTACGGATACGCTTAGGACTCGACTCTAGACTTTAACCATTGACATTGACATTTCTCATTTGAAAAGTGAGATTGACACAACACTACATTGTTTCCATTAATATTGTTGGTGCCTTTCAGTTGCTAACTTGGTCCTGAATAGAATTCCCACCTCTCTTTGTGCTTTGATAATTGAGACAATGGGCAAATCAAAGTCATTGTCTCAAAATGTGTGCTCTTATTGAAGAAGGGCCTGTTGTGATGTAGTGCCAATGAGTTATGGGTTATGGCCAATATTGGTGAATAACAAGACAGTCCTTTGAAGGCTCTCGAGTGTTTAGTCTGTGTTTCACTGATGGAGGTGAGACTCATCTGTTACAAACTTCGTCACCTTACTGATTATGCATAGTTCATATTTTCAACTGTTACACTAAGATATACAAATAACCTCATGAGAGGCTGTAGGCACGGAAGGCCAAGACTTGAGAAGAATACACCAATCGACATGATTCAAGAAACCAAACTCCATCACATCCCAACATGTATAAATGGTACCCAAGACATGTATGATTTACCAGCAGTGCTACCACGAAGTGCTTGTACAGCACAGTGCAATGCATAAGCAGCTTGGGTGTGGTCTGGCTTTTGTTCCTTGAAAAGATGGCCATACACAATATCTGCAACATGGGGGGCATCTCTGTCCCTTATTGACCACATTGTAGCAATAACACCATGATACCCAGCAAGCAACATCCCAGCAGCCAAATGAACAGCCTCTTCTGGAAGATCTTCAGCCCCTTTAGCAGTTTCACATGCAGAGAGGAATGCTAAGTCAGCATGTGGAAGAGACATCTTGATAATATCCAATAGTTTCAAGTGGGACCCTCCTGCGAGGATGAGTGCACTTTTGGTTGGATTGGCCATGTCCTGTACACCATGACATGCAAAGTGAACCCAGCTGGATGCTTTCATTCCTTGGACCACCCTTTCCACTGTTGCATCATCTCCTATTAGGGGTGAGACAGTGAGGCCATTGGCATGCTTCTGGATTTGTTTCAACTCCCCTAGTGTGTTTGGAAGAGGAAATGGCCCATCTGGCTGAGCCACAACCAGAAGTTGAAATGTTTTGGATCTTGGGCATTGGGAATCATGAATAAGAGCACTCAATGTAGGGGTGTATGATGATATGGCAAACTCAGAGAGTTTGGATCCTGGTGCAGCACCAGTACCATATAGGCCTGCAGCATGGATGGGAAGAAAGGCAAGTGGGCCAGTTGGGCACCACCAGATACGGGAGAGTTCACCACTTGGAAGTGACTGTGAGTAATGTGAATGTCAAGATCAAGAGCTCATATGGCATGAACCACATACCTTAAATGCTAGAATATGCAGCACTGGCTTCACCGCATGCAACCAGAGTTTAGCAAGAATGTTTTCAAATTCTGCATCAGTATCTCTGAGTTCATGTGCTGGCCTAATATGTCGACCATGGACTAAGAGTAACTTGTTCAAAGAGTGGTGCAACCCCTGAGCTTGTTCAAGAGTGAAGCTGGGAAGTGGAAGATGTAGGACATCATCTTGATCAGACAGGAGAACCAGTGCATCACATCGAAACTTGCTAATGTTCAGAACCACAACAGGTCCAGAACCAGCAGCAGTTTTAAGTTGTGATATTGTCTTGGGTAAAAGAAATCTTTCAAAACCAGGCAACATTCGGACCTTCTGGACAAGGTCTTCCCACTGCAAAGTCAATTGATGATGTCGCTGAGTGACTTGCTCTGGTGAGAGTTGGTTACTCCCACCAATGAGTTGAGAGTCATCAGGATTGCTTGCCTGCTCCAATGCATTGGACACTTGTGAAAGCTGGGTTGCAAGTGGAAGATCTTGTTTGCGTAATTCATCAAGAGGATTGCGGAGTTGTAGTAACTGATCCCAAATAATAGAACGTCCCTGCTCCAACCACTCAACAGCTGTGTTATACAGTTTACCCTCAATAGCTGCTGCTGCTGCATCAATCACTACATCTCCAACATTGATGAGTTGCTGGTAACGATAATGCATCGGCAGACCCAACCAAACTACTTGGGGGAGAAGGCCAAGGGTGCAAGTGTAAGCTTCTAGTATAGAAGCATGCTGAGAAGTCCTTGCACAGTTTACCCATCTTAAAGATGCCCGGAATCGCATGGATGGCGCACCCACGGAAGAAGATGCCGCATTGGATAAATGAAAAATAGCCTGGTCAAGGGCAGAGAGATCACCAAGGTGCTCGAAGCGGCTCAAGAATGAATTTCCAAGATTGTGGAGCTGTGCAGGCCTGCGGGGATGGCCATCAGGAGTGAGTCGCACAGCATCCTCGAACATTGAGATTGACTTCTCATTGTCAGCGAGGTTGTCAAGGCGCTCGAAACGGCTCAAGAATGAAACTCCAAGATTGTTGAGCCCTGCAGGCTTGTCGGGATGGCCATCAGGAGTGAATCGCAGCGCATCCTCAAACATCGAGATTGACTTCTCAATGTCAGCGAGGTCACCAAGGCGCTTGAAACGGCGAAAGAATGAATTTCCAAGATTGTTAAGCCATGCAGGCTTGTCGGGATGGCCATCAGGCGTGAGTCGCACAGCATCCTCAGTCATCGAGATTGACTTCTCAATGTCAGCGAGGTCACCAAGGCGCTCGAAACGGCGAAAGAATGAAGCTCCAAGATTGTTGAGCCATGCAGGCTTGTCAGGATGGCCATCCGGAGTGAGTTGCACAGCATCCTCAAACGTTGAGATCGACTTCTCGATGTCAGCGAGGTCACCAAGGCGCTCGAAACGATAAGAGAATGAATTTCCAAGATTGTTGAGCCCTACAGGCTTGTCGGGATGACCATCAGGAGTGAGTCGCACAGCATCCTCTTTCAACAATATTGACTTGTCAATGTCAGCGAGGTCACCAAGGTGCTGGAAACGGCGAGAGAATGAATTTCCAAGACTGTTGAGCCGTGCAGGCTTGCCGGGATGGCCATCAGGAGTGAGTCGCACAGCATCCTCAAACATTGAGGTTGACTTCTCAATGTCAGCGAGGTCACCAAGGCGCTCGAAACGGCGAGAGAATGAATTTCCAAGATTGTTGAGCCATGCAGGCTTGTCGGGATGGCCATCAGGAGTGAGTCGCACAGCATCCTCTTTCATCGAGATTGACTTCTCAATGTCAGCGAGGTCACCAAGGCGCTCGAACCGGGTCAAGAATGATGTTCCAAGATTGTTGAGCCATGCAGGCTTGTCGGGATGGCCATCAGGAGTGAGTCGCACAGCATCCTCTGTCATCAAGATTGACTTCTCAATGTCAGCGAGGTCACCAAGGCGCTCGAAACGGCGAGAGAATGAATTTCCAAGATTGTTGAGCCCTGCACGCTTGTCGGGATGACCATCAGGAGTGAGTCGCACAGCATCCTCAAACATCGAGATTGACTTGTCAATGTCAGCGAGGTCGCCAAGGCGCTCGAAACGGCGAAAGAATGAATTTCCAAGACTGTTAAGCCATGCAGGCTTGTCGGGATGGTCATCAGGAGTGAGTCGCACAGCATCCTCATTCATCGAGATTGACTTGTCAAGGTCAGCGAGGTCACCAAGGTGCTCAAAACGGCTCAAGAACGAATGTCCAAGATTGTTGAGTTGTGCAGGCTTTTTGGGATGGCCATCAGGAGTCAGTCGCACAGCATCCTCAAACATCAAGATTGACTTCTCAATATCAGCGAGGTCACCAAGGCGCTCGAAACGGCTCAAGAATGAATTTCCAAGACTGTTGAGCCGTGCAAGCTTGTCGGGATGGCCATCAGGAGTGAGTCGCACAGCATCCTCAAACATTGAGGTTGACTTCTCAATGTCAGCGAGGTCACCAAGGTGCTCGAAACGGCGAAAGAATGAATTTCCAAGATTGTTCAGCCATGCAGGCTTGTCGGGATGGCCATCAGGCGTGAGTCGCACAGCATCCTCAGTCATCGAGATTGACTTCTCAATGTCAGCGAGGTCACCAAGGCGCTCGAAACGGCGAAAGAATGAAGCTCCAAGATTGTTGAGCCATGCAGGCTTGTCAGGATGGCCATCCGGAGTGAGTTGCACAGCATCCTCTTTCATTGAGATTGACTTCTCCACGTCAACAACGTTACCAAGGCGCTCGAAGCGGCTCAAGAATGACCATCCAAGGTAGCTCAGCTGTGCAGGCTTGCTGGGGTGGCCATCAGGGGTGAGTCGCACAGCTTCCTCTCCCATCACGATGCACTTGTCGATGTCGGCGAGATCACCAAGGCACTTGAAGCGACGATAAAGAGAGGTGCTAAGGTCATCCAAATAAACGAACTTTTTGGGGTCACCGTCTGCAGTCACTTGCACTGCATCCTCGTAGGCAGAAATGGCCTTATGTAGGTCATCCAGGTTCTGGTTCGCGCGGTAGAACTTTGAGTATATGTCACCAAACATATTCAGAAGGGAGGGCCTCTGGTCTGCATCGCCGTTAAGCACAAGCTTTTCATATAGGGAATCCATCGGGTCCATGTCGATGGCTCTCATAAGAAGGAGGGCCGATATTAACTCATCGACTGAGTCTACTCATGTAAAATTAGAAGGATTGATTCTTGATCTGACAACGGCCTACCTGGGCCTGCTGGGCGATTCTCTGAAATAATCACAGGCATGGCAGGGTGCTGATGGCGTGAGGAAGTCGCTGGGGAATCGTGGGGGATGACCGAAAATCTTGACATCAGTTCGACCGGAGCCCCGTCGTCGTCCACCTTCACGACTTCTTGAGTAAATTCTGCAGGAAAATTCATCAGAAATGGGAAAAATAAGAAGTTTATACGTTATAACTGATGCATACCAGATATCTGGTCCACTGATCGAGTCAGGATCTCCTCGGATGTAAGTTTTATGGAACCAAGCAGCTTAGTACCCTCGGTAGCACTTTCACGAATGACGCCGATTATAAAGCGGGGAACGCTAGCGTCTCTATAACGGGGGCATCAGAAAGGTAGCCATCGACTTTTACCGACGTACATCTTGATAGGGCCTTTCAATTTCCACACAGGATCCGATGATTCCCTGTCCACCGGCTCTGTCTGATCAATGACATCTTGATTGACGAGGAGTTGAGCAAAAAGCCGTGAATCATTCGGAAGCTCGTGATGCTGAGTGCAGGATAACTTGATGACAATGTCTAGGTGCATGATTTAGACTCGAATGGCGTAGAAAGAGAGAGCACTGATTACCGTTGAAGACGATAGTACTTTTGTTCGACTCCGATCTGGAAATCCATCATTGATGTTTTAATATTGACCAGCACATAATCTGAACGTACTCTTGCCTATCGGTGTGGGAGGGGAACATCGTCAACTGCTTGCTTGGTAGCACGGCAATGAAAGGAGAACGCAAGGACAAGGCTGTTCCTGCGCGCTTGACATGCACTGCCATACATCCTAGTCACATGCACATTGCATGCACATATCCGTTTTTGTCTGTCATGGTGAACTCACGACTTTGTTTGTACGCGTCCGGGTTCACCGTGGCCTTCTCGTCGCAGGATGTAGGCTGCATAGTATCTAGGGCGACAACCCGAGCTGACTGGTAGGATCGCCGCTCTTTTGCTTACCTCACCTCTATTCCACAGTCACCTCGAGTCCTGTTGGTCAAAGTCAGCCTTTGGAACGTAACCTCGCTGCCAGTGGTGAGCTGCATTTCCTCCCGAATCTTTTCTGTTAAAATATTGAGCTTTCACTTTCCTTGTTTTCAAGTCCCCGTTTCCATCCCGTTCATTAAATTAAACAGTCGCTCACGCTGCGCCATTGAGTGAGTGTTCCTACTAAGTATTATTGAATCTCGCGCTTGACAAATCGAACCAGACAAGGAAGCAGGCAACCATGAATGAAATTGTCCAACAGCTCAGGACTATCTTTCTGAAAATCCCATGTCCGCTGCAGTATTTGAATTGTCGATTGCGATGAAGATATCTCGATTCGCCCAATACAACGTCAAAATGCTCAGTGATTATATGAATATTTGTTGACTTGGACGGAAACAGGTATTGCCACCTCTCCTTCTTCTCCGTTATCGACCTCCCATCCTCGATGTACCAGAATGAACACCGAAGTCATAATACAAGCGATCCCATCCTGTCGGTGTGTAGTTGCGCAGATGGTGCGCTGGGAAACACCGAGTCCATCCAATGCTTTTCATGGACTGGAATGTGGCAAGTGTCAAAATGCAAGTACAGGAATGCAACACACATACTCATGGGTCATTTGCATCGAAAGGCAAGGGAAGTCGGTGGCTTGCGTTGGTGATGATGGAAATTTCGTCCCCACCCGATAGATTTTAGGTCCAAGCTCACGCCAATATATAATCAAGACTTCTAGATCGTTCGTCTATTCTAGCTACGTCTATATTTCATCTTTGATAGGTCATCAATTAGTATTACGAACTTCCACCTTGTGGTGCATGGGGGGTCGGATTCGGAGAAACTTGAAAGCCGAGGGCCTGCTTGACAGCGGCAGTGTTGAGAAGCTTAGCATAACGAGGTTGGACGAATGTTGCACTAGAAGAAGTGAAGCCAGTTGATGACAATGAGAAATTATGATCCCGTTGAATTTGTAGAGTTGGACGACTCACGTCGCATCTACAAGCAGTGTTCCTTTCGTATCCTCTACGTGGCCAGAAACAATAGCCTTGCGGCCTTTGGCTTCGACGAGTTTGGTTTTTATGATGAGGAACTGGTCGGTAGTGGACCAGAATAAGTGTTTTTATGTACAGATCGAGACAGATTACGAGGTACCTGATCAGCTTTAGTAGGTGCCCGGTAGTCGATGGATATTTTGCGGTGACACCGACTTTATCCGGCAAGTTACTGATGGCCTGGACTTTGGGTTTTAGGGAGATGCAAAAGCCACGATGCAGACAAATAAAGGGCTCACGATCCGGGCCAGAGCCTCATCTAGAATAATCGCCAGCAGTCCGCCGTGAACGATTCCGTCATGACCACACAGTGCCCTTCCCACATGTACAATTGCAACAGCCTCACTTTCGTCCTTCCTCGCGCGCACGAGAGGAGGCAATGCAAGTTTCCCCGGGCCACGCAGGGTGCCCGCTGTCAAGTTGTTGACGCGCCTTTCTTCAGGAAAGTTTTGGTACGGCCTGGCTTCATACCAGTCACCGGCATCTGGTTGTGATCGGAGAGATGCTAGCACAGGGATGGATTGGAGAGTTTTTTCAAGGGATTCTGTGTATGCTAAGGAGGAGGGGGAGGATGGGTCGGATGGTGGGGCGGGAGCCGGTCGCGGGAAAAGAAAAGTTAACTGATCAGGTGGATATATTGCACCAGCGGCGTAGGTCGTTATTGATAGGGCGGTGGCGAGAGACAACGCTGTTAAGGATTTCAGGTTCCGTTTCGGGAGTTGGTTTACTTGGAGTCGGGATGTAGAATGAAGACGTCGGATGGTCGATTGCCAGAGGTACCGGTGGGTGTTCGGACTGCTGAATATTGCGCGGAGGAAGTGATTGGTCGACATGGATGATGGCTGGATATCAGCTAGGAATTAGTAGTGAAGTTACTTACGAACAAGGATATCAACGTGCAATGCGATCATAGCCGGTGTTTGGTTCACATGCTCTTGCCAAATAATCAACTTCAATCTGACAACATCGGGAAAACGTGGACGGTATGACGTGGGATTATAAATGATTAGCAGATAAATAATTTGAATAATATATATAACTATTATACATTGTCTGTTAATGGAAGATATAGGACAGTCGAGTTTGCAGAAACTGCAAAGTGTGCCAGAATGAGTGAAATGACTATGTGGTACAAGCCTTGCCAAAATTTGCCAAATATGTGAGTCTGGTAGCTCTCATCATACCTAGCAGAATTAGATACCTGGTAGGATACATCTGAATTACAATACTTGCTTGGATGGACATGAAACTGAAATATATATCTACATTTATAAGAGACAGTGGAGTTTGCCGAAATGGCCGAGTCTGCCAGACTGAGCAAAATGACAATGTAATACAAGAGTCACAGGTAGCGGTCAGCATATCAAGCATGGCAGGTGTGATAGGATCCACCTAAACGGGAGTACTTGCCCAGATTAACAAGGAGGGCATCAAACACAAATATCTATCTGCATTTATAAAGGACAGTAGAGTTTGCAGAAACGGTGGGGTCCGCCGGATGGAGCAAAATGACAATGTAATGCAAGAGTCACAGGTAGCGCTCAGCATATCAAGCATGACAGGTGTGATAGGATCTACCTGAATGGTGGTGCTTGCCCAGATCAACAAGGAAAACATGGGTCTGAAGGTAGTACCTACCCAGATAATATCATGTAGCATTGTTCAAGGATATAAGCTTGATAGGGCTGATAAAAAGCACGAAAGCTGTCAGAGGTTGCCTTATATGTAAGAATGGTCAATTTGATCAGATACATCAATATGACATTGCTTGTCCCGAAATATCAGAATGGTGGCTTGGAGCAGTTGGCACCAGAATGAGAGATATGGATAAGTTGGCACCAGGCTTACTGTTGTAGGTATTGTGTGATACGAACCAAGCCAGTTCGGGAGAATATTGTCAGAAGCTTCCTGAATTACAGCAATTGTCTGAGTGGCACCGTAGATGAATAAATGGGATCACTCTGATGTAGGCCAAATATGTGATCATTAATGATGGACCGTGACAGATGTTACTACAGCGCAAATCTAAATCTAATGGTACCGCAACTTCACAGTTACGGTACAGTTACATTAGCCCGGCCCTATCCCACTCTGAGGTGCTAGTTCGGATGCAGCAGCCGCTTTTCTCTGAGCCCTTTTCTCCTTGATCTTCGCAAGAGCGCTATTCTTGGCAACCGGCCGTTGAGCCGAGGCATAACTTGGAAATATATGGCTGGTGGCCGATGGGCTTGTCATAGATCCAACTGCACAGTTGTCAACCTACGCACCGATTCCACCACACCATGAGGTCGTTGACCTCTTCCTTCTCTTCAACGTCCTCGAATAGTTCCAATATGCTGCTGTAGAAGCGTTCGGAGTCGGTTACCGTGTCTGACCGCGAAAAAACTGCAGAGGAGCTGAGGGCGAACCGAGTCTGGAGCGAATTATGTAGCGGGTGATAGAATAACAGAGGCGGGACCAGACAGACCTGAGTCGCAATGTAAGCAATTGAAGCTGGGGTGACACCTGTCATGCCATGGATTCGTGCATTCCCAGATCGTGTAGCCTTGTTCTCCTTGTCGACGGAACTTGGCGACGTGAATACATGCTTATATGCCTACAATGAGTCGGTAGATGACAGAGCAACAAAACAGAGGACAAAATACAACACACTGAGACGAGGATTGGACTTCTGAACAAGCCCTTCCATGGGTCCTCCGGATCATAGTCGTAACCGGCATATAGGAAGACGGGCCATTGGTCACCTGCAACTACCATCTCTCCACTTCGCAGCTTCTCTTTAGCTCTGTATAAATCAGAGTGAGGAAACGAAGGATAGATCGGATAACTCACTCAGCATTTGTCCAATCCAAGCCTGCAGGACAGAGCAGCGCGCCTGTACGTTCATGGTGGAAACCGCGATCCATCTTGATGTTGCATCCGAGAGGTGGGCTGAGCATTTGGCCTCGAGGCGTTATCCAATCCAATATGGGACCCTTGAGACTTTTCGTGTCATCAGATCGGGCGCTTGACACCCCTTTTTGTATCTAAGGACGAAAGCTTTGATCAGCGATAGAAGGGTCCTCAGGCACTTGGCTGGACGTACCATTTCAGCTATACTCCCCATATCTTCCCCGTCGCCGCTCATGAGGCGCTGCTCGAGACCTGGGATCATCTGCAACAACGCCTCGAAAACTCGGTGCTCCCTTCTCTGCCTGTTAGACGATGAGCGGGTGCGCGCGGTGAAATTAGGTCAGGGATTCAAGGATGGAAGGGACGCACTCGGAAGTAAAAGCTTCATCCGGCTCTTCCGCCAGTTCTCCTACCCGCAATAGACCGTTTGTGAGAAGCGCTGAAACACTGCATAATGCATGTACGGTCCGGCCAAAGTGGCGGCCGTGATGGACTAAGGGATTAGCGAGGCAGCTGCCATAAAGAGGAAGTGGGGTAAGTTGGCAAAAGGGTTTGAAAATTAAACACTGACGGGCGTTTTTTGGGTCCTAGTGTAAGGGCGCCTGTCCTCTTACGGCTTGTAATAGCCCGGGTGTCCTCCTCAGACATTTTAATTTGGATCGATAGTGGGCTAGGTCTAGGAAGAATTAAAAGAAGGGAAGGGATTTGCAAGTTGACAATCATACTGCCAGAATTTACTGAATATATACGGTGAAGCACTCACCAAGGCCTATGACTCGGTCTGACTCGACGCTGACTCAAAATGACTGAAATTGACTCGATTCGACCAAAGGGAACCAAACATAGTCCCGCCAGTGATACTGGTATAAATGCATCAGTTGATGGTGCTGTTATGCAGCGACCCACAGCACACTGCGACTCTGAGTCATGCCTGTGATCAGTAGTAACGTTTATCTCCATCAAATCCGTACCTCAACCAACGCCGTCCTCCAATTTGATCACAATAAGGGGTACGGGTTGACGGTTTGGAAATGGTGTGTCCTGATGTTTTGTCGACTTGCTAGAACGCATAAGCTGATTCTTCGTAGGCCAGTAAACGCAGACAGCGAACGAGTCCCACCCTCCGATTTGCTTAATCACCGCCTTTCTCATCGGTGCCACGGTCCATGCTGCATTTGCCCAGCGACCAGAGTCTTAGCCCGGGGGCAATCCCGATTCATAGAAGCAGCTATCGTTATGGTCAGGGTCGGTCGTCTTGCCGGACAGTACGTTGCTTGTTGTGCGTGCGGTAGATGTGGATATATGGGTGAGTTTCATCGGGTTCCAACTTTAAGAAGAAAGTACTGACCTTGAGGGGGAGTTCACCTCGAACGCCTATATGGCAAGATTGGAGTGCCGGTGCAGTCCTATCCGTCGAGAGGTCGGCGTTTTAACATTGTTCAAGTGATGGCAATTGACATTTCGGCGCAAAACAGATCCTGGAGAACCGCGCCCGCCCGCGTATGAACCATCGTTCCGTAACGATTTCGAACCGAATCAGAATGGGGGATCCCCACAGCGTCGTCTCCGACGGTCACATGCGTTGAGTGGTGAATTTTTCGCACACCAGTTCAGTTAGCTAGACGCTGAACAACTGAATCAGACATCAACCTGAACAATTATACTTCGGTAGACATTCCTTCGCCCCGAAAACCAGCGCGTGGTCGTCGTATTCCGTCGACATCACCTGAATTACTCCAGTTGTTGCAACTCAATTCACCGCTTCGTCCAGGTTTGAAGGAATCCGACTTTCGTACCTTGTTTGCAAGGTGCACCTGCGGCTTGATCATGACACGAAAGGCCTTCAAGAACCATTACTGCCCAAACGATAGCGCCTTGACCCTTGAGGATGACGCCATTGAGATTACTGATAGTGATAGTGATTAACCGGGCTTTGGTCAAGGTGATGGCACCACAACTTAGTTTTTGTTTTTGTTTTCAATTTAATGACGCAATCCTGCCTGTCAATGCTATGAACGGTACCATTTAAACAGACTGCTTGAGTGGGGATAAAAATGTGCCGTTAACTTGCGGCACGAGCCTGAGCGACGCCAGGCCATCCGGGTGGAGTTGACATCTGGAACTTGAAAGCAGACGTGGCCACCGTCAGGGTCAACAGCGTCGTCAAGGTGATATTCAAGTTGTGAGCCAGAAAGTTAAAGATCGTTGAACAAGAGCAAAGTTTCTTCATAACCCCTGCCATTCATCGTGGATGCGTGAGAAGTGCGTCGCAGGGCTAAGAGCATTTGCAAGCTCAAAACACGCGACATAGTCATCCAAATGCTTTGAGGCAATGGGTGGGTAACCATCAGGAGGCTGGCTCTATTCTCGCTAATCTCGCAATGTCCATCACGCAATATCCATCACGCAACACCCATCATGTACAGGTACGTCAGTCACGCTGTCGGGTAATTTGCTAAGGCGCAATCAATCAATATATTACGCATAGGGATAAACCCAGTTGAACATTCCTTTATCCTCACCCATAGTCCAGGACAGTCATAAGTAGCCCGTCACTTCTTAGCTGCTACTGCCCCTTTCGTTCTGGCTACGATCCTGCGAACGCGCTAGTCAAAGAGGCGTTGATGCTCCGAATGCTTCCATCACGGCAAGTCCGGCTGTATGAAGACGCTGTGTCGGGCGATCAAGTCTCAAAGCAACTGCAAACTGCGACTGTAGATCGATGCCATTGCTGAAGCGAAAACTTGCGTGCTGATACTATGTGACAGAGTGATTTTTGCGTCAGCTAACTATGTATAGTTGCAATGGAAGAGAAAGAAGGAGCTCACACAATTGCTGTGCCACTGTTGCTCAAATTACTGGTTCAGAAGACCAAACCTTCGTACTTTTGGAGGGGCTGGTTGGTTCAACAGAGTCAGGCAAAAAAGGTATGTGAATTAATGCCTGCTTGCAATGCATACAAAATGGTGTTACAGTGGTAGTGAAAAAATGATGGTTATAATTTATTTATGACAGCAAGTTGTTCTTTCGGTACCGCTGCGAAAGGGATATGGGGAGTATCGGGTTTTACGAGGATGCACATCCCCTCGCTGTTCATTTTATCAATGAGAAGAACTTCACCCGTAATGGATTCACCCTTAATCACGACCACTAACTCCCGGGGGCCTGCTGGATGCATGGGGAGGAGAAACTGGATCGGAATATTACTGTGCACAGTCGATAAGCGATTACGCATTTGAACATCCACATGCGTTCGGCTTTCCCCGTTGGATGACGGTAGGGTGAAACCAAGTCGACCAAGTAGGGTGCCACCGGCCCAATCTTTAGTAAAGGTTGTCATAATTTTTAATGGGTGAAGTTGGTGATTTGCAAGCCAAAGGTCCGAATCAGCTACGAACAAGTTAGGCATATAACGCAGCGGATTGGTAGCATAGCGTACGTTCCGTCTTGTCCTCTGGCCTTCCAGGCGTCCGTGACGATGGGTCCCAAGCGGGACTGACTGATTCCGTAAACATGTCGGCTGGGATGGGAGTAGATGGCGTGAGGGGGGTGGTCGACACAGGAATAGGTGGTCGCGTGGGCCCGCTGATTCCGGATCTGCTAGCTTCAATGATGGGAATTGGGCATTCTTGCAATTGCCACAGCGCACCATCAGGGCTGTGGTGTATTAGTTTGGTGCAACGCAACATGAGAGGATGAGACTCACTCCAGCATTGTTAATTGCTGAAATTTGAAGGTGGATTTTCGCACCGTGGCTTCCAATTCCACTACGGCGACCCCTCGGAAGCGATTCATGTCCTTGATGATGCCCCGGTAGTCCTTGCAAGGTCCTTGAATGACAACAACAGGCCGGCCGACTAGTGGATCCTTGGGGTCGCGCCGTACAACCTGTGTGCTGGTGCTAGGAACTGCGTCCGATCCTTCCCGGTGGAAATCAAGGTCTCTGACGAGGACCTTTACCTGCGAAAGGTGTGTGAGGGGAGTAAAATTTGGGCTATGAATGGGAACGGATTTGCCTCGGCGGATGAAGGCTCATGAAATGTGACTATAGAATCTTGGCAAGAAACCACCCAGCCCGTCTTTCCTACCTCCTGTCCTGTCCTGACTTTGACGAAGTCGCCGGGCCGAAAGTGCCTTGTGATGTGGATGGCAAGGACGTCAAGGACATTTTCATAAGCACCCACATCGCTGGGAAGAACCTGGATGACAGCACCGTTAATGGCATGCACCTTACCAACTACTCCTGCCCATATACCCGCAGTGACTTCCACTCGATCTCCAGCTCTTAGAGAAGAATTGGAAATTTGGTCAAATGCACAGGAGAGGTCGTTCGGCGGAACACCCCCACTTGCACGGAATTCTAGCAACTCGGCAACCGTCGGAGTGGCCAGTTCCTGAACGAAGTCTTCCAAAAGGAATTGTTTCTCGAGAAGGCCATTCCTGTATGTTTCTTCTTGAAATTTCCAATGTTGATTGCATTTCTCCACCAAATCTAGTCCATACGCCTTGGCAACGTCATCTTGGTCAAATAGACGCTGGGGGGGGCGTTTTTCCCGGGCCGCACCCTTCCGTTTTTTGCCACCTAATGACAGGCGGGGGATGAGAGCTACTTCGGCGGATACCTGGTTCTTAACAACGAGAACATAGGCTAGATCCCCGCGGTATAGGCCAGATGCAATCCGGACCCAGCCCCCTACCTGGGGACCGAAAAAGGACACAGAAAGAGTGAGCAACGGTACCGCCTCCTCAATGGGAACGCGGACAATGTCTCGTAAAAAGATACCAGCCTGAGTGCGGCAGGCTTCACAAACGTCGCGTTCGGACTTTGCCTCGATATAGATTTTGCCAGGAACAGAAGGCCGAGTGAAAGCAGAAAGTATTTTCGATGAGGAGTTCAACAGCAAATGATAGATGATCTTTTGTTCTTCCATGCGCTGTCGAGATAACATCAGTACGATGGAAAGACAGGGGAAACTGTACTTACGCGGACTGGCAGCATCCAGAGCGGGGCATCGTAGGTTGTCGGCAGCAGCGCAACCTGAGGCGCATCCATTTCCGGGATATAACGTTGGGCACGCGATCCATACTTTTTGGTGAACTCTTGGGCGATGCGAGCTAGGTCAGCATCTGGAAGTTCAAGTGATCGACGAGGGAAAAGAGATTCTTCGCCTGACGGGGCCTGTAAATTCTCGTTTGCAACTGGAACCAAGTAAGTTAGCCTGTCGCAAATGCCCACAAGCAATCACCTACAAAGCTCGCTTTCATCGCCATCTTCAACGTCGGAGCAGTTATCCGAGTCGGCCGCGGCTTCCATGTCTATATAACGCAAGGCATGGTTCTGTCCAGCGCACCCACTGGCAATCAATTCGGACTCGGAAGTAAGCCGAAGCGTGACTTACATCAACTCTTGCCTTTTTCCTCATTTTACACAGGTATAGTGGTAACTGAATTCAAATGTCTGGTACTAAAACGGTTTTATTGCAAGATAATTTAGGGCCGGTTCATTGTTCACAAACCTCCCAAAACCGATATGTTGCTGTATATTGGGGGGAGCTCCAACAGGTAGTATTTTCCGCACTCACGACTACTAGTCTAAAACGCAGATACTAGTAGAGGGCGGATCCGAGCAATCAGCCACAAATTCTCTGCGGCCACATCTGGCAACTCCTCATCTCTATTCCCATTACTACTTACGGCATCCCTGCCTGCCCTCGATACTTTCTCGGTGTCACTTGTAGGGTACGCCTCCACGAGTGCAGAAAGCGCCGGTGGTAGTCTCTCTCCAACACTCTCTTGCGACTTGCCATTAACTGCGTTCGGCAAGTGTGATGTTTTACGCTTGATGAACTTGCCCGCCAACGAGGTGACGGAACTAGCTCGCGTCTGGAGTTCCGAGAGTGGTAGGGAATGTCCCAGGGCAGGTGCTTCGTCTCCCAAATTGGTGGTGAAGGACAGCTCGGCAGTGGAGCGCTCTGGCGCCTCCGGCAACATGCATCGTCAGGTCAACTGCATTCCCCGGTCAGAACTTTCCCATACTGACAAGCACTTACTAAGAAAATCAGCAACATTGAAACCCGGAGGACATCTGTGTCCAATCTTTGTGAAGTAATCTGGACTAAGAGAACCAGTCAATCGAAGAGCGAAACGATGTTGCTTCAAGGCTGGTGGATAGTGAAAAGAACGGTACGCTTGTAATCCCAAGCCAGGGATGCCAGGCTCCCAACTTCGTTGAATGCATTGTGGGCACCGAAACCTGGAAGATAACCCACACTGGTTAGTAGGAACAAAATACTCTCGCCAATATACTAACCACTGGTCGGCTCATTCAAGGATAGGATCGAAGATCGAAGAGCTGGTAACAAGCTCACCAGCAACGGATACGCGTCGTTTCTGGCCTCCAGAGATCCAGCGACTTCCTATAGCGACTCGCCTCGAAGCTCATCTCCCTCGGAAGCCTCAACAACACTAATCGAGCAGAGTTGACTTTCCTGCTATGACGGCCATCACTTCCCCGGGTTTGGCGGATGTAGTCAGGGGTCGTTCAGTTTGCCAGAGTATAGGAGAGGTTGTGAAAGTAAAGGCTGACGGGAACGCGATCTGTCATCAACTTTGATGTTTCGCCATCTGGGGCACCACCAGCGCGTCCAGCATACCATAAGACTTGATGTCACAAACAAGACAAATGCGAATGGATGGATACAGCTCAAATGCGACGCCAAAAGCAATCTGACAAGCGTACTCCGGCTCAGGTGGACGCCAGGAGGGATGGTCTCCAATCAGTAAGAAGTTCGGAGATGAAGGTGAATACAAACCAGGAACTTGTGAATAATGCAAGCACTGGCATTTCTAACCCTCGCCGGCGCTGTGATGTAACCGTCTCCTCTAGAGAGTAGTTCGTTCATGGCTGGTTCCTCGAACTGGCATCCAGCCGCCTGATTTCTTGATCTCTTCCGTCAAAAATTCGCTGATGTGTGTGAGACGCTCACCTGCGTTGCCCGCTAGTGGCACCAGCACTTTCAAGTTCAAGTTATTACAGAGTACAGAGTTGAGGGGAAAAGCGTGACTTTATTAGCAAGTTGACTTTTATTTCGAGATTGTTTAGGGCTGGTTCTAAGTGGCCGAGAACCTGCCCTAAATAATTTCGAAATAAATGCGAACATCAAGTTTGCTAGCGAATTCTCCCTTCAACTTCAACAGCTTATAAAAAAGTTATAAAAAAACATGAGCGAAAAGAAAACTAAGAGAGGCGGAACAAAATCACATATCCCCGTAAGGCCAGAGGTTGGTGGTCTCTATGCGCAAATCCTTCAGCTAGTAACCCGTCTCTTTGCAGCCCCAGCTCCACCAGCCTGAGCATGCGGCAATGCAGCCCCAGGCTCTCGGGCTGAGAGACACCCGAGCCACTGCCAGCGACTCGGAGGTAAGTCGATTTTAGCCTGGCTGAGCGTAGCGTTGAGAAGGCCATGCACGTGACTGTGCTGAGTTGTACAAAGCGGACACCGGACCCCAGTTGACGACGCCTGGGCCCCTTGGAGTGGACTTCTGCTGGGCTGCACGCGGATGCTGAGAACGCCAAGCACGCGACCGTGCCGAGCTGTACGAAGCTGATGCCGTGCTCCAGGGCAGAAATCACCAGGGCACCTCAAGCGGATTGTGGAGGCTACATGCGGGTGTGGGGAACGCTGGGTGCACGACCACGCCGATCTTCATGGCGGGGATGCCGCTAGTGGGCTTTGGTGTGGATTTTAGCGAGGCTGCACGTACCAGATGCTGAGAACGCCAAGCACGCAACCGTGCCGAGCTGTACGAAGCTGACGCCGTGCTCCAGGGCAGAAATCACCAGGGCACCTCAAGCGGACTGTGGAGGCTACACGCGGGTGTGGGGAACGCTGGGTGCACGACCACGCCGATCTTCATGGTGGGGATGCCGCTAGTGGGCTTTGGTGTGGATTTCAGCGAGGCTGCGCGTACCAGATGCTGAGAACGCCAAGCACGCGACCGTGCCGAGCTGTACGAAGCTGACGCCGTGCCCTGGGCAGAAAACACCAAGGCCCCTCAAGTGGATTGCCGTAGGCTATGCGTGGGTGCAGAGAACGCTGGGTGCGCGACCGTGCCAACCCTCTTGATGCCACTAGTAAGCCCAGGTGTGGGTTTCAGTGAGGTTGCGCGTAGATGCTGAGAACGCCAAGCACGCGACCGTGCCGAGCTGTACTAAGCTGATGCGGCACCTCACTAGAAGGCTCTGGGGTACCTCAAGAGGATTTCAGTGGGGCTGAGCGTAGACATTGAGGGTGCTGAGCCGCACAAAGTGGCAGCCTCGGCGTTCTGGGTGTCAGCGGGGTGGCGTGTATAAGCTGAGAATTCCGGGTGTATATAAGCTGAGAACGCCGGGCGTATATAAGCTGAGAACGCTAAGTGTGTATAAGCTGAGAACGCCGGGTGTATAAGCTGAGAACGCCGGCGTGTGAATGTGCTTAACTGTATGAAGTAAATGCAGTGCCTGGGAGGGCTCCTCAAGAGAAGCATGGCGGGGCGTCGTGTAGACACTGAGAAAGCCAAGTACGCGGCCTTGCCTAGCTGTACAAGGCTGATGCAGCAACCTGGTAGAAGGTGCTGGGGCCCCTCAGGAGAATTCCAGCAAAGCTGTATGCAAATGCCTAGAAGGCCCAGCATGTGGTCATGTGAGGCCGTACGAAGCTGGTGCCCTGCCTGTTAAAAACTACCTTCTGCTTTCTCCACTAAAGATACACCACCCCATGGTCCTAACAGCACTTTCTCTTTAGCCCACAGTGCTGCGCACGTTATGTAGCTTGGAAGACCTGCTGCCGAAATATCTCCAAGACGCTACCCCCATGAAACTGGCCCTGGGTGGGCAACAGCATCTCAGCTTGGTTGAGGAAGAAGACTTTCGGAAGGAGGCCTGCGCTGATTTTCAAGCCCTTGCTGGCTCCTGCAAACTGACCCAGGATGAGCTCAGTGGTGGGGCTGCAAGTGACCTGTCTGAATTGACTGAGTCTGAGGATGAACAGAGTAGGAAAAAAGCCCGCCAGCTTGGGGTGAAGGGGCTTGATACATGGGGGTGAGTGGCTGCTACATTGCCACCTCCTGACCTCAGCCTGTTGCTCCTTCAGCATCTCCCTGCCCAATCCACATAGTGCCAAGGACCTGGGTGAAAAGCAGGGTGTTTCAGAGACTGGTGGGCCTGAGAATGCACAAGGGGTCATGAAATCAACAGGAAAAAGAAAGAGGGGCACTGGCTCAAGCAAGAGACGGGGTCGGAGTGGGGTAGAGAAGCAGCAGCGGAAAGTTGGTGGCTCCAGCAAGCATGATGATAGACTTCGGGCACGCGCAGGGCGGCAGGGAATGGTAGTACAATCTTCCTACTTTTCTATGCAGCATCATGCGCCAAGAACAACAACTGGTTGGCAGGGGCAACCACCCCCGCCTCTGACAGGGCAAGAGATCAGGAGATTATACAATACTGGTGAAATAAGGGCTTTCATTAAGTCTTTCTTTCCAATATCCTTTGGTACTGAGCATGGGTGGGTGATTAGTCCCCTTGGTTATTTTCAGATGCTCAAGCCTTGCTGTAGTTTACCCAATGGCAGGCCTGCAATGGTAGTAGATAAAGATAGTAGTATTTTTATTTACCGCAGCTCCAAGCCTGTCTGGCTTCCACCCCTGCAGCAAAGTCTGTGGGATGCCACCCAAAAACTGTGTGGTGAGACTCTGCAGAACACAGTGGCTCAGAAGGCACACCAAGATGGTCTCCGAGGTCCCCACCTCCCAATAATTATTGGTCACCACCGCCAATACCAGAAGGTATTTTTTTTATATCAGCCCTATGACCCACTCAAATACATTGTTAAAGGTGGCAGCTTTGACTGGTTGGCACAGTCAAAACATGGAGAAAGTGGAGGAGTTTCTTGCCAACCCTGCCATCATAAAAATAAAGTAAGCAATGTCAACTTCCAGGAGTGTGTATCAGGTTAAAATGAAATTATGAACTAGCCAATGGGTTGAGGCTACTTTAAGACAAATATTTCCTGGTGTTGCAGAAAGATTTTATAAATCAGCAGAATGGCACAAGAAACAAGGCATCAAGCCTCTCTTTGGTGTTTTCTGGAACCTATGCATCAATGCTAGGTTTCCCGGTCAGAAGCGTATTCACTGCATTCCTCATGCAGATCGAAAAAACATAGTTGGTATTTGTGGGCTTTTAGTTTTTGAAGAGCCTGGCAGTAAGTTATTTCCACCCTGCTTCACATGACTCCAGTCCATGATTTCCTTGCAGAACATTTCAATCATACAGTAAGATCCTGGCTGGTAATATGGGAGGCAGGGGTTATCATTGAGCTCCCACCCTGGGTGCTCCTGCTATACCCATCTTCACTCCTCTACCATTTCAATATTGACATAAATGGTAGGCTAGTTTAATCTGATATATCTAAACTGTAGGATTACATTGAGCCACAGATATCAAATTTGTCAACACCATTGGAGAGGAACGCCCAACACCCACCAATTCCTGGCCAATGCAAGGTGGAGATGAAGAGGGCAGGGGTAGCATGGTTTACTTTAGCCAGGCCACCATGTATCAGGCTTCTGAAACTGGTTATGGTGGGGTTGAAGAAGCAAAGAGGGCAGGACATTCAGGCCAGACAGACTTTGGTTCTGATGCTCAGCAAGCTTTTACTAGGTATGGCACTTTTATCAAATGTGACAAACCTGTGTAAGTACAGCAGAGGGATGAATTTGTATGGATCACTTTACTTAATCACAAATACTTTATAACATTCACCAAATTGGCTTGATACTGAAAATTTAATTTTTTCCCATGTAAGAATGCCTCCCTATGCAAAGGATGCAACCAATATAGCTGTGCATTTTTGCCATCAAAACATCTCAAAGGAAGAGCTGCCCCAGCCAAAGCAGCAAGGAGAAATCCAACTTCCATGCCCATGTGTAATGGCAATGGTTCTTGATCTGAACTCCAAATGCAATTACAATGTAGTGGTCTGCCATTGGACCTTTTCAGGTGAAGAATTTTTGCCTTCTGCAGTGGATTCTTCATGAGGTGATTCCAGAAGGTCAGTTGTCAGGTCTGCAAATGCAGTTCCACTAAGTACAAATCACACAGGCATGTACTAGAGGGTGTAGCCTAGGCAGCCAGGCTTTTGGTGCATATATGTACCAATCTGTACCTCTTCACCAAATTGAGCCCACCAAAAAGTTGATGTCCTTCAGTTTTAATTCTATGCAAAATCCCTCTTGGGGGTTTCTTTGTTACTAGTCCCTATTAGGGAATCGTTTTGTATACGGTCAGTTTTCACTTCAGGGTTTCAAACGCCACAAACGCCAATTCGCCATACTGTGGGAATAAATTTAACAAACTGTGGGAACAAATTTGAAGTCCTGGGAATAATTATGAAACCGTGTGAGTTTTTCCTCTTGTAACTGTGAGAACTTGTTGACCTAATCAGTAAGAACAATAAGGTAGCTGGATCAAAGCTACAGAATTCGTCAGAGCTGCTGAATTTGGAATGTGGAATGAGCTCCATTCTCCCAACTTGCTTGGTTAATTGAGTGTAGGAAGTGTAGTAATTGAGTGTATGCAAATGTATTCCAATAGTTATTCTCAAAATACTTGATGAAAGCCAGTGAAAATTTTGTCAATTGGCTTTATTTGAAGTCCAAACAAGTAAAAGGATGAAAGCAAAGTGCCAAAAGTGTTCAAAAGTGTATGCAAGCCATCTCCACATTGTTGATAGTATTTCAAATTTTTGCTTCAAAACATTTGTAGTATCCTTTCAAAACATTTTGTAGTAGTGCTTCAAAACCTTTGTAGTAGTGCTTCAATACATTTTGTAGTACTGCTTCAAAACCTTTGTAGTACTGCTTCAAACTTTTTGTAGTAGGTTTCAAAATCTTTGTAGCACTGCTTCAAACCTTTGTAGTAATGCTTTCATGATGAGCAGGGACAAGCAGGACTGCCCATGGGATCATGGGGCTGGCCCATTATTGTCAAGACAAACATGGTCTTCCCTGGGACCATGGGTGAGACCACTATTACTAATGGGACAGACCAAGCATCCCTGGGTCAATGGACCAGGATTTCTTTGAAATACACTTTGCACAAGCTAGGCCTGGGACATCCCAAGCTAGAGCCCAGGGACCAATATTCAACCCCTGGAAAGACCAGCACATTTTATAGCTCTTAGCTGCATCTTTATAGGAATTACAACAAACTGCTAGGGAATTGGGGTAACTGAAAGTGTTACAACTTGCAAATTTGTCAACAGAGTTGTGTGTTCAGGATGGTATATAAATAGTATTGTTTTTGTGGTAATGAAGGGAACATAGATGACTTTGCAAATATTGGTTTACTATCATGCAGTGGTAAACATGTTACAGTGTTCATATATCAGTCTTAATATACCTGATGTTCTCATTGCCAAAAAGGGACGAGTAACTTGCCATGCAAAGCAATGGCCCACACCCCACTAGTTTATTCAAAAAGGAGCATTTTCAGGGAAGGTGGAAAAAATCAGGATTTTTAAAGGTACACCACTTGCATTCCTCATAAATCACATGATGGGCAGTAACTTACAGTCATGAAGGTCAGTGCATGAGTAAGCAAAGCCTTCAAGTTCAAGTTCAAGTTAGTAGTACTAACTTGAAAGTTCCATATACTAGTACTAGTAATTGCTCACTGGCAGCATCTTCAAAAAGGGTTAGGGCTGGTTCTGACAACTGGGAAAAGTACTACTGGTTTACAGATTGAAAGATGAGGATGAGAGTGGTGATAATATGTACATGTACCAGGCCAGACAACACTCCAAGAAAAATAAAATGCATAAAATGTCCAGGGACAGGGAGGAACAAAACTATGATAAGACATACCCCGCATCATCATAGCATCCACTGAAACTTGCGCATGAGAGCAGATAAGAATGAAGTAGTCGCAGACATTGAAGTCGAATGGGTAGACACATCATCAGAGCCCACAGTGTCATTCTGCTGCCGTGATCCAGACTGAGCATTTGAATGCAATTTATGTATGATGGCCCTCAGCTCTGCACCGAAGTAGGCCACCATTGAATCGACGATAGGAACCGGGAGCCATGGTGGCAGAGTACATGCAGTGACCGTTTGACGTGAGCCCAATGCCTGGAATTGCGAGCGCTTTGTACCCAACAAAGACTGCAAGTGAGAACATACAACACAGCATGTTTGCGAAACCCCCAAGATATGGTTCAAACACTACGTCATGGGACATCAGAAAGATACTGAGAGTACGTTGGTGACAGTACTTACCATAGATTCATCTCGCCCTGAAGCTTCGAGCGAATCGGAACGGTAGATGTGGCTGGCTAGAAAGGCTTGAGGGTGGAGAGCTCCGTAGAAGTTCTTGTCCACCAACATGCCACCCCTTAAGCTTGTTTCCGAGTTCACGTTCCGCGATACCGCATTCTCAATCACAACAACCGCATCCTGCAGTGTACAACTCGAGGAATCACCAAGCATAGAGGGAGACATGACTTCTGCAAGAACTTCCCGCCAGGACCGCAAAGCCATTCCTACACGCTGAGCGACAACCACTTCGAGAGAGACCCCGTGAAAATAAGAGGCGATTCCAACGAGGTTGTTAACAGCCTTGAAATAAACGGCTTGTAATCGTAGCCAGTCCGCATAAGCATCGCGCACGGAAGTTACCTCCTCCCCGTATCCAGTCATATGAGCTTGGATGCCGAGCTCTGAATCCAATTCTATGTTCGCATTCCCATCCTCCTCTGCGTCCTCACGTTTCCGAGTGCAAGGATCCGGAGGGTTGATTCTGGTAAGATGTTCCTCAAGAAAAGAGCTATAAACGATGGCCCGAAGAGTAAGACCACATGTAGTGAGGAAATAGATGGCAAATTCAAAATCCGCCATCTCGCTATCCAACAAAGGCCTATCGCAGAACTTGTTAAGTGCACGGAGAGCAGCGTCGTAGCAACGGAGGAGGTGTATCAGCAATCTGTGGACCTCCTCACATGTGTCGTGGGTATAAATGGTGGGAAGGTGTGAGCCGCTCTTGTAATCTGCCGCCATCTTTCTCAGGTTAGGAATCTCAAGGTCAGACAAGCGAAGAAAGGTATTGTTGATGGGCTGCGAAAGCAATTCGAGGAAGGCGGCATCGCGCTTACCCAATGGGGTGGAAATGGGTGACTGAACAGGAAAGGGGCGTTTCTCATCCATTGCCCGGGATGGTGAAATATCGAGGAGGCAATCGTAGAACGGTTTGGCATAATCCTTGTGCAAAAAGTTCCGTATCATCTTAGGCTCCGACATCGCAGCGGTATATGCGAAGATGCCGAGTGCATCACCCTCCTCCTTTCCCGCTGCATTGACAAGACTAACCACCGCAGCTGTGTGAGATGGAAAAGATTGGGATGTCCTAATGCAAAGCATGAGCCTGAGGCAAGTGAGGAACTGAAATAGTAATGAGCTCCTACCATGTCTTTTTCAAATATGGAATTGGATCACGCGGGTCGATGTCGCTCGCAGGTGGATGGAAAACAGAAACATTTTCGTTCCCGTAACCCAAGGCGCCCGATGAATCGGTTAGATTACAGGAGTCGGTTACTATGGGCTCAGAGCCTCCGTCCTGCACATGATTGCATACGATAAGCTTCATAACGGAAGAGCCCGACATTGATGGAGTCTCTATGATCGCAGCTGTGTTTTCTTTGTCCCTAACCAGAAGGGTAGCAAGAGCCCCCAGGGAACAACGGTCGCCGTGAACATGTGAGTCCTGATTTTTTACGCCACCAGTAAAGCCGAAATTGAGGGAAGGATCCTGCAGCCTCAGCATCTCCAACATGGCCGTGATGGTTTGGAATGTTAGGATCTTGTCGGGAACTTCATGATCGCCACTGACAGTCATTTTTGTGCGACTGGTGCGGTCACGGTGATGCACAGCAATTCCAAGGTAAAGGTTCGGTGATACTACTGTACTGCCAGTGAGTCCGCGCAGTTGTATTTGCAGTGTAGTGGGAAACGGCGGCTGCTGGAATGATGATGTCACGGTCACGGTGGAGTTCAGTCGGAACCAGCCCTCAACAAACTTTGTTCAAATGGCTTTGCCACCGTTCAAAATTTCTTTCTTTCCGATGCAACTGAACTTAAATGAGAAACATACCGTCAGGAAAGCATGCATGGATTCGAGACGGATATTCGAGTACTAGTTGGCACGACAGTAGCCTGATCATACGAGGTGCAGCTGCGGGAGCATATGCGCCCTCGGCGACATTTTTTGCCTTGTACTAAAGGTCAGCACAGGCGAGGTGGTGCGTGCGAGGAGGGCAGCTTCTGTGAGGGAGAGTTTGTCAGACGTGTTTGAGTGCGAGGGAGAGCTCATGTGCATGGACAGTAGCCGGGTGAGGGGTGGAATCTGGAGCACGGAGGAGTGCCAACTCTGCGCGTAGGCTGGTGTTCTCCCGCTCGAGGGACTGTGTACGTTCGAGGACGAGAGAGTTGGCAAGGGAGTGATGCTGGAGCTTCAGCGAGGATGCGTGGGCTTCTTCAAGTTGCTGGTGGTAGGTAGTGAGAGGGGATTGGAGTATTGTGAGTGAGACTGCGCCTGGAACTGTGCGAGGGCAGCACGGAGAGTAGCGAGCTGAGATGGTCGTCGTTGTCATGGTCGTCGCTGTCGTGCTGAACGACGAGCATGATTTTTTTGTTATGTTTGTTTTTGTATTTTTTAACCTGGACTTAGACAATGACCAGTCCGGTCGTGGTCGTCGTATCCAACATCGACGCAATTCCAAGTTTTGTACAACTACCAGCGATTTGACTACCCTCCTTATCCCCCTCAGTTCCCCCAACCCCTCCCAATGAACCGGCATCATATCTACCAGCGCTCACCCCCATGCGGCTCTTAAGAATCAATTCTTGGTTCATTTTTTCCATAACTTGTGAACCACGGATAGCCAAGACTTGAGTAAATTTTGGCTTTTCCAAAATTCCCGTTTTGATATGTAGGAAAATAATTTCTGGTCGACTTCCGAGTCGGGGGCGAATGAAGACAGGGATATAGGGTGGGTATTCGTTGAGTAGGTGTGTTTTCGCGATATTGTTGGTTGTGGGGACAGGAGCTGAAGAATATGATTTTTCAGTACTTCTTTGAAGTAGTTGTTTACTGCTTTGAAAATTTTGTCGTCCAACAGCTCGGACCCCGGTAGAGTACATCCAAACGTTACTTGGTGGGATCCTTGGACGTGGAGCGGGATCCCGAGCTGGATTGCGATTAACTTCAAAAGGAGTATACAAATGGGACAACAACGCTTGGACACTCCGATGACATTGATGGTGTGCTGTTTTGGATGGGTTAGACCCTTGCATAGCTGAAATTAGAACTAACTTACCCTAAGAGCCCCATCTTTAAGACCAAAATGCGAAAGGATCAAACAGGCCAAAATGGCCTCGCAGTGAAGTGTTCCCGGAAAAACGAGATGGTTCAGCATGATATCATTCAAAGCGGCTATAGCTTCGTCGGCAAGGCTCTTACCTTCGATTCTCGCTTTTCCTGGGTCCTTGGTGAGTTTCTCTTCTTCTTCATCCATTATTTCTCTGACGACCTCGCGCCAAGGCCGTAATTCGGAACCTTCATGTTGCATTGCAATGACATCGATGGAGAGCTGACCGCCGAAAAGAGCATCTTTCCCAATTAGAATGTCCGCCGCCTCGAACTGAATGACGAGCAGACGAAGCCAGCCTACGTAGGCATCTGGCACGGAAAGACACCCTTCTCCGGAGACGAAAGTATGAGGTTGGGTTCCGACGAGGTCGGTGTCCAACTCTTCCTCCTCCTCTTCCTCCTCCTCTTCCTCCTCCTCCTCCTCCTCCTCCTCCACCCCCTCCACCACCCTTTTCTTTCCTCTCCCTGTCCCTGTCCCTTTCCCTTTCCCTTTCCTTTTTCCCTTCCCTTCTTTTTTCACTTCCACTTGTTTTCCTTTTTGCCCCATTCCTTTCGGTGTAAGAGGAGTTCCAGTTCCTTTTTTCTTCTTTTCTTTCCTTATAAGAGGGTCTTCCGGGTTGATTCTGACCAGGTGCTCTTGAATAAAGGAGCTATAAACCAACGTACGAAGAGCCAGACCACATGCGGTGAGGCCATAGACGGCGAGTTCAAATTCCTTGGTCTTGTTATCCAACGAAGGCTGATCAAGACCTCTGAAGGCTTTCAGCGCCCGGAGAGCAGCTTCGTAGGAAACGAGGAGATGTTTCAACAATCGGTGGACTTCTTCGCATGTGTCCTGGGTATAAATGATGGGAAGGTGTGAGCCACTCTTGTAATCTGCCGCCATCTTTCTCAGGTTAGGAATCTCAAGGTCAGACAAGCGAAGAAAGGCATTGTTGATGGGCTGCGAAAGCGATTCGAGGAAGGCGGCATCGCGCTTACCCAATGGGGTGGAAATGGGTGGCTGAACAGGAAAGGGGCGTTTTTCATCTATTGCCTGGGATGGTTGAATATCCAGGAGGCAATCATAGAATGGTTTAGCGTATTTCTTATGCAACAACCGCCGCATCGTCTTAGGTTGCGACGTCGTAGCTGCATACGCGAAGATGCCGAGTGTATCGCCGTCCTTCTTGTCCGCTGCATTGACCAGGCTAACTGTCGCAGCTGTGTGAGATTGAAAAGATTGGGATATCCTAATGCAAAACTTGTAGGGAGTGAGGTATTGAAATAGCTGCTGATCTCTTACAATGTCTCTTTCAGATATGGAATTGGATTGCGCGGGTCGACATGGCTTTCAGGCGGGTGAATTATAGCAGGGTCCTTATGTTCATTTTTGAATGTGATCGCATCTTTATCATCGGGATTGGTGTCCGGCGCCGCCCGTCGGGGGTTGACTGCTGCGAAAAGCTTTACGACCCCAGAAGTATCCTGGTTCGTGTCATCCTTCGTGATCGCCACAACTTCGTGATTTCTAACCAAGAGTGTGGCCAAGGCGTTTAATGGTCGCAACACTGCTCGGATTTCGTGGGGCTGAGCCTCCTCCGTCAGTTGTAGAATGGTGGGACTCTCGGTTGAAAACTCAATATTTTCCCGTATCATTTGAATAACGGTGGTGATCGTGCGGAAGGTTGAGCGGTTTTCGGTTGCCATAGTTGGGGAGATATACTTCAAGTATGTCACCGAATTTTGCAAATGCGAATCAGGCTAATAAGGTTGGGGCCGGGTGATCCGTTAAGGCCGCCGGATAAACCCGTGGGATGCGGGGTTTACCTTGACGCTGAGCGTTATCGGAATGTTAGGACGAATGCTCCGGATAACGAAATACCAAGGAGATAGCACATCTTTGTGGGGGATAGCTAATATACTTCAATTATTGGAAATTGTGCGTCAATTAAATATGCGAAAGAAGATTTAACCAACTCTCCCGGTCAGTCCCCGGTAACCTGAAGGTACACTTTCCAAGGGAGGCTTAACAAATAAGCACCGCACACCTATCGGACTTGGAGAAAGATGACAACTCACGGTCGATCGATCGATCGATCGATGGTAAGGTTTTTTGAAATAAAAGTCGTTACTTTATTTAAAATAAGCCTTCCCACATGAAGGATCCAGCATACGCATGATCAACATACTAGGTCACCATCATGACATCGAGCCCAGGCCCAGCCGGTACCGTATAGAGTGTGATGTTCCAAATGTGCTTCGGGTAAGAATTTTTATGGTCCTCCTGCTAGTTTTGCTTCTTGCGGCAAATGCCGAACTTTGTTCGGCCGTAATTGACCGGCCCGCAATAAAACCACGCAAGTTCAACTGTTTCTATTACTCTTTCTTGAATGAAGGAAGGATGGTCTCGATGCAAAGGTGCGCCACTGGAAAAATATCCACAGCTCAGATCTTAGATATCATCATGATTGTAGGACGTCGAAAAATACTCAGTGGGTTCGAGTTACCATGTACGACGCGATGAGGACGATGAGCCTGAGAGCATCATTAGCCCGCGTAGCGCTCCGAGTCGTTGACTCGAATCATGTCGGATTGCTGCCACGTCCAGCACCAATTTTCTCCGCAACCCTCGCAGCACCTTAGCATGAAAGTCGCAGAGACAAGGCTATTACATTCAAGTTGATGTTGATACTTGCCAGTGGTAATGTCATCCCTGAGCTGACATGGTCGCCAACAGTATTGCCCTCCATCGCATCACTTCTATGGCGCTTTCGCATCCGCTTTCACTCATCTTCGCATTGGTTCCGGTGACCGTCCAACGTTATTAAGTGGAATGGGGGGAAATGGGAGAGGTTCGAAGCCTTATATCCTGCTTGAGCGCCAGTGGCGAAAATGGGGCTGCTCTTATCAATTTAATCATGCACAGCGTAGAATTTCGAGTTTCCAAATTTTTAACCTTTACCAAGTGATTATAACACCAAGTGATTATAACTTATGCTGTTCGAATCGCGCGCGCTTGACTCACTTCTCGGAGTCATAGATGTGACTCGAGTCATAGACATGACTCGAATGTTAGTACTTGATACTGCTGAAGTTTGCTAGAATCTGCTACCCCCCAGGTTAGTGAATATGGAGTCAGTTTGTGTGTGTGGCCGTTCTTTCCAGCAGCTCAGTGCTTTCACCAACCACAAGCGCACCTGCCAATCTTCGAAAAGGCGTCTTTCCAGTGCTCTGGACAAGGCAAAACAGCTCTGGAAAGGTCCCAAGAGGCGTCGACTTCTTTCATCATCTTTGGAGACTCATGAGGTGCCTCCGGCGGGTTTGGCACCCCAGGCAGCAGACCCAGTGGTTGCAATGGAGGTTCGTCATTTTGAGGATGAAAGATAACCGCTCATTAAATATTGTTCGTAGATTGTTATTCCACACGATTCAATGAATGAAAACCAAGCTGATGACTCCCATATGTCTATGATGGAACGTGCACCATGGACCCGCAGACTCAATCGTCGACTCCCTCTACGATTCAGAGATCCTTTGCCTCAATCGCCACCACTTTTACCACCGCCATCCCTCATTCATTCTATCGCCTCTACTTCTTCGCAGTCAATGGCAAACAATAGAATGGCTATAAGTTCTCGTCTGCGCCAAGTGTTCAAGACAGTACGCAACATATTTGGGCTATCACGGCTGTACCATACTGCAGAATTGCCTTCGCATGATCCAGAGGAGTACAACGAGTTATCAGATATCCCATCTCAATCCCCTTCCACATCCGCTCCGCAAACATTTTATCCATATCCGAACCACAGCTCATTCCGCCTGGGTGAGTGGTATTGGAATGGCGGTGTCCAGAAATCTCAGTCTAGCTTTAATGAGCTTTTAGACATTGTTGGAGATCGTGGCTTCCAGCCCGCTGCCGTTCGAGATACCCAATGGAGTGAGATCAACAATATTCTAGCAAGCGGTGAAGATGAAGAATGGTTGGATGAGGATGCCGGATGGAAACATACGCCTGTGACAATTGAAGTACCCTATCAGCTTCGTCGTGGCGTCTCCTCAGATTCCGACGCCGGTCCTCGAAGTTATGCGATTGACGACTTCTATCACCGCAGTCTGGTTTTGGTCATTCGGGAAAAGCTTTCGGTTTCAACAGGAAATCATCAACATTTTCATTATGAACCATTCGAGCTGAATTGGCAGCCGGGCGAAGTTCCTCACCCGGTGCGTGTTCAGGGTGAACTGTACACATCTCCCGCATTCGTCGATGCCCATCGTGAACTACAAGACTCTCCTGCAGAACCAGGTTGCTCACTTCCACGCGTGGTTGCTGCACTGATGTTCTGGTCTGATGTTACGCACCTGACATCTTTTGGTGATGCGAAGGTTTGGCCCCTTTACATGTTTTTCGGAAACGAATCCAAATATTACCGGTGTAAACCCTCATGCCACCTCTGTCACCACATTGCGTATTTTCATTCGGTGGGTGCTGTATTTTCGCTGATTGCCGGATCATGGCTGATCATCTATGCAACAGCTTCCTGGGGCCTTCAAGGATTTTGCCACCAAGCAGACTGCAGGGGGGAAAGAACCCAGTGATCAATTCATGGCGCACTGTGCTCGGGAGCTCATGCACGCCCAATGGATGGTTCTACTTGATGACGAGTTTCTGGAAGCTTGGGTGCACGGCATCGTGATTACATGCTGTGACGGGATTACAAGACGGTTCTACCCACGAATATTCACCTATTCTGCGGATTATCCTGAGAAGTAGGTCATCTATTCACAACCGCAACCAATTGGAAAGAACTAACGCAGCAATCTTTACACAGAATCCTCCTCGCTAGTATTCGTAAAATGCCTGCCCTTTGCCCTTGTCCACGGTGTCTCACCCCGATGTCACACTTTCATAACCTGGGGACAGCTACGGATATACAACGTCGGGCAACATTGGCTCGCGTCGATGATCGTGGTCGACAGAACTCGGTTTTCGCTGCTCGGAAGCTAATATATGAAAGGCACCAACAAGTGAATAGTACCGCTGTGGAGAATTTGCTCAAAGAGACGTCTTTGGTTCCAAACCTAGTACGTCCGTTGCCATAATAATAATATGCTTAGCCCCTTACAACTAACTCTTGTGATCTAGAACGCCTTTTCTTGTAGACTGGGACGCTTCGGCTTCGGTTGGTACTCGATGCTGGTAGTTGATTTATTACATGAAATGGAGCTGGGAGTTTGGAAAAGCCTCTTCATCCATCTCCTTCGGATTCTGGAATCGCACCAGGGATCAAATTTGGTTGCAGAATTAGATCGTCGGTAAGACATTTATGGATGTATCACTGTCACCAATCCTAATTATGGAGGAAGCTATCGGCAACTCCCTTCTTTCGGAAGGGATGCAATCCGACGATTCCCGGTTAATTGTTCTGAACTGAAAAACATGGCTGCCCAGGATTACGAGAATCTCTTACAGGTATGATAAAGCCTTCTTCTCAGGTTACAACATTCAGTGTACGTCAATCAGTGCGCTATTCCTGTCTTCGAAGGGCTGCTTCCAGAACCGCACAATCAACAGATCTTGGATCTCTTGTTTGTGGTAGCACATTGGCACAGCTTGGCCAAATTACGGATGCACAGTGACTTGACTCTCGACGTCATGGATGCCGTCACAATTTCTTTAGGTGAGAAACTTCGCGACTTCAACAACAAGACGTGTTCTGCCTTCGTGACTCGGGAGCTTGAACGGGAGCTCGATGCACGTGTTCGCCGGCAAGCTAAAGGGGCAGCGAAGAAAAACAACACCAAAGGTCGTCGCTCTGGTTCTGACGCTGTAGATGCCCAAGGAAATAATCCACATAGACCAGGGATACGGATCGCAGATATTGAATCTGAGAATGCTGCAGCGGATGGGCTGCGAACTAACGCTCGACGTCTTAAACATTTCAATCTCAATACATACAAGGCTCACGCCCTGGGCGATTACACTGCTACAATTAGAAGATATGGCACCACAGACTCCTACTCAACAGAGCCGGTAAGTATCTTCAAATCCACACCGAAAATGATTTATTCTGAATTGCTTCGTAGGGTGAATTGGAACACCGCTCGCCAAAAGCATGGTATACCCGCACAAGTCGCAAACGGTTTATTCAGCAAATGACACGCATCGAGCGGCGGCAGAATTGTATCCGTCGTATCCGCGAACAATACCGAAAGGCGGGGAAGACTACGCAAGAGGACGTCTCCAATAAACCTGACGTCCATCACAATATTGGGAAATCTCAAAATTTTCCTGAGAATATCCCACTTTTCTTGCAGAAACATGCAGGCGATCCTGCGGTCAAGGTATTGGCTCGTGCTCGTGACCGAGACAAACTAAGTTGTGCTTATTCATTGCCAGGACTTCATTCCGAAACTCAAAGATCATTTACTTCCTCGAATCAAAGCCGTCCTGTCCGAAGAAGCTTCCATGGCCGATGGCATTCCATCCCGGCCTTTCAACTACGGGTTAGCAGACCCATTGTTCACGGAACAACATGAGACTATCCAAACTGCCTGCGACTCGGTGCTGTTCAAAAATGATCGGATATACCGCCATCATCTTGCTCGATTCAATTACACGACCTATGATGTCCGACGATCGCAGGATGTGGTCAATCCCAACACTTCTCACTGTAACATAATGCTCCTTGCGAATCCTGAAGATCTTGAGGGGAATGCAAACCATCGATTTTTATATGCACGCGTTCTGGGAATTTTCCACACCCACATTATTTACACCGGAACTGGGATGCTGGACTATTCGCCAAGAAAGCTGGAGTTCTTATGGGTGCGGTGGTTCCAATATGTCGGAAGCCATTCCGTTGTTTGGGAAGACCGTCGTTTGGATTGTGTTCGATTTCCCCCGATGGCAAGCGATGGTGCGTTTGGATTTGTAGATCCAAGGGATGTATTGCGGGGATGTCACATTATGCCCAGGTTTGCAAAAGGAAGACTCCATCTTGATGGGGTTGGCCTATCACGCTGTTCAGCTGATTCAAACGACTGGCTTTACTACTACATTGATAGGTCCAATAACGATTTGATACTATACTCTCAGGTACTCAATTGTTTCCTCTCCTGCAGATTTGCGGACCGTGATATGACTATGCGCTATCACTGGGGTCTCGCTGTCGGGCATACCTATACAAATGGTCAAGCTGCAAGCAGGGTCGCGTCCTCCAATCAGTCCACTGAATGCGGTATGGAATTGGAAGTGATGCCAGTTGCCCTTGAAAATTTAGATTCAGCTGCAGACGACAACCAGGCGTTCAATGAAGAAGGATCTGATACTGAACAATGGGAACGAGATGATTGGGAGGATGCTGATGATTTGAGTGATGGGCATGCTGACGGGGAGCGTGAAGAATTCAGTGATGATGAGATGGTTCTGGCCATGGATGACATGTATGGGTAGGATATTTTGATTCGCTCTATTAGATTTCTGGTGAATGTACTCAAAAATTTTGCCACCTGCCTAGCAATGAGGAGCAGATACCAAGCATGAAATAAGTGAATACATTCCTACCATAATGACAACTCGGTCGCTTGCACGTCGAGAAATCGACATCACATCCCACACCGCAACCACCATCTCAGTCTGGAACTTTCAGTTCAATGACGTTCGAAGTAATCAAGCCAACATGTGATTTGACAGTGCATCTGCAAAAGAAAGGCCATCCATTGGTTTTGCGGGAGGGGTTGGAGGAGCCCATTGTAGTGGCTGAGTTTAACACAAAAGTTTTGGACCGAATGTACGGAAAGGACTCGAGTGTGGTTTAATTCTTCGCATCTTCATATTTCTGTTTATGCATATTTCCATTCACAGCACAGGGCAAGCAAGCCTCATATAATCAATAACGGCTCAGGCAATTTTGTATGGCTCCAATTCCGAAGTAAGGGCCTTTCCTACATAACAAAGGAACTTCAAACTCATCTTCCCACAATAGATTCCGCTACGGTTTTGCTCCCCACCCGAAGTTGATGAGGACAGTTTAATGCAGGGAGCTGAGCAACTTAGCCAAGCTATCATCGATCTTCTGCCTCTAGTAGTACCACGTCTTCAAAAATCCCGTTCATCAACTCCCAAAACACTTGTTCCCGCGATTGAGTCTTGAACTCACTGCACAGGTCTTTTCAGTTATTTCTTCCCTGTTTCACGGACCATGTTACTGAATAGACATTAAGACACAACATATCTGTTCTGAGAACCTGCCGTACGAAAAGTAAGATTTACGTCACGTTTATGTGAGCTCAAAGAGATAAACTGACCGGGTGCCAGTGAATGTCAATGATGACATGGATTGACTGGGATTTAGCCCATGAGTGCATGTAGCAAATGTGGCCAGGCCCCTTGTAAGGTGCGACCGAGGTAGAGTAATTCGTATCAACCGAGGTTAGCGGGACTGACCAATAGCCCACAGGTATTCTGAGTATGCAAGCAAGCGTGATGAGATTGGAGAGTAGTATACAAGAAAAGCGACTACCGGATATGGTTGAGCCCTGCGGCACTTGTAGCTTTAAAATCATCCTCTGTGATCCAGGTGATCCAGTGATTTTCCAGGACATTCTGCGCAACAGTCTGGTTTTGCATCTGCCCGAATGTGTACTCATCGATTATGTTGGAATTGTTGGTGTTTTCAACGATGCTTGGGGTGATCCAGGGCTTAGGTTTACATGAGATTGTTTCGTGAGTCTTTAGAAAAGCCACGTACCTCCAACACAAACCAACCACCACTGAACCGATCAAACAAAAAAGAATGAACTGCTTACCACCGTAAGCAAAACATACCACTCACAGGTTGACTCCCCTTATAATATTTGACCATATATGAAGGGTGCAGTTGTGTTTGCGACAGAAGAATCGGGTCCACTGGTGTGTGTCGGCGGTAAGGCACCAGTGCCAGTAGGAGAGTGGAAAGTCGATTCCAGCCTGGCCATTTGAACCTTGCGGAATGAGCCTGCAATGCTCGGCCTGGGTACCAGAATTCAGAAGAAGCGTGCTCATACAGAGGATGAGCAAGCCAAGCGGGAATTGTGACATACGGGTATGAGTTCAAGTTTGGTGCACGACACGCATAAGGTAACAATGGACACGGAAGGATATTTACCGTTGTGGAGCCCTATCGAGAGTTCCGAAGTCTGGCGGCGCTCTGCCCCCAGGAAGTTGGGTATCCCCCTCATGAGAATCCGGATGCCAATCAACTCCAACTTTAAGTCGTGAAGGGTTCACAACGGAATTGTTCCGGCGGTACTTTGAGCACGGTGGGTTGGTCTCCAAATGGGTTGAATTACGGCCTCTTATTCAAAGCATGTAGGAGAGAAGTAAGAAATCAAAAGTCCTTTACATTTACAAACAATAAATCCATTTAACATTTCTCCACATCATACTGCGAAACATCAACGATGATTTCACCAAGTGTCTCCGCACGAACGCGGACGCGGTGGTTGCCCTTGCAGCAGAATGAGCATCGGGTTGGCTGTCATACAAAAAACCTCACCCAATTCAAAGCCTTGACGTAAGTTCCCGTTCGCCATTTGTTGCTGTAACGGACTCTGACGGATTGCCCTCGCTGACACCGTTGACGTCAGTACACACGTATGGGAACGCCCCGATCACATACCCGGAACCGATTGCCCGCGACAGAACGACGAGCTATGGAAGTAGTGGACTAGGAGGTAATTATTGAATAGATATACTAATATAACAAAAAAGACTCACTTTAGCTTTAGTTTTCGGCATTGGCGGCGATGGAGGGCAGAATACACAATTTATGAGGTGAGTGGAAGTAGAGGAGGGTGAGAAGGTAGGATAAACGGTGAAGTGAGAGAATGTCAACAATGACAGGAAAGAGCACGAGAACGATGATTTGTACCGAAACTGCCGTCCCAGACGCCCAAAAACTGTCTGGAACATCGGAACCAGTGGCCAGACACACAGTAACGAAGGCGACGATGGAAATGTGGAGGCCCACAGCAATGCCGTCATCAACGTCATCGTCGTCGTCGTCGAGATACCGCCACACCAAACATCGGTACGATCATCCTCGTGCAGCTCGACGGCGGGACCGATTGGGACGGGGACGATTGGGACATCATGGACAACGTCTCCATCATTTTTAGTGGTGATGGAATGCAGGGAGGGCCGTGGGGGGCCTTAATGGTGCAAGTAAGTACCCACCCCCCCCTGCTTTCCCCCCCATGTACTGAGCCCTTCCCGCCACTCGTTCTGGGCTGGGAACCCTCCATCATCCATCCCCCTGCTTTTTCCACCATCCACCACACCTCCACGCCCCTTCCCTGCCATCCATTTCCACCTTCCCCCCCAGCACTCTTCCCTCCCCTCACTCACCCTCTAGCGCCCTTCCCCATCAAACGTAGACCAAGTGCGACGCTTCTGTGAAGGTGAGCGCCCAATAATGCATCGGCAGCGCCCCATATGTCCCCCTGCTTTTTATTTCCTTATTTCACTTTTCTCTCTGCATGTTTTCATGAATATTATGCTATATATAGTATCTAGAAGAATAACTATTTGATATATATAAAAAGCCAATCGAGAAGACGGCGGGATAGTGAGAAAAGTCAAGCTGGAGGTTTTCCTGACAGTAGGCGGCTGTCCGGACAGCAGCGGAAGGATTCGAAACAATGCCGCCACTTATGATCATATATAATTATATATAATTTGGAAAGGAGGTTTTTCTTGTATGGTCAAGGTTCTTAAAAAATGGTATTTCACAGGAATAATTAAATATTTATCAGAATGACTTATATTGTGTGGCTAAGCTTCTACAAGACTGTAAAAAATGGTATTTAACAGGAATAATTAAATGTTTATCAGAATGGCTTATATTGCATGGCCAAGCTTCTATAAGACTGTGAAAAAATGGGATTGCAGAGGAATAATTAGGAGTAGATGGTAGCCCCTTATATACAGCAATCAATTCTCACAAATCTGAGTGCAAATGATCAAGCATCACAATAATTATATTGTACTTGAATGCATTTATTAGGCTAGATAAGACATTGCAAACATCTACAAGTCGGCTTATCAATTATCAACTCCGCCTGGATATACCGGCGCCTCCCCGATTTCCTGATGAACGTCCCTCCCAACAGTTGAACGTTCAGCAATCTTACTACCAAAAGGTTACCATGAAGATATTATTTCCTGCCCAGTTTCAAACATTAACCACTCCTAGCCTGTCACTCGGTAGACTCGGAAAGTCCAGATTGCGTGAGTTTGAGGCTTCTGACACTGTCTGAACAACTTTCCGACTCTCACCCACTCGTCATGGTGAACATCTTCTTATGCTTTACACACGTAAGATGATGGATTTCTGCCCTCATCTATCCTTGTTGACGACAACTTTTATCTAGGATTCGCAGTTGGATAGGAGGAGATCGGCCAGGACATCTATATGACTGGCCAAGATGATGTAATCGTCGTCGATTGGGACGGCCCCAACGATCCTCTGAATCCCAAGAAGCACGCTCCAGTTTCATCGCACCGTTGCTTGGTCCAACAGTTGGACTAGTTGCTGGAGCTTGATGCGTGTTTTAGAAGTTTCATTTTTGTTCTTCCATGCTTTCCACAAACTACACTCTTGGTCTTCTTGCGGGGAAATGCGCATCCTTTCTCTCGGCCCGCACCTCATATCCATTAACGCACCACTTTGGACCCCGAGCACCATTCTACCTCGCAACTTTCCTTGCTGGACTGTCAGTCATTGTCAATTTGATTTATATTACTGCTTCCAAATGGCTTATCGATGGTGCCGAGAGAGAACAAGAATATTCGCATATTAGTCAAGAAGCTCAGCATTCTTCGTATAGTTTTTCTGAAGCCCGGACGATAGAGAGAGTGGCCGCAAGACGTAAACTCCACTTTGAAGAGATTGCTGGGTTTGGCGACATTTTTTGGGTGTATGTCTTGGAAATATTCTTCGAGTTGTGCGCAAAGTAACTCTGATCTAGATATGTTGGGATCTCTGCCCTCTCCGGTACAATTTGGCTACCCTTTACACACCTTGCCTCGTTAGTTTCGTACCTCGATCCTTACTCTATGGCTGACGGCAACTTACAGGAACATCATTGAGCAACGTTATGGAGTGACCGAGAGCGACGCAAACCAACAGGCGTCTTATCTTTTAGCAGGAAGCCTTCTCCTTTACCCAATTGTGCGTTTATCGTAATGGGGTAGATACTAGTCATTGCTAACGTTATGCTAGTGCGGGTACCTTGTAGACCGTCACAAGAAGCACCCAATCATTATGCAACTTTTCTTGTTGGCTTCTTTTTTGACTCTCTGTTGTTATATTTGGCTAGCGCTCCCTCCTCAATGGACACAGACCGCATTTCCTGCAGTTGTTGCCTTTGGAAGTGGCCTTGGTTTTGCCCCTCGTAAGCAATCTAGTATCTGGAAAAACCATTGTGAAAATATGTTTTCAGTTGTCGTCGTCCTCCTCGCTCCACATGTTGTTCCAGTGAAGCACGTCGCCACCGCTCTGGGAGTCCACAAGAGTGTAAGTCATTTAGAATTGCAGAGAAATCCACCTAGCCACGGGTTGTGCGTGTCCCTTTTCGTCATGCGGCTATCCTCGACACCTTTCCTCAACACCTTGACGTATATCGCCAATCTTTGGGCATCGCTAGTCTACATTACATCGCGCTGGGCGTAGGTCTTTGTAGCATGTCGCAGCGAAATGCCAGGCTCTTGCATTCGACGTATCTGTTCCTCAAGAATAGGTGTGGGGTCGCTCAGAATTCGTCTGCGTTAGTGGTTCCATTATAACATAACATATATACTATGCCCTTTCCCCACGCTGGTTGACTTGACTCTTTGATTGCCGAGAGCGTCGATGGTATCAGGGATCCTATTTCTTCCCGCTGGTAGCCAGCTAGGGACGGAGAATCATTATCGTTGAATTGCCACTGATATTGTGAGTTTTTGTTACGTTTTGTATGGTGGAGGGCAAGTTGAAAGTTCAAGTCCTTTCTGACTCGGAATGGATCTAACTATATTCTGGCTTTTCATGGGACAATGACGGATGTCTTTTCCTTCCATATTCGCTCCTACCATGTATGAGATGTTGTTAGGGTTCGGTAACGGAAATACAGTACTGGCTATCGTCATTACGTTCATACTTGAAGATTCGGCTTCTTAACAATTTATTCTTGTATCCTGCATGTTTATTCATCGCAGACCGTGGCTGTTTGGGTATTTTGGTGAACGTGTCCGGGAAAACAGTAGTATGCGCGTGGCCCATCGTACTTAGTTCCCCAGCGGGTTGGGATGGGTGTAGTTTAAGCCTTGAAAGAGGGTTAGGGTATAATTCTTGACGGGGTTAGGGTATATGGCGTGCTCAACTTGAAAGAGGCCCGGTGGCTATTTCTTTCAGAACACTTGTACTTGCACACCATTTGGAAAACACGATGCACGCTTGAGTGGCCGAGGTCCAAATCCCTCCCCTTCTCGAGCAAAATATCCACGAACCACAGGATTCACCGGAACTTGGATTCTGCACACATTTTGACCTTTAAAAACAACCATGGAATCTACAGAAGAACTGCAGAAATTGGAAATAACTGCACTACGCTCTATCTATGCTGAGGATTTTATTGAAACACCCCCGCCTAAAGTATGGAAGGTAAGTGACCGATCTAAGTTTGCCGGTCTCAGATCATCGTTGTATCGGTCCCGCTCTGATCAGTGTTTGCGGTTTTCCCATAGGATGCTGCCCGGTTAACAGAATTCTTGATTAAAGTTCCTCATATCGAACAGAACTATGCCTCCAAGATTTATTTCCATCTACATACCAAGTGAGTGAGGGAAATATAGTCCGGGAGGACATGGTCCGAACCTTTGTTTTTCGGTTGCTGATCGATTTTTGTCCTCTTTTTTCTTTTCTTTCAGGTTTCCTAAGACATACCCAACCCTTGCATGTCCCACTTTCACTATTCAGAAACCAATTCAAGGATTGAATAACGACCAAATCGCGAAATTATCGCTTGCCGTTCGCGCTGAGGCTCAGAAGTATCGAGGTTCTGAGATGGTCTTTCAGGTATGTTAATTTTTGCCGTCCGAAAGTACCGTGGTTCATAGATCCTTCTCAAACCTTGCTCGCTCGCGTAAAGATTGCAACATTTGCTCAAGAGTGGATCACCAACAATGTATCGCCACCTCCCGTTGAGTTGCCCGGCTCACTCGCGACAGAGATGGAAAAGCGTGCATCAGAAGCAGAGCGGGTCAGTTGTGATTCTTGTGTTCGAAAATGATTTTTGATTCATTTTAACAATGTATCCTCTAGGCCAGGAGAGAGCGAGAGGCTGCAGAAGCGGAACGAGAGCACGAAAGAGAAGCACAATTGGCGGAAGAATTGGATAAACAGATCTGGGCTGATGCTCAAAGGCAACAACTCGCGAAAGCAAAGCAATACAAAGCTCGTAACAGAGCGAACTCGGAAGCAACGGCGGTGCCATCTACTAGTGATACTCCGACAGAGTCATTCCACCAGGAGATCGAGTTCTCCGGCATGCGTTTTGACACAGTCAAGTTCTTCCATCCACGGAAAGGTAAAGATTATCATGTATTTGTATATTATTTTATTCATTGGTGCACAGAATCTCTTGGTACATTGTATCTCGTGGAACCCGTATGCGACGATGTCAACGCCACAATACCACTGGAGCTCTATGTCATCAACTTTGAATCTGACTACTATCGCACAACTCAAGGTCGGGAGCAGTTTGCTATACCGACAATTGTATTTGACCTTTTTCTTACCTACGGTTTGTTCTGGAACAGGGAAAAGGAAGCTCAAACAAGTGGAAGCTGAAATACAACGACTGATTAGCGTTCGCCATCGGAATCTTCTGACCATGCTTGCGGTCAAATTGACTCTGCCTCAACCGAATGGCTCTCCACAAATGATAATATTGTCAGAACAACAACCATCTATGACGTTGCACGACGTTCTCGAGGATTGCGAATCACTCCGGGAAGAGCGAGCTTCTGTCTGTCTCTATCGCTGTGTCGTGTCTGCCAATAGATTTCTTATCCTCTGTTTAGGATTACCTTATCCAGATCTTGTCTGGGTTGAATGCTATTCATGCAAACGATCTCGTGCACCGAGGTAAATATCCATTATATTTCTCCAACATTCGGAACATTCTAATTGATGAAACCTACGTTTCCAGGAATCAGCACACGCTGCATCGGTCTGTGCACCCGAGACCAAGGCACCACCCAGTCTAAGGTCGTCAAGTTGGGCAAAGTAGGCTATCATACTCGATTACTGGATCTGCACAGGTCGAATCCTTTCAGTCGTAAGCTTGGTGCCGTCAACGTTGACATGTCTCTCCCGGAAGAATGGTATGAAGAAACGTTTATACTCTTTTCTTCGTACATCCTTGAGTGCTGATCAGACATCCTTGCAAGGCTTTCTAATGATGTCGTTAACTCGCCGTTATTATACACGCGAAGCCGCGACTTACATGACGTGGGGGTTGTCTTTTTGCAGATGCTTATTGGCCTTGATGTCGGAGAGCAATATGCAGACCCTCACATTGCCACCCGGTCAGGCAAGTCGTCCCGATTCCTTTGTCTATCATGCATAGTCTTCCCGCGTTTTACAAATTCTCGTTGCAGCATCTGTACATCCAAGGTTCATGCAGCCTGCGATTAGCATGCTTCTCCCTGGCAAGAGAAGTCACGTATCTTGTTCGACCCTTCTTTCCGAGCTTACAGAAAGTTATTTTCATGGTGATCCATTACGGTCGGCCTCAGTGCCCATCCCTGGTATTGTTGACAATTTGGATTGTTGCTTCATTCTTTACTGACAAGATTTCAGAACCCAAGAGCCCATTCCCACAGAATTATGGCAATTCTCCTGAAGCGGACTACTTCAGGGCGCCACAAAGTGCAAGGCACGCAAGTCGATGGAAAGAAGATTGGGAGGAACTTGAACTTCTGGTCGGGCTTCTGGTTCACGCTTCGCTTGTTGAACAAACTCGCATATTATCATTAAACAGGGCAAGGGCGCCTTTGGCTCTGTAGTCAAGGCTCGTAACAAGATTGACTCACGGATCTATGCGGGTGAGTGGCGGTTTTATCGATTCAGTTGTCACGCTACTAATCCAACTATCAGTCAAGAAAATTCTTCTTAGAACTATGCAAAGCGATAGCAGGATCTTCAGGGAAGTGAATGCCCTAAGCCGATTATCCCATCGGTTTATAGTGCGTTACTATACCACCTGGGTTGAAACCTCGGAACGCATGTCAGCAATAGCGTCCGATAATTTGGATCGCGAAATTGCGTTGGATGATGGCTTGACATCCGTGCCGCACTCCGCCGAGGACTGCAGTGGATCAAGTGATCGCATCAGCTTTGACCTAGATGATCTAGATGATGTGGGATCTGGATCAAAGTCGTCATTTCCCAGCATTCACTTCACTAGATCGTTGTCCCCAAAGACAGACGAGGAAGACGACATGGAGGAGGCCTTTGGAGATCTCTTTGGGCCTGACCCTCCTGTCGATATCCGGCCTGCGACCCCTCCCCCCAGGCTTTCACGTACATTATACATTCAGATGGTGCGAACGTCCGCAAAAATGACTACGGAAGCACTTATGACTTGGCTCTAGGAATTTGTGGAACGTCAAACTCTGAAAGAGGTCATCCAACTTTGCCGTTCCTAGAAAATACAGCTGCTTATCCTCCATTATGTTCAGAGAGTGGCTGAAGGTCTGTCTGAAGACGAAGCATGGCGCCTCTTTCAGCAAATTGTTGATGCCCTTGTTCATATGGCGGGCCTTGGCATTGTTCGTGACCTTCCCCCTTCAAATTCAGCCCTAACCACAGTTTGATTAGCTTCACCGTGATATCAAGCTTACCAACATCTTTATTGGTAAGAACATTTTTCTAAATTTTCTGCTTTCTGATATTTTGGCCAAGATGGTAAAGGTGATTGTAAAGGCTAGTCATTCCCTCACCCAGGGTACCTCTTTCCTCATTCTGTATGTCTAGTTGGTGATTTTGGGCTTGCTACATCAAGTTTGGCTGCTGTTGATCCCTCCGATGTCTCCCCTCACATCGTGATTCCGGATACGGATATGACTCTAGGTGAGTTTCAATTAAATGTATTTTCTCGTAGCTCACGGTTTAGTGTAGAAGTGGGAACGAGGCTTTATATCGCTCCAGAAGTGCAGTCTAGGAAACGAGGTCCACGGAACCACAACAAGGCTGATCTGTATAGCCTTGGTGTAAGTTCAATTATGATTTCAGATTAACGGACTTTCATCATGTGTTCTTGCAGATAGTCTTTTTTGAGATGAATTACACCTTTTCGACGGAATCGGAGCGAATCGCCGTCATAGAGGATCTAAGGAAGCCAGATATTATCTTTCCTGGAGGATGGGATCCGTTGCGAACCCGGCAACGCCAGAGTAAGCCTCTGCCACATCTGATAGTCTGAGTAATTTGGATTTTTGTAGTTATTACTTGGCTGCTTCAACACGACCCTGCTGATCGCCCAACTGCACTCGATCTTTCCCAAAGCTCTCTCTTACCGCCGCGACTTGAAGATGAATACTATAAAGGTGCCCTGAAAATGATGTGTTAGTAATACTTACTCTTTCATCCTGCGGTGCAACATTTATTCATCCTTTCAGCCAAACCGGATTCCCCCCATTACCAAATGGTGCTTTCTTCATTATTCAATCAACCTCCGAGGCCGACTCGGGGATTCTTGTACGACGTTGAGGCGGAACTCCCTGAACATGCACACCTCAATGGTATTGTTCAGGAAAGGCTTACAGCCATTTTCAGACTGCATGGCGCTGTCAACATGGAACCTCCATTGTTGATACCTGTTATGAATTCTGAGGAGGAGAAAACTCAAGCAACTTTCCTTGATCGACACGGTGACGTGGTGACGCTGCCCAATAACACTCTTTTGCCGTTTGCAAGACTAGCCGCTCGGGGTAACATCAAGAGGATCAAACGTTATCATATCACGAACGTTTATCGGCCAAAGTGATTACCGGAGTCACTGCATTTTCTCAAAATCTTACCGTAATAATTTAGCACCGTGGCCGGACATCCGAAGATCGCAAAGGCGGCCGTATTTGATATCATCTCTCCAGATGTTACAACTGGGCCACTTGCTGCTGGCGCTGAAGCTTTGGCGATCGTCCATGAATGTCTTGTTTGCTTTCCAACTTTAGCTCAGACATATGACATTCACATTTCTCATTCGAAAAGTACGACACAACACAACGCTACCTTACTTCCATTAATATTTTTGTTGGTGCCTTTCAGTTGTCGACTTGGTCCTGAATAGAATCCCCACCTCTCTTCGTGCTTCGGTAATCGAGACAATGAGTCAATCAAAATCATCTCCATCTCAAAAACGCGCGCTCCTGTTGAAGAAGGGCCTGTTGCGAAGTATCGCCGATGAGTTAGAGGTTATGGCTGATATTGGTCAGTAGCTATTCTATTCACAAGCCAAATTTTATTTGGTTTCTTTTTAGATGAAGATGTGGACGTGCTCGTCGCAAGATTGGAAAAAGTCTCACCCAACCTGCCTGCTCTCATCAGTCCTGCCGTTGAAGAAATAAAAAACACGATCCAGCATGCCAAGTTGATAGGAATTTCGCAGACATACTTTTTCCATTTCCTCATGCTAGGTAGCCATCATGCTCATTTCAAAGAAGGAGTGCGTTTTGAAGTTACTCGGAGAAATAAACGAATGGATGTGCTTGCGGCAGGTGGACAGTGAGTTTCCGTTCTTGTCCAATCGTAACTACATAAATCTGATTTACGTATCCTGCAAAGATACAATACTTTGATATCTCGGTACTCCCACCCGAAGTCCCAGTCAGAGACAGTTTGCGCGGTTGGCGTTCAGATTGCTGTAGACAGGCTCACTCTCGCTCTCGCAAGCTTTCAGAGTTCCTCTGTCAAGACCCTTGTCAAAGAACAGCGATCATTTGGTTTCTGGAGTCCTCGCAGATGTGACGTTTATGTTGTATCTTATCATCCTGGGTACTTACAGGACAGGCTTGAGGTCGTGGGCTACCTCTGGCAACATAATATCAGCGCCGACCTTATATACGAATCCGGCGTGCTCGATGCTGAGCATGAGAATCATGTTGATATTTGCGCAAGGGAGGGTATCTTGTGAGTTTTATAAGTTCTGTCCGAGGCTACGCTGAGAGAACAATTAGATTTATTGTATACCCTCGCCCACGTGCTACAAGGAGAGATCAGCCTGCTTTCAAAGTGAAAAGTATCTTGAGAGGAACAGAGTACGAAGGTGAGTCAAAAACCGAACGTCAGAAATGCTATATCACACCATCCTATTCAGTCTCTCGGCAAGAGCTTGTTGGCTGGCTTCAACATGAAATTGCAGAACAAAAACGCATCGACGCCTCCACATCTGGCGCTCCTCTCGATAATCCACAAACCTCATACCCACATAAAGATGTTCCCGCAGCTTCCGATGTTTTGCTGCTTTTACCGTTGGACGCAAAAAAACAACGAAAGCAGGTGAAACAGCTCTTCTTGGACAGAGGTGAGATTGTTCCGATAATAGGTTATATTTGTAACTCATGTAGTTTTTCTCAGCCTTTGAAACAGGCTCCCAGGTGAAATCTGCTGTTCAAGCTGGTATTCCCATACTTGCGGTCGATGTGCCACCTAACGTTTTTGATGCCATGAGCGGAGGTTCATCTTGGATTACCGATGATGAAGCATGGAGGGCCATCCTGTCCAACTTCCCTGCCGCGAATTCTGCATACGCTTATCAAGTGCGAGAGGCTGCCTTGAAACGCAAGGCGGAACATCGATTTCTCCTTTTATTTGCCGTTCGTGAAGAACGCATCCAACTTCTTGCATTATAGTGCAGTTGGACCGATACATTTCTTTGTATAATATGGGAGAATATGTAGTAGTATTGAACCAAGTAAAATGGCCGAGTTTAGTCGCGTGAGCGACAAAATTGTCTCCTAGTACGTCGAGTGCGTCTCTTCCTCACCCAGCCCCACGCTGGAGTACCAACACTCAACTGTCAGATAAAGACAATGTGTGCCTAGTAACCCGATGCCCAATGCTCTGACTTGTGCCCTCCGAATCATGCACATTTCCCCTCCACTATTCGAACATTCCCCTGTGGCGATTTGCAGTTGTGCCCAGTAAAACTTCAAGCTTCGAGTTTCAAGGCCCGCTGGCCCGGGAACCGCGACGCGAAAAGCTTCTTTGTAACTGTCACGCGCGGACGTGTCACGTGCGATGTGACGATTGCAACGATCGTTAAATTTGTTCAGGATGCAATCACAAAAATATCCTAAAGTTCTTGGTACGTGTAGAATTAATTTCCATTTTCACGTTTTCGTTGATGTCAAACAGGTTATGAGCTTGTACAACAGATTGGCGGCGGTGGCTTTTCAATGTGTGGCAAATGTTCCGCATCCCATTTGATCGACTTACTTCTTATTCTCAATAGTGTTTTTCGTGCCGTTAACGTCGAAGATCACCGCATCGCCGCATGCAAATTAATATGTTTGACAGAGGACACGACCGAAAAAGATCGGAAAATCATTGACAAAGAGATGAAGGTCCATTCAGCTCTCAAACATAATAACGTCCTCGAATTCTTGAGCGCGGTCGCAGTGGAGCCTAAACATAAGCAGCATTACGTTCCTGGTATCTATATGTTGCTCGAGTTCGCTGCTGGTGGGGACCTCTTTGATAAAATCGGTAGGTCATGCTTGACCAATCGGCTCACATTCAAACACCAACCGATGTTATGTAAAGCACCAGATGTTGGTGTCTGCGAAGAAGTAGCCCAATTTTACTTCAATCAACTCTTGGCTGGTATGGTCAGTCGTTTACACTTCTTCCCCCTGGCGAAGTTTTTCTTTGATGCTTGCGTGAACAGGATTACATACATAACCAAGGGGTTTGTCATCGAGATCTTAAGCCCGAGAACATTTTGCTCGATGTTGCTGGGACGCTGAAGATATCTGATTTTGGCCTGTCCGCGGTTTTCAAACTGAAGGAAAGTGGGAAAACGCGGCTCTTGACTGAACGATGCGGAAGCCTGCCTTATGTTGCGCCAGAGGTCAAATCAATACCCCTCTCGCTCACGGGAGAATATTGACGGCTATTTCTTTTAGCTTAACACCGATGCACCTTATCGGGCTGAGCCCATTGATGTTTGGGGTATTGGGGTAATTCTATTCACCATCTTGGCTGGCAGTGCGTATATTTACCTGAGCTGGAGTTTTTCCCGTGGATTGATTTTTGGCGCTAGATACACCCTGGGACGAGCCTACCAAGCATAGCCCAGAATTCTGTCGATATTTATCAGGTGAAATATTTCAGGACACGCCATGGAATCGACTCAGTCATGAGGCTTTATGTCAGTTGTCATAGGTTTTGTTTAGATGATTATTGAAATATTTCTTTAAATTCAACACAGCTCTTGTTTGCGGACTGCTTACCATCGATCCCTTACAGCGAATGGTACTTGCAGATGTGTATCAGCATCCGTGGTGTATCCGGTATGGTTACATATATCATGTCCTGAACCCAACTTATTGTGAAAGACCAAAAGGCCAAGCCAGCTTGCACAACAGGGTGTAGGTGTCTTAGCTGATAAGCTTACAGAGTCGTTACGGAGAACGGGAGATCTTCAATATGCCTCACCTAATCTTGCAGCCAATCCGTCAGTTTTCATATGGGATGTAATCTTAGCTTATTGTTGAATCTTTTAGTCAGAGAGGCAGTAGGAGAAGATGAAGATCAAATCATGCTCTCAGCAACGCACAACTCACAATTTACACAATCTCTCTTACTTTTCGTCAGTTCATCATCTCCTCACCTTTCAACAATGGCTATTTATCTTGGTATAGTCTCAAACTCAATCGGGAAATCGCTACACCCCACATCTCACTCGATTTTATGCCTCCCTGGGACCATCCCTCCTGATACCACTCATTCAAGAAAGCTTGGAGGGCATGAATGTCAAGTGCAAGCTCGCACCGCAGGAGAATGGTCATGATGGTCGTCTCCGCCTCCGAGTCGGAGGGTTTGACCGTCGAAAAGTAATGTTCAAAGGGTGGGTAGATGTAGAAAGCTTCAGTTCGAGAGGTCACGAAGGAAGCTTTTGCGTAATGCAACGAGATGTGGTATGTTCATGTCTTCCGGTCTGGATACTCCTAAATACGCTTCCTCAAACAACCCAGGGTAACCCGATATCGTGGCGGCAGCTCTGGAAAGCTTTGATCATGTCTCCCACAGTTGGGCCACATGTGTATCGCAAGTAGCTGTAAAAGCTGCTGTTGGATTGGTCACCGTTTCTTATTTAATCGTGACTTAGGAGACGATGGTCATGATATAATTGTATAAATTATTTATCACCCAGTTTCTTACATACTAATAACCAGTTCGTGTCTTCTAAAAAATCGATCAGCGGAGCATACTCCCAGGGGAAAAGAAGCGCAGCAGGCTGTCCAGGTTGGATTTCTCACAGCATCAGATCCTTTTCACCAATAGTAATATGAATCGGATCTGCCAATCCATTTAGATAATGGCTTTGTCAATGGGATCTCCCCAATTATCGAACTGACCTCATCAGAGGAAAGCATCTAATTGCGATGACCTCAATAATTCTGCCCAGTTGGGAAGACCAAACAGGGTAGGAAGTTCATCCCAAAGTTTATGACGAGTGATTTCGAAATCTGCGTCCATTATATCCCGGCAGGATGTACACGCAATGATACGAAACGCCTCCATTGAATCCAAACCGATGCGGAATGTGTGGGGAGGGGTTTCTCGCACGGCTTGACTGTGTGCCCAATCTCGAAGTGATCTGATTCTTGCAAAATTGCATTTATCGCGAGACGCACAAGCGGTTGGAAGGAAAAGGAGACAGCCTGGGAGGAGTTCGCGTTGTGCAAGAAGAAGCTTTTCGCGGGCCTTTAGACAAAGGCTCTTGTCCTCTGCATCGAGTTCGTCATGCGACCCGTCGGGCTTTGATACACCGTTGAGAATATCTCCAACACCCCCTGGTGTAAAACAAGCGGAGCACATCGCTACTGGAAGGAGTGCAGTAAGGCCGGTGTCTCTGAAAAGTTTGACGACGGCAAATGGTCGACTGGAACCATCAAGATGATTCTGGGAGTTATCAGGATGTAATTGATCCCATTCTCGGAGAGTGGTTGGAAAAAGGGGGGCAAGAGACCTGTAAGCTTGCCGTTTGAAGTATGCAACCTCATACTTGGCGCTCAGCCGAAGAACCCCAGACACTACAGCGAAGTTGGAAGTATTTTCGTTAAAGAATCTTAGAAATAACAACAACAAAAAGTGAATATGCAGAGGGGTGAGTGAGACGGAAATCGAATAGATGTTTGTCACACATACCCAGCATCATGGAGAGTCCGCAAGAAATAATATAAATCTGCTGCCGAGTCTTGCATATGGACAAGAGGACATCCGTCGACCTCTTCGGTCGACTGTGGTTGTGGGATAGCAAACATATCATTGAAAACGGGAGAATGACCGGACAAGATTCCACGATAAACGCGAAATCGTTTAGATCCAGCTTGCAGAATGACGGTACCGTCTTGATACCACAGATCTAAACTTTGTTCAGGGTGTGGAGACACTGGGGGAACAGGAGAGGGATCTTGATCCATGGCAGGCTGTAAATTGTATAACTTATACCTTGAAGTTGCTAATCAACGGTCCTTCGCCAATTCGGGTAGTAATAATAGTCACGGGATCGAAGCGTAGCGTGATAATGGTCGTCGATGATAATGACACGCCAGAATCTTTCTCGTTACTGGAGTCCAAACGCACCACCAAACTCCAAGAAGCTAGCTTGCTGGAATACCAGGCCGCAGAGAAACAGAAGAAAAAAGCAAGGAACCGCGAAAGAGATCGGCGATTGAAGGCCCAAGCTGTGTCTTCGAAGAGGAAGGTGCGGGATGCGGAGGCTAGAATGGAAAAGGCTATGCTTGATGCGGCGGATGAAGGTGAATCACAGGAGGACGATGACGACGGTCAGGAGAGCGGTGACGTCGACAAGGATGAGAGTTGGGAGAGTGATGATGATGAGGTAGGAAATAAAGAGGACGGTGATACTCGTGACGACGCCAATGAGGGGGAAGATGACGACGACGACATGCTATCGGCCGGGAATAACGACGACGAAGTGGATCCCAAAAAGGTCTCATTTCAAGCAACATCCGCAAAACCAAATCCCAACCACCTCCCAGACTATCTCTTTGCCTCTGCCTTTGCTTCGCAGCTCTCTAAAATCCAGAAGTCATCCTCGATACCGCAAACAACCGCTAAACCACTCTCGCGAACGAAAGGCCCTCGCAAATGCCCCCGTCGCACACACACGCCGAAAGATATCATCATTGGGTAACTCTCTCTCGTGTTCCCCTCGATTTTCCAGAGTCTAACGAAAGAGGTCGTCACTATCAGCTCACGAGTTGTACGCACTCTGGAGCAGTCAGCACGCATCGGCCTTCCGACAGTGTCAGCAATCCCACGACGCCAGGTCAGAAACTTCATTGACCGATGTCTAGGTCTCAAGGGAGGCAACTCAAAATCGAAGGGCTGGACGCGCAAACCCGGTAAATTTCTTTCATTCCTTTGGTATTCTGTCGCTGGTTCTGATTATTGGGATGTTCAGCCCAATTAGGCGTGATGAAGACGAATGGACCACCACCGGTCAACTTCGTCAGACGAGGTTAGTGGCATTGATTTGGGATACTATAGCCACTGCGTATAGTGTGTATAGCTCAAACTGCTAGTCGGAGATATTTGTCTTGCGACTACAATCATGCCTGCGAGCTACATACCTTTTCAACGCTCAAAATCCAAGCGACTGGGACATATGGAAATATAGAATCCTCTTGTGCTTAAGGTTGCCCAGCAACATTGAACGTTAACGGTTAACCGCGAATAGTAATGTGATGCGTGATGCTTTGTTTTCATCACGTGATCGACACCACGAGGTGTTTGTTCGTGTTGAGACAAGTTCATATTCTGACCGATTTGGCTGCTCGGCCCTCTTCGACGACGACCACCAGCACCAGCACCACCAAGCAAGCGTACGCTCTACAGCGTCGTTCTCGCTGCTTCGCGAGCTTTGCTGGTTGGCAATTCTCCTATTGTGCGTCCAGCGGTGAGTTTGATTGTCTCGTACGTACCTGTATTGTGGCCTCTGATCTAGTGCGACCAAGAGATCGCCCCAAGGATACAGAAAAACAGAACGAATTAACGCATCTTTTCGCTCACGAACCTGTTTGATAAGACGTCACGTACTCACCGACTTACGACCGGCCTCCATTTCTTACACGATCCACTTCAATTCTCACTACCGACTCGTTTTCCCATTTCACGTCTATATTTTCACGACTTTTTTTTACGCATTTTTCCATTTCGATTTTCTACCTCTTTTCTTTTCGATTTCAAATTACTAGACACAAATTATGCGAAGTACTCTTACACTTTTGTCCCGCCCGACAACCTCTCCAGCCACTACAACACCTCCACAACCCATCCCCACCATCCGCCTTATTGAAGCGACCCCCGGTATATCTCCCAATGCCAGCATCCCTGCCAACGCTTCCCGGACACGCCTCCCGTCGCCTCTCGCGCCTCGTTCTGACGCTGACGCTCCCAGAACACGTCTCATCCCTAAAAAGTCCAAGCTTAGCCTTCTGGGCGTAGGCGCTAGGGACAAGGACAAGGATAGGAACCGTGCCCGGGATTTCTCCAACGGGTCCTCTGGCCGTGGCGGCTTTGAGATATTCGTCGATTCTACATATGATCCGGATATCGGTGATATCGTCATGGTGAAGAAGAAGAAGTCACGCGCAGGTTTAAATGGGCTGGGCTGGGGTGCATTGGATGAGGTTACAAATATTCCATCAACCGCCACCCAGAAGCAGCCGATACTTCGCCTCAAAACCCAGGAGAAGGATAAAGATAAGGACAAGTGGTGGAGCATCGGCCGCGGGAGGAAGGACTCAAAAGAGAAGGAGAAGGAGAAACAAAAGGAAGAGCAGGAGAAACTTGGGACACGTGCAAAATGTAGGTACTTTTAGAACTCTTGTCCTTCATCCGCTGACATCGCCGTAGCCCCAGAACCGAATAAAATTTCCGTAGAATCACGCACGCGTTTTAATTCGCTGGACTCGGGAATCCTTCTTGCGTCTTCACCAGCTACTTCTACCTTCAATGCTCATGACGGCATGCAGCCATCTCCGCCTCTGACGTACTCCCGCTCAGGGACCCTGACTGCTGGTGGGTTTCTCACTGTTCCAGGTGACACTGGTCCTGCCGCAACTTCAGCTGGGAATTCGGGCTCGGGTTCAATTGCTTTGCGTGCGATTCGGTCGGTCCGCTCGCTGGCGCGAATTGGCAGCTGGGCCCAGCTCAAAAGCACTGAGGAGGCAAGCACCACGAAGAAGGATAACATGGGAGTGGTCGAGGGGAAGAAGAAGGACAAGGACAAGAAGAAGGAGGGCAAGGAGAAGAAGAAAATGAAGAAGCCCAAGGAAAATGAGAGGGAGAAGGAACCGCAAAGAGCACGCATGTCAACGAGCAGCTTTGAAGCGGGTGCATTAAGCTCAGCGAGCCCGGTAGGCAAACTGAAAACAGTGGGAAAGAAACAGAGCATTCTAGGGCTCGGGCTTCCTATGTCAATCCGCATGCCCACACTACGCAATGGATCCACCGCTTCCAGCAACCGCCTGTCAGTTGAATCGGTTTCCGCCAATGCGAATACAGGTGCTCGGACACGAAATGGATCGACACTGTCGAGCGGATCATCCCTGCGACCAGTTTCATCCGCGTCAGGGACGTCCCGCGCGTCATCAGGGTGTTCTGTGCGGTGGGACGAAGACGGCTTGGAGACTGCTAAGGAACGGCGAAAGCAGGAGCGAGAGACCCGGGGACCCCGCAGGGATGACAAGGGAGAGGAAGCCGACATGAAACGGAAGGAGGCAGAGCGGAGGGAGAGCAGACGAAGCTTGGAAGGACGGAGGCGGACTCTGTTGTCGGAGGTGTTCCCGCCAGTGCGAACCTACCCAATTGTCACTGTTGAGGAGGCCACTGCAGATGGCCATGATGAGCCAGTAGATGAGATGCTGGATTCTGGCGACCGTGTATCACCTGTCGGGACGCCTGTGAGGAGAGCACGCCCGCGACCAGTTTCGGAGCAGCTGCTTGGGAAAGCTAGGCCGCAGGGAATTTATGAGGATGGGGATGGTGAGTATCGTTGGGTTTCCGATTGTATCTGGAAGGTTGGCTAAGTGATTTACTCTCATTCCCTAGGTGTTATTTCAATTCTGGATGCTGCTACAAATGATCTAGCGCAGTTGATCAATCGCCTCGACCTGCAGGCGACTCCTGGGACTCCTGATATGACACCCCTCGGCCCGTCTTCCTTTAATTCAGACTTGCATGCAAGCCGTGATAGCTCTACTAAGAAGGATCGCATCCCGGAGAGCCCGTTGAAGGGTGGTCTGCGTGAAAGCATGGCATCTATAAGTTCTCTGCGGCCATACGCACAGTCTCGGGCCAAACAAACGTCTCACTCGGCTGCAGGACTCATCGGTCAACAAATAGCGCCGTGGCCTACTTTAAACAATTCCATTTCTCCCTCAAATGCTCCTCTCAGGCCAACTGCTTCAGTTACGAAGGGAGATTCATCATCAACACCCTTGGCTCAAAGCCATAAGCTCCGCTTGACTCACAAACGCACAATGACCCCATCTCCGGCTGCTGATCCTTTGCCGGTCTTCCAACCTCTATGTCCTGCACGGGGAAGACGAGTAACTCCTTCTACAACCACGACTGCGACTTCGGCCTCCCCAACGCCTACTCTCCGCCGTGTCGGCCGGACTATCCGTGCACCGTCGTCGCTTACTTTTGGCTCCCGCTCATCCTCACGCTCTGGTTCCTTTGATGCCGGGGCGTCGCCCTCTCCCAGTCCCGTATTCAAGAAAGCAGAAGGTTCGCATGTGAGGAAACGCTCATCACTAGTACCCAGTGAGCTCAGAGGCAACCAAGGTAGTGCAAGCATTCCGATCCCACCCGAGGCGAAGCGTGTCCTGGGATTGGGCGGAACGATGGGGGAAGATGTTGAGGATGGAAATACAGAACCTGCAGATGAGCCAGACTCTGATATCCCGGACGAGTTGCAGGTGATTTTGGCGGGGCAGTCGGATGAGGAGGGCGAGCGATTCTTGGAGGATACATTAGAGTTTTCCGGGGTGGGTGCGAAAAATTCTCCGCCTTCACCTGGGTTTCCGCCTGCGGAGCCGCTTCCAATCCCGACACCAATCAATACAGTTCCTCCCCCTGCTGCAACTCCTTTACCGGTATTCCGTGCTCAGCTGGTTGACGATGAGCAAAACCCAGGTGAGATCGACGAAGGCTGCCACTCTTCTGAGGATGACACCAAGAAATCATTTGATTTTACCGGGGAGCTAAAGAAGCTGAACGAATCCGGCGGGTCGGATCGGCGAAGCTTTGTTGAACAGCTCGAGAATGCGTTCCGTACGCCCGCAAAAATAGATCTACGGTATGGTTTCAAGAATGGATTCCTAGATGTCGAGATCCCACCTGTGCCTGTACCCGTCCCTACGCCTGTGCCCGCAGCTGAGTTGGCGAAAAAGCAGAGCTACGGTAATGGATCCAGTTTGGCGATCGGCTTTGATGAATTTTCGGCTTCGAGGATTGTCGATATAAAGGAACCAACGTTGCTCCCTGGGTCCGACAGCTTGGGTGTCTCGGAGGAATCCCAAGACAAGTTCATTTTGAACCACGACGATTCTTCTCCCCGGCTATCAAAGAGCCAATCCTCTATGGGTTCCAGGCCTTCTGATGGGCAACTCAACACTGAATTCAAGTTTGGTGGCCGACCACAGGAGGTCAAGCAACAGAAGAAGCCATTGACATTGTCGGATATCATACCCCCACCTTCACATTGTCGTTCATTATCAAACTCGTCCACGATGGAAGAAGACAGTGTAGTACTGAAGTCCATCTTTGCTAAAGCTGTCGATATCCCCCCTGCAGCCCCTCGAATGCGCCTCAACTCTGACTCAAGTTCTAAACGCCAGGCCAGGGGTGGTCCGCGAATTGGTGCTAATAGGCATTCTCGGCACTCCTCGGAGCTCAGTTTTGCAGGATTTGAGTCGTTTGAGGAAGTACGACGGGGCTTCGAATTCGCAAACCGGCCGGCATTCTACCCTCCCGTTAACGTCTCATCGCGCAGAGCACACGGGCGGCATGAATCTCTGTTCAGCATTGCCTCTGTATCGTCCTATGGATTCGTCATTAACCCTGGGTCCACCGATCCCTTTGATTATGGTTTGCCCAGTTTACCTGAGCGGCCGTTGTCGGAAGATTTGACTCGTTCCATGTCGATGACTGTTGACGACACATTCTCGTTCATCAATCGATTGCCCCAGCGCAGACGTGTAGATAGTGACGCGTCGAGCTTCTATTTCCGCGCACCGATATCATCACAGGTGATACAGTCGTATAGCCGTGGGCACCGTCGACACGATTCAGCCTTGTCCATCACTTCTCAAGGACCACCCGTCAGTTTATACAACCGGAGCTTTGTTGGCCATCGACGAAATGACTCTAGTGCGAGTGCCAGTTCAGTGGCACATTCGTACGCAATGTATGGGGCACATGGCGGAAGGGCTGCTTGGGCTCGACATCGTCAGGATCAATCAATTGATTCGATCACAAGCGAGTTTTCTGCTGTGCGTCTGGGACGACCAGGGTTGGGTGACAAGATGTTTGAGAAGTGTGAGCAGAGCATGCCACTTACCTCGATTTCGGCGTCTCCTCCAGAGAGCCTCGCAGATGAACGCCTGGGGAATCGATCATCATTCGATTCAATTCTTGACAATGACAGGAGGTCTTCCATGGATGATTCGCTGTTTGACAAAACTGGCCAACGATCTTCCATGTCATCTGATTCTGTATTCGGGGACGACGAACAGCACCCGCCTCATGGCCATCTTTTCGATGAGCATCTTGTGCCACATAATCAACTCCGGCCGCTATCCATGCTCAGTGCCCACAGCATTCATAGTCCCATGAAAGATGATGATACAATGATCAGCGTAAGCGCATTTGGTGTCTGGAACAGCTTTTTTTTGTGCTAATTGACTACCAGGTGCTGGGTGGAGGTGGCCACGTTCGCCGACGGTCTGTGGGTACTGCATTTGACGCATCACCGTGCATCAAGTTCGAAAAGAAGCGAAAACACACTAATATTCAGGACATGGCCTATCCTCCAGCTTATGACGTTGACAACAAGGATTCTCCGAACAAGGCCCGAATTATTGAGATGCCTTCGATAATGTCAACTTCCTCATCTAAATTTGGTGGGGAACGTATGATCAAGGCTCAACATGGTCTTCTAGCACGAGAGAGTCTTGAAGAGAGCTGTCTTATTGCTGACGGCGAAGATTTGACATCCCGTACGTCGCACTATAATACAAGATGTGATGTTTTCTCATTTGTTATCTTAGGTGGTCCGGTACCAGTATTTTCTCGACCATGCCCCGCATCCCGTTCGCGGTCTAGTACCTGCACATCTTCGAGTTCTGGTGTAGACACCCCTCCCCTTTCGTGTTCAGAAGGTTCATTGTCTGAAGGCTCACAATCCAGCATTGATCTTTCCCACCTTAACATCATCTTGGCAAATGCTACACACCCCGTGACAACTACTGCCCGGGCAAGAGCACGATCTAGGGCGCGGGGAGCAGGTCACCGACGTCGGATCTCACATGTCCGTGGTTCGGTATACGAGACAATCGAAGAGGAAAAATCCAATCCACCGACTCCACCACATCACGCAGTCGTTACCAAGAAGAGTAACACCCAGGTTGCTTGCGACGAAGTATTTATTGTTGATCCCGAGACTGCTTCTGTCAGTTCAATGTGGGATGATGAACGGGGGATTGTGGCGCTCCGGAAATACTATGCTTTGAGAGACGAGGCGCAGAACACTGTCACTGAGAGCAAGATTGTCTGGCAGGACACGCCCTTTTCGGTCTTTGCTGTTCAAAGTATGTGGTTATATATTCGTTGTGGGTAACTTGCTGATGATTGTTCACTCAGCTTTCTACCCGCCTAGTCACCCTGCTGGGATGCAAGCTCTCTTGGAGCATTCTGTGCAGAACTATCGGCCTCTACCGTCTGAGCTCAGACCTCGTCGTGTTCGGTCTCGCACTCAGTCCAGGCCATCGCCGTACCCTCAATCTCGAAGTACCAAGTCGACACTCTCCCCCAACCACGCCCGGCCATCCCTCGATAATATTAATCGATCCTTCTCAACCTTCAACCCACTAGCCCTGCAAGATGTTCCCATCAACTCAAACGTTGTCTCACCGGCACCGAAACTTCAAGCTCTCAAACCTTTTTCACCGTTGGTCGCCGAGGAAAATGTGTTGAAGCGCGAGAACGCTTTTGGACTTGCGCCAAATGCCCGACCCAGGGTTGGTTCCAATGCTAGAAGGACAGCACTTGGATGGTCTAAGCGAAGTAATGGGAAGTCTTCGACTGACAGGAAGGAAAACATTGGCCAAGGAATATTGATGACGTAGGTGTTTCTGCTGGTTGAATTTGTGGCAGCTCACTGAGTGATTTTGCAGACCCAGCGACAATTTGCGATTAAATAGACCCCGACCACGCGGACGGCCTACACCTGCTTCTCAGAGGCAAATTCGAGTCTAATCTGCATCATATACAAGTCCAAGTCTATGCTATGTCATGAACCCATGCCTTCTCGATATCTCACAATGCACTTGCCACGATGCTTCACGATGTTTTCACCATTCACGTCTTCTTTGTCTCATTCCTTCACGAAACCTTCGACGCTTTTCTGATGATCCTACAATCACCTCACGTATCACAGTTGACGCCTCAATTTACCGTAACGATTTCTACACGAATTGTACCGTTTTCACGTTTTCATTGCCACTAACGTTTGCGAATCTTTGATGTCTCTGTAGGTTGTGTACATGATATCCACCTCACGACGTTGTTATAGTTATCCGAAATTCCCTCGTGTACCATATGTCGTTGATCGAATATATGGTGCCTTATCCCTCCTACGTTAACGTTTCAACAGTCAATATATTAGAAGCCATCGCAGCATTAGACTAAGGTTACAATGGGGAGGTCTAAACTGACATCAAGAATCCCAAATGTCCAACCATCATGATTCCAACTACTCAACAGTGGAACATGAGGAACAAAGAATTCCAAGCAACGCATAAGAATGGCTACAAGGTGTCAACCTCTTCACTGTCAACCTCTGTCAGAAAAGCCTGATTCTATTCTGAAAAATATCAAAGTTATCTAGGCATCAGGGCAAGTAAATCAAGCCATGAAAGGACCAGATCAATTGAAGGTCTCCGATTCGGATCCTGGTGCCAACAAGTCTGCATCAATGTCCACATATCGTCGGTCAGCATCGGGCAAGCGGGACGCGGTGGCCGTAACCCGCGGATGACATCATACACAACTCCACCATAAAATCTTCGGTGAGAGAAAGGAAGCCGGCAAGTGAACATCTGGGGGAAATCAATCAGACAAGGCTCGGAAAGAATGAAGAGATTGCGAACCTCAAGAGTGGTCATGGCGAAACTGTATACATCGCTTTGGGGGGTGACCGGATAGTAGTCCTCTACTTCCAGTTCGGAGTCAGCTCCGGGATCCATGACTTCAGGAGCCATCCATCTGGCACTTTCCCTATTGCCCATGGTCCAGTCGTTCGGAAATGGGATGATACCTGCACCAATATCGGTGAGACAGGCCTCCCCGTCGTCATTCACGAGGACGTTGGCCTGGATGGAATAGTTTAGCTTTGCGTCTTTCTATGGTGAGCGCTACGTACACCTTTGATATCGCCATGTACAATTTGTAGGTGATGCATATAGCTGAGAGCGGATGCTAAATCGCGAAGCTGAAACAACATTCATCGTATGTGAACTAGTTATCAATTCATGCGTGAGACTCACCAAGTGCAGGATATCTGCTGAAGGATTCTTTGACAAGTATGTTATCACATTGCCATTCTCGTGGTGAGGGAAAATCAAAGCTGGGAGTGGTCCACAGCATGCCATGACTCCAATGAAGGAAACGATGTTGGGGTGTTGTAGTTGACTCCATTTATCTAGTTCTTTTGAAAGTCGCTGTTGACAAGAAATACGGCGTATAAACGAGTTGCGACGTGATATTCTTCCTTGAGCCACTCACAGTAACAAATAGCTGACGAGAATTTGCAGAGAGAGAAGCCCCGCGCCAGACCTTGGCAGCTACAACGCGGTCACCGAGATTACCCAACCACATGTCGGCGTAAACCCCATTGGCGAAATAATATTCATCAAGAGACAAATCATGCCCCTTCTCCAACACATGTGATCCGCAGTGAACCAGAAGTTGAGTTGCCTGAGCATTTGAACCAACCCGGGTGAGAACAGTGGTAATAGTTTTATTTTTGTGTCACTCACCAATTCGATTTGTCCCATCCGTCAGAGCGTTACGGAGTCAATAAATGAAATGGCCCAGACTGAAACTGAAAGATCGGAGAACCAATGGGAGAGCCAGGAGAGGTAGTCGGCGTAACAGAGGACACCAAGTTCAACCTTTTATCGTCTTCCCCAGTGCCTTGTTCCGCTGTACAATTTCCGACGTTCTGAGCGCTAGATGAATGAGGCAGCGAAGTTGAGCATTGTTGACTCGGATGCCTGTGTATCGTCCCGTCATGGTTCTGTTGGAAAAGGGAAAAACAATTGATAATCGACTATGCGAAAAGACGCCCAATTGCCGAAACTACGAGTCTTCCGGGGAGAAAGGCATGTTCCGTTAGACGCTGTACGGCCGACGAACTCTATTTTTGTTAATGCCGGGCGTTGAGCGGTGCAGCGCTCACATGGACAAGACGTAGTAAGCTCCAACAATTCCGCCACATTGAGTACTCTGAATCGGTGTCACTGCCAGGCAAAAGCAATCAGTAAGTATTATTGTTCTGCAGTGTGCACAGCATCAAAACCTTGACTACGCCTTTCCTCAGATAGAATCCTTCTATGATGCGTGTTCGGCGGCAATGTCGCAACTTCTGGAAGAGAGGCGCCCGTTCTGGTTCCTTCTGCACGGTCCACCAGTACAGCCACTTCCACTTTCCTTTCGAGCAACAATATCGTCCTTGCTCCCAGCCCGCTGTTGAGTTCAATTAGGACAGTTGTGCTGCTCGGCCTTGCCCAATTCAAGTCAAGATGATGTGGGATGTACGTGGTCAAAGTGATGCCCCACCGATTTCATGGGGAATACCAACGCCATCGTGAGCATTCTTGCTTAACCGGTATCGGAACAAGAGTTTCAGCAGCATGTGTCACCCAGATTTCCTGTAGCGCAAGTTTGACTTACGCTTGTCGGGACAAGCAACTAATGGCAATTGTCTGATAGACAACCTAATTTTGGAGTTGCCCCCACATTTATTTCTTCTTATCCACGTATGCCCATGGGTGTAATGTGTAGTCTTTCGGCGCCCTCTCCTGCGTAAGTTATAGCTTGATTGCATGCTTCCAACCGTTGAACGCTTTGCTCTTCCAGTGCTCGTCCTCCAGAGTGAGTGTTGAAAATGCTATGGTACAATAGATCTCAATCCATTCCTTGCTATGCAATACTAGATACCATTCTTATTCGCGATCTGCCAACGCCAATGTAGGTAATGTTCTTCGCAAACCGCAGCATGCGCATGCAGGGCATACAGGTCATGGTCGTACTCAGAATCACGTTCATGACAACTTTCACCCTCGCATCGCTCTGCATGCACACGAGCATCGGCCTCACAGGGTCCCCCATGGGTCAACATTCCAATATTCCAAGTGTACTGGAAGGAAAAAGGCGCTCTGTGTGAGTAATGACCATCCTCCTCGTTGCTAACTAATCGAGTAGACAGATTGGTATTAATTACTACGGGCAAAGGAATGAACTGCGAGGGTGTGTGAACGATGCGAGAAACGTCCGAAATTTCCTCATTAGTATGTGGATCGTTCCTACACCCCCTATCGTGACATCGCAACGTGTAATAGGTCGCCATGGATTTAGTTCGAGTGACGTTGTCCTGCTCGTTGACGACTCCCGCGATCCTCGCCAGCTTCCAACGAGGAAGAACATAATTGACGCCATGTACTGGCTTGTGGATAGGGCCAGACCCAACGATTCCCTTTTTTTCCATTGTAAGTACATCTACTATGCAAGATAGGTGTTCCCGATCACATATTCTACGCAGTTTCTGGCCATGGAGGACAGACGCGAGATCTTGATGGAGATGAAATCGACGGCTATGATGAGGGTACTTCATCGATCCTTCTTTCGCCACGGTCTGGTCATTTAATTATTTAATTCAGTTATATTTCCCCTTGACTTCAAGAAACGGGGACACATTGTTGATGATGTTCGTTACCACCTTTTTTTGTTGGTCCCTCGTTTACTGAACTTGAATCTAGGAAATGCATGAGATCATGGTAATTCAGATGAATATGGCAGCTCATGTGTTCAAAAGATTGAAATACCTTATCTAGGTTTCGAATCTTCCTACGGGTTGTCGCTTGACTGTAAGTTGTGACTGCCAGTGCCTTTTTCCGGTTACCCATTGACGAATCTTTCAGGCTCTTTTTGACGTAAGCTTATTTTGTAATTTATATTTGTCTCTGATATATCGTACTTTAGTCTTGTCATTCCGGCACTGCTCTTGGTGCGTCATAGCCTGAAGTCCTGGAAGAGTAACCGAACTGACTTACCTCCATAGATTTACCATACATCGTAAATGATTTTTTTGGATCTTCTGACCACACGTGTGAAATGTTTTCTTTTTCCCAGTATTCTTCCAGTGGTCGTCTCAAAGGGGCCTACGTTAGCTCTCGTGCAAGGGCATTGAAAGCTACCGCCGCCGATGTTGTGAGTACCAGTCGAGTTTCTGACCAAGGTGTCGAAGGTGACTTTGAATGATGTATCCCGCAGATCTCTTGGTCTGGATGCAGGGATGATCAAACTGCTGCCGATACGATGAATGCAGATGAGGCCGTTGGCGCCATGAGTGATGTCCGTTTTTTTTCGTTTTCTTGTCTATCAGCTTATAGATTTTATTTGCTCCCGCCGTAAACTCGTGTTTGCTTATCGTAGGCCTTCATAACTTCGTTAAGTCCGTGTTCTGATATCAACCACACGAGGAATGCCGTTTGACGCCTATCTCTTTGCAGATCAGAACCCAAACCAGACATATCAGCAGTTACTCCAATCTGTTAGGTACTGCACGTCCTAGCCCGAGTTATAATAGATGCTGACTTTGAAATTTGACTGATCTTGAATAGATATATTTTACGCAAGAATTACAGCCAGAAGCCACAACTTGGTAGTTCTCATCATATCGTATGTGGAATGCTTTACTGTGAGCTCTTGCTCAGATCATTCAACATTTGTTTTGCCGTTTGCCAGGACACGAACCTTCGCTTTGTTTTGTAATTGATGGGGAACACTATGGACAATGTGTATCGATCGTTGATGCTCTCCTCTGTTTTGTTGATAAAGTTGACCGTCTACATTAATTACATGTTCCTGTAATTCATCTGTCCTGTTTATCCCAAAGATCCTAAATGCATTCAACCTTAAGTAAAGTACTTCAACGCCGTTCCCGAACACCCAAGTGTTCTCATTTCTGCATTTTGGTTAGTTGTCCAAAAACTGACCGTCTTTTTTTTTCACTCCAAATTCTCTTCGTGAACATCAGTTTCGTTTCTCATGAATTGTACATTCAATATTTCCGTCATCGCTAGTAAAGTCTTACAGGGTCTACAGTACGAGTTTGTCTTTTCAACGATTCGCATCTAGATTTGCCTCATTACATTCTTCTGCTGGTCTGTCAGAAACCTGACTCATGAACGTGATGAAGCAACAAGCTTGCTCGGTGTTGGAAAACAGCGGAACGAGTACAATTAGATGGCTTTGTTTGTGAATGGCAGGTGTCGGACAAGCCCAGCCGATCGAGAAAGAAAATGGGAATGAGCAAGATGCGGAGACTGATCACAGGGACCGTCGCACACCGCCAGATAAAGCCAAAATTATCAAACAATTTGAAGGAAAAAAAGGCTTCCCTGATAGAAAATCTCCACCATGGTTGACTGCTAATTATTAGAAGTTTTGGAGAAGAGATGGCGATAAATTTATTCCGTAGCACACAGCGTCCGGGCTCATCAAGATTACAGGTTCGAGACATCTCCGGCGATTTCAGCGAGGAGCGATGCCCCTGTCCTAGTTCCGGTTACAAAAAATTAATGGAACTGCGTTACATATGTGCAAAGGCCGACTGAGACAACCGCAACTTGAAAATAGGAGTGGACTTCAGGGTTATTCACGAGTGGTAGTCTTGGTGAGAAAATTTTCTTCTAGCAAACATCGGAGGAAAAGGAGGGAGCTGTTAACTTGCTGCGTAGAGGGTCGCAACGTATATAGGATCCTGCTTCGACTTTGGGGCCGGAGCACGAAAGGGGCAGGCAAAAGATGTTTATTCGACCGATTTGTTGGTCAAGAAAACGTCCCAAATCGGGTAAGGGCATCCCCTGATCCTCTCAGCTTCAGGGGTAAGAGTCAGACCCAACAGGTACAATGGAAAATGGGAAAAAGGTCTTGCGATGGCGGTCCCATTTTTGAGGAGAAGGATTTACAAAAATCTCAGGCTCTCCAGCATGTCGTCGACTGAGGTGCTCGTCAGTCCATACCAAAAGTCTTCTCGAGAACGTTGTACATGCCCAGGTCTCGAACCGTCTCGAGGGATTACACCAAGTTGTAGGTTGTGTTGAAACCTGAACGCTGGCCAAACAGACAGTGTATCACACTTGTACAGTATGACAGTGAGGTATCAGAAATACCGAGGCAAAAGTGCCTCGATCATTCTGATCTCCGAGTGCATCTCACTAAGAATCTCTTGTAAGATCAGCCGTCGTCCTGTGAAACTGAAAACGTACCAGTTGATTGACCATATAAAGCAGTATAGCTGATCAGTTGCAGTAGCTGGCAGGGCTCTGGTAAGCAGTCATATGGCGGCAATCCAGAGACCTGATGAAATTAAACCACCGCCGCGTTGGTTGAAAAATTTACCTAATATGGGCATCACCCTAACCGCTGCACGCTAACAATTAATGTGCACTGCGAACAAGAACAGCGGTCTTTCACCCACAAGTTCGCATATTCAGCGCACAACACAGTTCTGCGAGGTCAAGTTGCCAGTGGGGCTAGAATGGACGACACTGTTATCATTCCGGATTACATGGCTGCCGATCACAATGAGGCCTATTACCCGCTGTCTGGCGAGATGGCCATCTGTTCTCCTGTACATCCTGGGATTCTGGGCGTGCTTTGAGCTGACATACGCTCTCATAGTTTCTCTCGCCGTCCAGCCACGCCTTGACCAGCCGGACAAAGCTACAGATTTGGACCTGTACTCGGTCTGCCGAAGGCTTTGGGAATTTCTTCGTGTTTGTGGCACGGCATAGCTTATAGCTCCGACTTCACCTCTCACCCCTACAGTCCTGGCTTTGCCACTACTTCGTTTTCCAAGTCCAAGCTACCGCCGCTTTGCCTGATTCTCTGCTATAAATTATCACAATGGTAGTGAAGAGTGATATCCCAGTTCTATATGGCCAATCCGGACTCAATCGCCAACACCGTCTACTACTTATCTTCCGACGAGGACACGTATGTCGAGAATCGCCACCCTGTTCAACCTCAACACATTAGCCGGTATTCAACTCTGAACAACGCCCTTGGCTCACACGTTGACGTGCGTGTTTTTTTTTGAATCTTGCGAATTTTCCTCGATATATTTTTGCAACAGTTACCCTTTCCAGTCGCAGGAGCTTCCTCTGCGTCTTCGGATTCACCTTCAGGGACCACTGCTTCTTTAATTACTTTCCCTGTTACCCCTCCACCTCAGGTCGTCCGTTATAAGGAGGAATTTGTCCCCTCACCTGTCTACCATAGGATAGACCGTGATGCACAGTCACAGCAGCAAACTTCACGGAATCGTCTTGCGACCGTTCTCTTTGACCCGGTTTCCACTCCTCTCGTCGATACCGCGAATTGCGACGGGACCTTCATGACAGATTGTCTCTCAGGTGTCGGATTGCGGGATCCACAGACCCGATTGTTCGGCTCCCTGGCAGAGCAGGGAGCGACCCATTTTACATTTGCATTGATGGTATTTGATTTTACACTTCCCAAAAAAAAATTAAACTTCTCGGACGGCTGATGGACCGTCATTACTAGTGGCCGGGCTATGAAGAACTTGATTGGCTGGTCAATATCCCTATCTACGGTCAGACCGGCTTGATCAAACGTCGAGAGCTCGCGTATCTCATCGCGCAGCAGTTCGAAGATTTCATATGGGTAGGTAGCATTCTCACGTACCCCCTCCTCCCTTTGACTGGCGTCCAACCTAATCTTCACTACGTCCAGAGGTGTGAAATGACACCTTACAACCCAACTATCGAACGTTGGCGTGTTGGCATTCAAGGATATAGTTTCGAGAGGATGAAATTATCAGCGTTGTGGAATGTCGAGAATAATATATGGCAGGCTTCCGTTCGGGTGTTGACTAGATGTTGATGGAGGCGAAACAAGTGTTTTTTTTTGCTTCCACGATTTGTCCGAGTCAGTAAACAATAATTACTATTTCTTTGTAAGGAACTTGGCTTGTCGAAAGCTGGTGGGTTCCCCAGCTGGTTTCACCCTGCTAATCGCTAGATCTGTGTATGTCTGTAATTTAAGTTATTTCAAGATTGCTGGCAATATGTCTGAGAGTATGCAGAATAACTAGCATCGGCCCAGGACACTTGGCTGCAGGTACACTTTAGACTAGAATATTCCGGGATAACTGGGCTCAGAACAATGTGGGACGGTTAACCATACTGGAAACATGGTTCTGGGCGCCGGCAATTAAAATAAAAATAGCAGGGCGTTCAGGTTTGTTGTAAGAACTCCAAAGCCTTATGCCTTGCTGTCTGTGCGTCTTCTCGGCAACCCAAGTTGGATAAACACAGAGAGAGGTTCTTGAAATATTCAGAAGAACGTAGAACGAATGCAGCAGGAAGCTGACGCCGTAGCTCAACTGCCTCCTCAATTGCTTTCATGGCCTCTTCTCGGCGACCCAGACCGGATAAAGAAATGGAAAGATTGTAGAGGGAGATGGCGAGATCTGGAATGAAAGTAGCAGGACAGTCAGTAGCAAGCTGTCGTTGCAGCTCAAGTGCCTCCTCGATTACTTTCATGGCCTCTTCTAGGCGACCCAGATTGGATAAACAATGTGAGAGATTGGTGAGGGACCTGGCGAGATCTGGAATAAAAGTGGCAGGATGGTCAGCAGCAAGCTGACGCCGTAGCTCAACTGCCTCCTCGATTGCGTTCATGGCCTCTTCTAGGCGACCTAGATTGGATAAACGATCGGAGAGATTGTTGAGGGACTTGGCAAGACCTGCAATGAAAGTAGCAGGATGGTCAGCAGTAAGCTGACGCCATAGCTCAACTGCCTCCTCGATTGGTTTCATGGCCTCTTCTAGGCGACCCAGATTGGATAAATGATTGGAGAAATTGTGAAGGGACATGGCGAGAGCTGGAATGAAAGCAGCAGGATAATCAGCAGCAAGCTGACGCCGCAGCTGGACTGCCTCCTCGATTGGTTTCATGACCTCTTCTAGGCGACCCAGATCGGATAAACGAATGGAAAGATTGTCGAGGGAGCTGGCGACATCTGGAATGAAAGTAGCAGGGTGGTCAGCAGCAAGCTGACGCCGTAGCTCAACTGACTCCTCGATTGCTTTCATGGCTTCTTCTAGGCGACCCAGATTGGATAAACGATGCGAAAGACTGTTGAGGGACTTCGAAAGATCTGGAATAAAAGCAGCAGGATGGTCATCAGCAAGCTGACGCCATAGCTCAACTGCCTCCTCGATTACTTTCACGGCCTCTTCTAGGCGACCCAGATTGGATAAACGATGTGAGAGATTGCCGAGGGACATGGCGATATCTGGGATGAAAGTAGCAGGATGGTCAGCAGCAAGCTGACGCCGTAGCTCAACTGACTCCTCGATTGCTTTCATGGCCTCTTCTCGGCGACCCAGATCAGATAAACGATTGGAGAGGTTGTTGAGGGACGTGGCGAGATCTGGAATGAAAGTGGCAGGATGATCAGCAGCAAGCTGACGCTGTAGCTCAACTGCCTCCTCGATTGCTGTCATGGCCTCTTCTAGGCGACCCAGATCGGATAAACGAACGGAGAGATTGTTGAGGGACGTGGCGAAATCTGGAGTGAAAGCAGCAGGATGATCAGCAGCAAGCTGACGCCGTAGCTCAACTGACTCCTCGATTGCTTTCATGGCCTCTTCTCGGCGACCCAGATTGGATAAACAATTGGAGAAATCTTTGAGGGACATGGCGAGATCTGGGATAAAAGTGACAGGATGGTCAGCAGCAAGCTGACGCCGTAGCTCAACTGCCTCCTCAATTGCTTCCATGGCCTCTTCTCGGCGACCCAGATTGGACAAACGATTGGAGAGACTGTGGAGGGACGTAGCGAGATTTGGAATGAAAGTGGCAGGATAGTCAGCAGCAAGCTGATGCCATAGCTCAACTGCCTCCTCGATTGCTTTCATGGCCTCTTCTCGGCGACCCAGATTGGATAAACGATCGGAGAGACTGTTGAGGGATGTGGCGAGATGTGGAATGAAAGCAGCAGGATGGTCAGCAGCAAGCTCATGCCATAGCTCAACTGCCTCCTCGATTGCTTTCATGGCCTCTTCTCGGCGACCCAGATTGGATAAACAATGTGAAAGACTGTTGAGGGACCTGGCGACATTTGGAATGAAAGTAGCAGGATGGTCAGCAGCAAGCTGACGCCGTAGCTCAACTGACTCCTCGATTGCTTTCATGGCCTCTTCTAGGCGACCCAGATTGGATAAACAAATGCAGAGATTGTGGAGGGACATGGCAAAATCTGGGATGAAAGTAGTAGGACGGTCAGCAGCAAGCTGACGCCGTAGCTCAACTGCCTCCTCGATTGCTTTCATGGCCTCTTCTCGGCGACCCAGATTGGATAAACAACTGGAGAAATCGTTGAGGGACGTGGCGAGATCTGGGATGAAAGTGGCAGGATGGTCAGCAGCAAGCTGACGCCATAGCTTAATTGACTCCTCGATTGGTTTCATGGCCTCTTCTAGGCGACCCAGATTGGATAAATGATTGGAGAGATTGTGGAGGGACATGGCGAGAGCTGGAATGAAAGCAGCAGGATGATCAGCAGCAAGCTGACGCCGCAGCTGGACTGCCTCCTCGATTGGTTTCATGACCTCTTCTAGGCGACCAAGATCGGATAAACGAATGGAAAGGTTGTCGAGGGAGCTGGCGACATCTGGAATGAAAGTAGCAGGGTGATCAGCAGCAAGCTGACGCCGTAGCTCAACTGACTCCTCGATTGCTTTCATGGCCTCTTCTCGGCGACCCAGATCGGATAAACAATTGGAGAGATTGTGGAGGGACATGGCAAGATCTGGAAAGAAAGTCGCAGAACGATCAGCATCAAGCTCCCGGTACAGCTTGACTGCTTCCTCGACTGCTTTCATCGCGTCCTGTCGACGTCCCATGTACCGAAATCGTCTGGAAAGCTCAACGAGCGATGCAGCCTGTTTGTCGTCATAAGCAAAAGTTACAAGTGTCGGACATGTTCTCTGTCCAAAATCACCACATTAGTTGGTAGCGACAGTGTTCCAATCCAAGCTCTAACCTGAACCCAGGCTCGTACTTCGGCCAAACTTTGAAATTCACATTTGGAATGCAAAACCTCCATCCAGATCAGGAGCTGTCCGGAAAGGAATCTGCCCACTGCATCGAGAACCTCCTCCGACAACGGCCCTTCGACTTCAACAATGTGCTCCGCCCAGAATCCGCAAGCATACCATAACACTTCCGATACACTTGATTCATCGATTTCAGGAATGCCTTCGATCCCGCGCCTCTGTCCCGTCAAGTAGCCGGTGCCAGGTATCTCGGGCTTCAACTGTTCATTCATAATATGAATGCATAAGATTGCTAGCCTCCGACTATGCTCTTTTTCGCTGACATAGAACCGTTCATGAGCTGGGGAGGCTTGAGCGCGACACGTCAGGAAATCTCGGAAGGAGAGATGTAGGAATTGAATAGGTCGACTTTCATCATCCAAGCCAGTGAGCACCGAGCTGAGTGGGCGAAGAACTTCATCAACTTTTAGTAGTGTCGGATTAGCCAAATGAAGGCACTGGAGAGCAGACATAGACAGTGGTGTCTTGACTGCCACGATTGCGCCGACGAGCAACTTGTACCCATCTACAAAATCCTCGTCGTTCCAGTCGCAGGTATTGAGAATCTCGGCATACAACTTGTCCATCTTTGCCTCAGCATGGAGACCTGATGGATCATATTCGTATAAGAGCTTCCTGAGCTTCTTTTCCGGATATATAGTGGTGGACAAGTAATTGCTGACTGTAGATGCCCAAATGAACAAGCCCTCCGCCTTCGCCGTAAAATCGGCCATCACTTGCAAACCAGGCCAATCTGCACCCAAACGCTTCTGCGATGCAATATATCGCATCCTCTCTTGGATGTACAGAGCAATATCCTTCTTATTGCTATCGCCGTGAATATTGATTGATCTGCATTGGACATGTTTTGCAAGGGACAAATTCGTGAAAATGTCATCCTTCGGGCGAGAGGTTACGAATATGCGGAACGTGCCGGGAAGGTCGGGAACCTTGTCGCAAAGAATTTTGAGAGTATCCAGATCGCAGCCTTCATCTAGTCCATCGATGACTAGAACAATAGGCCTGAGAATACGATGCCTATGAACTTGAAAAGGCTTAAGGATGAGTTCGTCAAACTGACGAAATTGCGGCGCAGATGCAAGACTACGATCGTTTTCGAGAATGATGCTGATGTGTTCCGCAAGATCTTTACTGAGCACAGCGATGTCACGAACGATGGTGCTGAAGAACTTCTGAGGATGATTTCTATCCGGGATGTCCCGATCGAAGAAGAAAGACGACGCAAGAAAACCCGACTTGTGGCAGTTGTGAGCAACGCTGTGTGCAATTGCACTCTTTCCAGTGCCAGCTACATCAGACAAGAAAAATATTTCCGCCGCCTTTGTCCTATCAGCTTTGTTGATCCATTTCCATATGTCACTGAGGAGGGTTGTACGTGTGCCGGGCAAGCACATGAGACTTGGGTTCCAGGAAGCACCTTCAGCATATGGAAGGGTACTCAGGGAAACGTTAGAGACTATGTTCGACGAGCTTGACAATGAGTTTCAAGTTACGTTGAAACGGTAGTCTCACAAATTGACGTACCATGATAATTGTACTGATCACGTCCGATGGTGTTGAATGTTGAACCTGCAGCATTAATGTGTTCGTTCGGTGTGAGAGTGGGTGTCAAGTGTAGGCCAACTGGATTGGGTATCATATCTGCCATCTGGGAGAGTTCCAGCATCGTTGCGAGAGGAGGTCAAGCTAGGCTCAGGCTGTGCTCGCTCAAAAGCTCTCACGACACACTTTTGTGACTCTGAGCGCTCGAGCGTAGTATACTAAGATATTATACCATGGGTGCGTCCTGTTTCAATGTTGGGTTAAAGAACTGAATTATTCTATCTATAGGTGCCCACGTCCGGAGGAATATTTGGATGTTTGGGATCTCGACTTGTCTGAATGAAGAAGGTTCTTTACAAGTGCTTGGATCTTCAATGCCTCACGAGCTTTTGTCATGACAGCGTCTATGCAGCGGTGGAGCAGTGTACCCGAAGACCCTGCGCAGAATCAATGTGATAGCAATAGGTTGATTATTCTTTCCCCACACGATTACTTTGTCTGTCCCGGTTGCTCAGGCTGTTCCCCGTTGGGAGGTATCACCCCTCCAGGTCCTCCGATGGGTGCAACATTCTTCTTCGGCGAGACCCTGCAGTGATCAAGCTTGGCGTTCATCACGGTGGAGCAATGTACTCGGACTTCTGATGGAAATGCCACAGACTGCCACACGAACTCACTGCGTAATAAAGTTTGACCTTTCAGATCCCTGTCATGACTATGTCATCCTGTTCGGAACCCAATTACTAGTAGGTATGTATGTGATAATCAAGGGCTTGTGTTCCTGCATGCAGCGACCATTGTAAGTTGCAAAGCGTTTAGTCCAACCTGAGGCTCCCCTTTGACATTGAGGCTTACAGCCGTTTTCGAAATTCTTGAGACTTCTCGCGGATTTTGAACAGTTTAGGAAATTAGGACTTAGTCAGATTTTCGTGACTCTCTCTTTCTCATGTACCATAAAATCAGTGCTGATGTCAAACGCGCGGCAATACAACTCCATGAGCGTAATTTGCTCGATCTCGATGACATCCTTCTCTGCTGCAATATGTCCCGAGCCACGTTCTACCGCATTCTCAAGCTCTGGAGGACCACAGGAGATGTTGTCAACCAAACACAGAATCTAGTTGGTCGACCGCGCAACCTTGATTTCAGTGATGTACAGTATCTCTTACGCCTTGTTGATCGCAATCCCGATTACTTCCTCGATGAGATGCTCAATCTCCTCAAGTCCAATCGTTTTATCTCTGTACACTACAGTGCCGTCCACAAACAGCTTGTTGCCCGTGGCGTTAGTCACAAACGACTCCAACGCATTGCTTCTGAACGTGATGAGGATGGTCGTGCTGCTTTCACTGCACGCATGGCCCGGTACTCACCCGAAGAACTTGGATTCATTGACGAGGTTTCAAAAGATGAGAGGTCAGTTGGGAGGCGCTATGGGCGATCGAAACGGGGTCGTCGAGTACGACGATCTCAACCATTTGTTCGTGGGCGGCACACTTCGACAGTTGGTTGCCTCACGCTGGACGGATTTGTGTCTGGGTCGGTGGTGGAGGGTTCGTTGACGAAAGATCGGTTTCTTCACTGGCTGGAGTTTTCCTTAGTATGTTGTTGTTCCTTTCATATTTCTCCAGTACCAATGTTCGCAGCTTCCCAAATGCAGCACTTATCCAGGTCCCCTCAGCATTCTGGTTCTCGACAACGCGAAAATACATCGCGGCGATGAGATCTTAGCTATTGCTGACCGTTTTGGAGTTCGGATTGAGTATTTGCCGCCTTATTCCCCCGACTTCAACCCAATCGAGGAAGCATTTTCGAAAATCAAGCATTTCATTCGGCGAAACCAAGACTATTATGGGGCATCAACAGGTGATGGAATTTTGTTTGATATGTATGAGGTGTTGGAGATTATCACAAGTGACGACGCGGCTGGCTACTTCGCTCATTCAGGGTACTTTTAGTGTTGTATTTTTGTCCCCATAAAATAGTGCATCTGGCCATGCAATTCAAAGTCTCGTTTTATTGAAATGAGGGACTGACTACCTATGGCTACCTATGAGTAAATAAAGAAGATCCCCAACCCAGGCGAGGGGAGGGCATGGGAAAACGAAACAAGTAAAAAATGAATGACTAGGTAACAACAGACCAGCGATCAAGGGCATCCCGCAATGCCGCAACCTCACCCAACAAAAAATTCATCTCCTTCATCTCAGCCACCGTGAGGAAGCGCAGCATGCAAGCATGCAGGTATGAGTTGGTGGTGAATTTGTCGCATATTGCATCTGTGAGGTTGTACCGTGTACAAAATTCGCTGATCGTCATATCAGGGCCTGGATTACGACCAGCTTGGAGGAGCGTTGGATGCTGAAGATTGTATGCAGCCAGCGCAGGAGCAGCCAGCGCGGGAGCATTGACTGCATCATAGGGCGGCGCTGGAATAGGTTGAACTCGCTCCCGCTCGCACCCTGCAGGACGGAAGAGATCGACGACATCGTTTCCAATGGTCAGGTTGAAGACCGGCGCTGCTGTCGCTGCCGTTCCTGCTGCTGCCTTGTTTTGGGCATCAAATCGGCGCTTCAGGACGGGAGAGTCTGCGATGTATCCAATGTCGAAAAGACGATGATTCGGGGGCTTTTGTATCGTTGCATTTTCATCGCCTTTCATCTATAGTAGGCATTAGAGGACATCGCAGAAGCAAAAAAATGATCAGATGCGTACCATCGCTGATGCCCAACACTCAATCTGTTCGTTGCCAAGAGGAACATGTGTACCATCATCATTGATGTAACAATGCTCGGAGAAGCACGTTGGAGTCTTCTTGGGACATTTCCAATGCTCTTGCAGAGCTTTGATGTTTGCGATTTGCCTGACATTGCCAGGGAGCGTGCGAGGATCGCGTGTCTTGTGGGTGGACTTGGGTGCACGTTCTTCTGGCACATTGTTCTCCTTGTTGCTGTCGTCCTTGAGGGCTACAATGTTGATGTGCACAAGGTTGGACTTGCGGGCACGTTCTAACAAGAGAGTGTAGTCGTTGGCAGATATGAGAGGGATGCCAGGCTTCGCAACAATGCGTGGGATTGTGAACATGATTTGGTAGTCGGCGTAGCTTTGCGCTTTCGGATTGAGAAGGGTACCAATCTGGGCAAGGAACTGTGCTTGGAGTGTGTCCCAGGGTTCATCCGGAGAGAGCTGGAGAGATGAATTCTTGGCAGTACGTTTTGAAGCGGGTTTCTTCATTTCTGATGCTGAGAAAGCCTGGATGATGTAGTTGATCTTTGTGGAGGTCTGGGTAGACTCTGGAGTCACGGTAGCATTCGTTGAACTGGGTTTTTTACGACGTCTTTTTGGTGCATCGATATGAGAGGCATGATTGGAAGCATCACTATGAGAACCATTAGAATCGGTGGAAGAATCAGACTCTATACTTTGCTGGTCCACATCACTACCAATGATGCTAGCACTGGGTTGCTTGCGTTGGCGTTTTTTCTTATGACCCATGAAGTGAGAAAGAGAGTCACGAAAATCTGACTAAGTCCTAATTTCCTAAACTGTTCAAAATCCGCGAGAAGTCTCAAGAATTTCGAAAACGGCTGTAAGAACAAATGCTCTTCTAGAGGTACCGAAGCCTCCGCAAAAGATCTTTTTTTTTCGGGAGATGGCACGTTTACTCGCCCACCTAGTACGTTCCTGTTCCCTTTTATTAGAAAGGCTCGGGCGGATACTGCACTTCCTGATTTCGAGCACGTAGGAGCGTTTACTGCGAAGCCTTCAGGGATTCCACCAGGCTGATCTGCTAGTTGGCAGGTTTCTGTACTGTTCAACGATTTGTCCGAATCAGCAAACAACAATTACCGTATTTCGTCGTAAGGCACTAGGCTTGTCGAAGGCCGGTGGGTTCTCCAGTTGGTTTCATCCTGCTAATCCGTAGATCTGTGTATGTAATGTTCGACTATCTGTAATTCAAGTTATTTCAAGATTACTGGCATATATGTCTGAAGTATGCAGAATAAGTAGCATCGGCCCAGTCGCTTGGCTGCATGTGCATTGTAGACTAGAATATTCCTGGATAACTGGGTTCGGAACAATGTGGAACGGTTAACCATACCGTAAACATGGTTCTGGGCACCGGCAAATAAAATGAGGATAGCAAGGCGTTGTTCAGGTTTGTTGTAATAACTCCAGAGCCTCCTTCGTTGCTGTCTGCGCGTCTTCTCGGCGACCCAAGTTGGATAAACAGGATGAAAGGTTTTTGAGAGAATCGGCAAGGTCTGGGATGAATGCAGCGGGGCAGTCAGCAGCGAGCTGACGCTGTAGCTCAACTGCTTCCTCAATTGCTTTCATGGCCTCTTCTAGGCGACCCAGATCGGATAAACAATTGCAGAGATTATGGAGGGACATGGCGAGATCTGGAATGAAAGTGGTAGGGTGGTCAGCAACAAGCTGACGCTGTAGCTCAACTGCCTCCTCAATTGCTTTCATGGCCTCTTCTAGGCGACCCAGATCGGATAAACGATTGGAGAGACGGTTGAGGGACATGGCGAGATCTGGAATAAAAGCAGCAGGATGGTCAGCAGCAAGCTGACGCCGCAGCTTGACTGCCTCCTCAATTGCGTTCATGGCCTCTTCTCGGCGACCCAGATCGGATAAACAATCAGAGAGATTGTTGAGGGACTTGGTAAGACCTGGAATGAAAGCAGCAGGATGGTCAGCGGCAAGCTGACGCCATAGCTCAACTGCCGCCTCGATTGCTTTCAAGGCCTCTTCTAGGCGACCCAGATTGGATAAACAATTGGAGAGATTGTTAAGGGACATGGCGAGATCTGGGATGAAAGTAGCAGGATGGTCAGTGGCAAGCTGACGCCGTAGCTCAACTGCCTCCTCGATTGCTTTCATAGCCTCTTCTAGGCGACGCAGATTGGATAAATGATTGGAGAGACTGTGGAGGGATATAGCGAGATCTGGAATGAAAGTAGTAGGATGGTCAGCAGCAAGCTGACGCTGTAGCTCAACTGCCTCCTGGATTGCTTTCATGGCCTCTTCTCGGCGACCCAGATTGGATAAACGATTGGAGAGATTGTTGAGGGACTTGGCGAGATCTGGAATGAAAGTAGCAGGATGGTCAGCGGCAAGCTGACGCCGTAGCTCAACTGCCTCCTCGATTGCTTTCGTGGCCTCTTCTCGGCGACTCAGATCGGATAAACGATTGGAGAGATTGTGGAGGGACATGGCAAGATCTGGAACAAAAGTAGCAGAACGATCAGCATCAAGTTCCCGGTACAGCTTGACCGCTTCCTCGATTGCTTTCATCGCATCCTCTCGACGTCCCATGCACCGAAATCGTCTGGAAAGCTCAACGAGCGATGCAGCCTGTTTGTCGTCATAAGCAGACGTTACAAGTGTCGGACATGTTCTCTATTCAAAATCACCACATTAGTTGGTAGCAACAGTGTTCCAATCCAAGCTCTAACCTGAACCCAGGCTCGTACCTCGACCAAACTTTGAAATTCAAATTTGGAATATAAAACCTCCATCCAGATCAGGAGCTGTCCGGAAAGGAATCTGCCTACTGCATCGAGAACCTCCTCCGACAACGACCCTTCGACTTCAATGATGTGCTCCGCCCAGAATCTGCAAGCATACCATAACGCTTCCGATACGCTTGATTCATCGATTTCAGGAATGCCTTCGATCCCCTGCCTCTGTCCTGTTAAGTAGCCGGTGCCGGGTATCTCGAGCTTCAACTGTTCATTCATAATATGAATGCATAAGATTGCTAGCCTCCGACTATGCTCTTTTTCGCTGACATAGAACCGTTCATGAGCTGGGGAGGCTTGAGCGCGACACGTCAGGAAATCTCGGAAGGAGAGATGTAGGAATTGAATAGGTCGACTTTCATCATCCAAGCCAGTGAGCACCGAGCTGAGTGGGCGAAGAACTTCATCAACTTTTAGTAGTGTCGGATTAGCCAAATGAAGGCACTGGAGAGCAGACATAGACAGTGGTGTCTTGACTGCCACGATTGCGCCGACGAGCAACTTGTACCCATCTACAAAATCCTCGTCGTTCCAGTCGCAGGTATCGAGGATCTCGGCATACAACTTGTCCATCTTTGCCTCAGCATGGAGATCTGATGGATCATATTCGTATAAGAGCTTCCTGAGCTTCTTTTCCGGATATATAGTGGTGGACAAGTAATTGCTGACTGTAGATGCCCAAATGAACAAGCCCTCCGCCTTCGCCGTAAAATCGGCCATCACTTGCAAACCAGGCCAATCTGCACCCAAACGCTTCTGCGATGCAATATATCGCATCCTCTCTTGGATGTACAGAGCAATATCCTTCTTATTGCTATCGCCGTGAATATTGATTGATCTGCATTGGACATGTTTTGCAAGGGACAAATTCGTGAAAATGTCGTCCTTCGGGCGAGAGGTTACGAATATGCGGAACGTGCCGGGAAGGTCGGGAACCTTGTCGCACAGAATTTTGAGAGTATCCAGATCGCAGCCTTCATCTAGTGCATCGATCACTAGGACAATAGGCCTGAGAATACGATGCCTATGAACTTGAAAGGGCTTGAGGATGAGTTCCTCAAACTGACGAAATTGCGGCGCAGATGCAAGACTGCGATCGTTTTCGAGAATGATGCCGATGTGTTCCGCAAGATCTTTACTGAGTACAGCAAGGTCACGAACGATGGTGCTGAAGAACTTCTGAGGATGATTTCTATCCGGGATGTCCCGATCGAAGAAGAAAGACGACGCAAGAAAACCCGACTTGTGGCAGTTGTGAGCAACGCTGTGTGCAATTGCACTCTTTCCAGTGCCAGCTACATCAGACAAGAAAAATATTTCCGCCGCCTTTGTACTATCAGCTTCGTTGATCCATTTCCATATGTCACTGAGGAGGGTTGTACGTGTGCCAGGCAAGCACATGAGACTTGGGTTCCAGGAAGCGCCTTCAGCATATGGAAGGGTACTCAGGGAAACGTTAGAGACTACGTTCAACAAACTTGACTATGAGTTTCATGAAATCACAAATTGACGTACCATGAAAATTGTACTGATCACGTCCGATGATGTTGAATGTTGAACCTACGGCATTGATGTGTTCGTTCGGTGTGAGAGTGGTCGAGTGTAGGCCAACTGGAATGGGTATCATGCCTGCCATCTGGGAGAGTTCCAGCGTAGTTCAAGCTAGGCAGTGCTCGCTGAAAAAGCTCTCACGACTTTCGTGACTCTGAGCGCTCGAGCGTAGTATACCAAGTATATTATACCATGGGTGCGTCCTGTTTTAATGTTGGGTTAAAGAACTGAATTATTCTATCTATAGGGGCCGATGTCCGGAGGAATATTTGGATGTTTGGGATCTCGACTTGTGAAGGTTTTTTGCAAGTGCTTCAAGTTGGATCTTGCCTCACGAACTTTTGTCATGACAGCGTCTATGCAGCGGTGGAGCAGTGCACCCGAAGACCCTGCGCAGAATCGATGTGATAGCAACACAACTACCGGCAAATGTATAGGTTGATTATTCTTTCCCCACACGATTGCTTCGTCTGTCCCTGTTGCTCAGGCTGTTCCCTGTTGGGAGGCGATGGGTGCAACATTCTTCTTCGGCGAGACCCTGCAGTCATCAAGCTTGGCGTTCATGACGGTGGAGCAATGTACTCGGACTTATGATGGGAATTCCACAGACTGCCACGAAATCACACTGGACCGCGTAATAAAGTCCGACCTTTCAGAATCTCTGCCATGGCTATGTTGTCATCCTGTTCGGAACCCAATTTACTAGTAGGTATGTGATAATCAAAGGCTTGTGTTCCTTCGACCGGCTAATGTTGTTAAGGCAGCTGCATGCAGCTGACCATCCGAACCCAATGATTGTAAGTTGCAAAGCGTTTAGTCCAGGCTCCCCATTGACATTGAGGCTTACGAACAAATGCTCTTCTAGAGGTACTGAAGCCTCCGCAAAAGATCTTTTTTTTTTCGGGAGATGGCACGTTTACTCGCCCACCTGTTCCCTTTTATTAGAAAGGCTCGGGCGGATACCACACTTCCTGATTTCGAGCACGTAGGAGCGTTTACTGCGAAGCCTTCAGGGATTCCACCGGGCTGATCTGCTAGTTGGCAGGTTTCTGTACTGTTGACTGTCCTGCCAGTGTCGATTCAGCGATTTGTCATGAGTCAGCTAAATCCATGTAGTAATTTGCCGTCTTGTCATGGTTGATTTGCTGAATATTGATCTCTATATAAGTTTCAAGAAATCTGCGGGGGGTATCCGCCTCGCCACGGGATGATCCAAGAGCACCGCTTAAAATATGCCAGGAATGACTTTCCACCTCACCTTCTCAGCCCACCGTTCCCACTCCTCCCCAAACCTCTCCTTCATCATCCTATCCTCTGTCCACGTCCGGTGGAGAAGAGTGACCGCCACAACACCCATCATCACCGCCCACGACACCGTAACCACTTTCCCCGCAGCCGTGTCCAGCACCCCGCTCTCCCTCGTCCACCCTCCACGCGAAAACAGGATAAAGAGCCCTCCGAAATACGACATGACCACGCCGGTGTAGCTTGGGTGGCGCACGTAATTGTATGGCCCGGCCGTGATCAAGCGGTGGTCCGGTCTGATGCTGAGCTCGAACGTGAAGAATCGGTCAAGGGTGCGATAGCACCAGAGACGAATGGCTCCGCCCATCACGGCGAGACCGCTACCCGTGATAGCAGGCCAAGTGAAACCAATGGTTTTCAACCCACCAGGATGGAAGAGAAGCGTCTCGAGTACAATAGAAGAAATAGAATAAGAGGGATATCGATTTGCGAGGAGAACGGCTATCTCCGTTAATCCTACAGTCAAGGGAATGTACTGTGGAATGTGATGGGGTTATTTTTTTGGTGAGCGAGCGAGTTGCGGGGGAGTGGAACATTGCGGGGAAGCGACCAGAACTCACCTTTATCAATTCTACCCCCTTGTATGACATTGTCGTCCTTAAGCAACGCTCTAATAGGTTTCCAGGCTTGATTTGCTGGTTACGGGGAGGCGGTGGGTTGGGTGGTGTCAGGGATACGTAGAACCCGATAACCTGGAGGAGAATGAACGGAATCTTGAGCAGTGACATATTATTGTGTACAGAAAGGTTGATTGCGGACGAAACAAACCTGAAATCAAGGAAACAAACAACAAAAAGCATATATATACCCTAGGGTACCGGCCGGGCCTGGGCACCTCCTGCGGTAAAGAGGACATTGGTTGGAATGGAAGGCGTCATATGACGTTGTGTTCGGGGTTTTTTTATAATTCTTCCGTACGTTTCGGATTGTAGTTCGGCGCAGTCCCCATTTCCGGCGTTTTTGAATTTTGATTTGAATGTACTAAAGCGTAACATGTATGGGTAAGTACCTAGGCATGAGCAAAACAGACGGTCATAGATGTTAACACCTTACCAACCGTGAAGAACTAGTAGTAGGTCGCACTGTTGCAGATGTCTCCGTCGTATGGCGTCACTATGAAAAAGATTTTGTTGTAATAATCGTTGCGAGATGACGGGTGAACGGGGCGTTTGGCTGGGCCCGTAGCAAACGCATAGTGTACCGAATACATCCAGTAAGCTAATATGTGCAGTAAGAACAATAAAAAATACTAAAAATGTTCACCTTCGAGCATTTGCTGCTCGCTCTCGGATCTTACAACAATACACCCCCTCGAACAGCAGAATGCGAGCAGGGTACATGCACCCCCTCAATCCTAAAAGGCCTCGTCATCCGAATCTTCTTCAGCAACGGCAGCAGCAGCGGTCTCTCTTGAAATCAGCCATTTCTTTCGCTCTGGGCAATTGTTCTTGAAATGTCCTTTTTGGTCACAGAAATGACAGGTGGGAGCGGCGCGAGAGTGTCGAGAGGTGGATATTGCGCTCAAGGCTTCATCCTGTGCATCCTCAGCTCGAGGCGAAGCAAATCGCGTTTTTCCAGAGGTTTGCCGTGTTTCTTCATTGAGTAAGCGAGTGATGACATTGTCGAGCGTGAGCTGGTCGGTAGGGGTGGAATCGAAGTTGATAATGACTGCATCGTAGGACACCGGCAGGCCCATCGTGAGCGCGAGAATCTTGTCTTGATCACTCACCAAGATCCCCACCTCTTCCATGGCGAATGCCTGGCTCCTAATCTCGCCAATCCATGCTTGCATCGACTGGTTGGACTTCTTCTTCGCGGTGAGGAACTTCCTGCGCAAAGCCAGGGCTGTCGCAAATCCGCGAGCACGATGGACACTCCGTAGCGTTTGCCAGATCTCCATTGGGTCCTTCGAACGCATGTGGGCCAACTGCCCAGCCTCAACACGAAGGATCATCTCGGCTCTGGCCTCGGCCATCTTCTGAGCGGTCCGTTTGTTCTTCTTCGTCTGCATCTCGGCAGCAATCGTAGCGTCATCCTTCCCCTCGGTCTCCACAGCGATCTCTACCATGCCCCAAAGGCCTTTGCGAATGAGTTCTGCCTCCATTCGCAGGTTCCACTCGGCATAGTTTGCATCATTGAGCTTCGGGAAGCGAGACGTGGTATCATCAGACATCGTGGCAGTGGTGAACGGGAGCTAACCGTGATGCGTTTGTGTTGTAATAATCGTTGCGAGATGACGGGTGAACGGGGCGTTTGGCTGGGCCCGTAGCAAACGCATAGTGTACCGAATACATCCAGTAAGCTAATATGTGCAGTAAGAACAATAAAAAATACTAAAAATGTTCACCTTCGAGCATTTGCTGCTCGCTCTCGGATCTTACAACAATAGATTTACCCGACGGGCAGAAAATTATGATTTTGGCTAGGAAACGCGGTCCGAGTCACATAGCCTCGTCGTCCATGTGGATAGACTGGTAGCTGACAGCGTCTGTCACTGCAGAGCGTGTACCGAAAGACCCTGCAGACAATCGGGGACTTCAGTAAATTCCGGGGTCCTTTGTGAAACCCTCGGTGACCTTTGGCACCAAAGCCCAGCTACGGCGCGAGCACCAAGTACATACAACATCAAGAATGCCAGCTTTGCGACAAAGATATGAAGCCCGCTTATACAGGTAACGGCGCAGACTCTGATACTGGAGAACACCCATCAAAGGGCCAATGCTGCTGACACCTTGTTAGAACTTAGTTGTTTCTCTCCCCCTGCTTCCATCAGTTCCGGGTGGTACTTGAGGTTTTTCAGGATATACAGTGTTGGAATTCGAATAAAGATCATTGGTTGGGAAAAGTTGGTAGTTTACAAATGGTTCTGTCTACGATCTAATAAAACGTGAACGCAACGAAAGCATCAGCGAGAGGGTGAGGACAGCAGAATAACATCCCTATAAAAGTCATGATGTGTTAAACCGGTCCATCGCTAGAACATCAACGACTTACGGTATGGGGGCAGAGTGGTTGTATGAAAAGAAAAAAATAAATAGGAGTAATGAAAAAAAAAAACATCTAGAGGACCGTCGCTGCGCGGGATGGCATCCTCTCCGGCCGGAACTTCTGCACAAACTCAAACTGTGGTCCAGTTTCTGGGCTATGCGGGAAACGTGTGCATTTCTCCACGGTTTTCCACTCTTGTGCGATTGTGCGGAGTGCCTCGTCCCCGTTTCTAGCGGCGCCACTCTGTACCAGCCAGCACCCGACCACCATGCCGGTGCGGCCAATCCCCCCGCGGCAGTGCACAGCACTGATGCGGCCACGGCGCTCGTTATCACGGAGCACGTGGAGCACGCGGTACATGTAGTCGACGGAGTGGGGGAGAGAGCGGTCGCGGATGGGGAAGCTGTGGTATTCTATGGATTGGGACTCGGCGCCGAGGAGGGTGGCGCGGGCGGATAGGTGTGGTGCGTAGGGGGAGAGCTCGCCGGATTCAGTGAGGTCGATGAAGGTGCGGACGCCAGCGTCGAGTAGGGCGTCGAGTTTGTTGGGACATGAGGGGGCCCAAGGGTATTCGCAGGCGAGAAGATGTGTGGTTGCCCAATAGGAGTTTGGGATGGGACGTGGATGGGAAGCGGGGTGTAGAAGTGGTCGACGGCGAAAAGGAATGGAGGGGGCACTGGCAGGGGTGAGAATGGGTAATGGGCCAGTGATGCGAGGCTTGAAGAGCATAATAGAGGAGCCGAAGAGGAACTGGCAAAATATTGAGAGGTAAAAAGCAAACAAGTCTGCAAGGACAAACATGTCGAAGGCACTATCACGGTCAACGTTAAATAAGTGTGTGGTGGTGGTATCGTGTTAAGTATGTGTGTGATCACGTGAACCCCTTTCGTCCGGTCTTGTCCGGTCCGTGTGTCAACTCGGGATCACACAGGATCATTCGGACCTTTGCCACGGAAAGCTGTAGCGGGACTTACCCTCCACTTCCCCGGTATACCAACCACTATCGTGCCTCACTTTGGGCATCATCCCGAATTCAAAATTTGGTGCCAGATCGTGTGTCGTGGAATAACCCAAGTTTTTTAATCACCCATGTACGCCATTTCTGGTCATCAAACCGGCGCTCGTTCTTGCCACCATCAACCACTAGTGCTCGTGCCCTTGAAGCTGTTCGCTCCACATCCAATGGCTTTTTTGTTTTCCCGTCTTGATCGGCATCAGAGGCAACTTGATCACCCCATCCAATTCAATTGTCGATAGCTAACGTCCAACATTTGCAGCCGTGTTCTATCGTGATCGTGGTCGTGATCGTGAAAATGACAATGCACGTGTATGGAGCGATAAAGCATTCGGGATACAGCTATCAATCGGTAGCCGGTAATTCTGCCTAGTACTCTTCCGTGGATGTATGAATTTCCACCAAAAGAACCCCCGAAAAAAAACAGTTGGCGATAGGCATTGTCGCGGTGGTGGCTATGGTACGGCTCCCTAACACGGAGCTCCATCGAATCCCTCGCCTGCTTTACCCGCAAAGGATCTCACTTATGTAAATTCCTTGTTCGTCCGTGGCCGAACGATGTCACTTGGTAACCGAGGTTGCATCCAAGACTTATTCTCGTCGGTCAGAACCGCTTGCTTTCATGAGACGGCAGCGTTGATGTCTTCCATTCCACGTACAAGTGATGAGCGTGTTCTGAAAAAAATTATTTATTTTTCGTTCTGCTTAGCCAGGACGGGACTTCTCTTCTCTGAGGGGGGGCTCTTGAGCGTCAACTCCAGTAAGATTCTGTCCACCATCTACACTGCCAAATCACCACCGAGCTACGTCTACCTCCGCCTCACCAAACACGCTTGCCTTCTTCAGCTCGAACCCTTCCTCCGGTCCCTCGTCTCCACCCTCCTCGTAAACCTGCGGGAACTCCCTCCGCAAGAACGCCAAAATATGCTTGTTGATCTGCTCAAACTCGAGCAAGAACGCGTCGTGCCCGTCCTGCGAGGGTATCACCACGAGCTCTGCGGCAGGGATGTGCGCCGCGAGTTCCCGCTGCTCGGATGTCGTGAAGAGCGCGTCGCTTTCGATGCTGATCACGAGCGCACGTCGTGGGAGCGTCGACAGCACGCGTGCGAGCGCGAGCGACTCGTCTTCCGTGGTGCTAGTAGTAGTAGTGGTGGTAGTGCATGCGGTACGTCCACGGGCGACGTCGTGCGTGTCCAGCTTACGCGTGATGTGGATGTAGCAGTTGGCGTCGAACCGCGCCGTGAACTTGTCGCCCTGGTACCGCAGGTAGGATTGTGCGGAGAAGAGCTGGTTGGCGGCTGTGGCTGCGGCTGCTGCTGCTGCTGCTGCTGCGAGGGGGGACGTTTCTAGGTTTGCGGTCCTGTGTCCGTCGTTGTGTGCAGCCAAGGCGGTAGCCTCCGGCGTCGGCGTCGGTGTCGGCGTTAGTGCGAAGGAGGCATCGGTGGTGGTCTCGGTAGGTGTCTTTGGGGGTGTGATGATGGCGTGCTGCTGCTGCTGCCGCTGTTTCGTAGGGAGCTGGGGCTTGCGGCCGAAGCGACTTTCAAAGGAGTCGCGCGAGCGGTAGGTCAGGAGGGCACTCATGCGTGCTGCGGCGAGGCCCGAGGAGGGCTGGGCGGTGTAGAAGCCGTTGTTGTAGGTAGGGTCGGCGAAGATGCTTTGGCGCTGGGCCTCGCCCCAGCTGATGCACCATGCGGAGTGCCGTGCGGAAGTGGCGAGAGGGATGACGTGCCGGACGTACCCTGGTGGTGTGCATAGTGGCCACTCGAGCACGGCCATGCCGCCCATAGAGCCGCCGATGGCGACTGCGACCGAGAGCACGCCGAGGTGGTCGAGGACGAGCTTGTCGATTCTTTTTATTTTTGTGGTTGTTCCAAAGCAAAAAATTTGTCAAGTTTTTTTTTGTGTGTGTGTGAACTGCACCTACCGAACGTCGTCTCTGATTGTGGTGGGTGGAAATTCTGGACCGTACGGTTGGTTTGTGTCTGGGTTGAGTGTGACGGGCGATGCGGAGCCGTAGGGCGAGCCCAGCGCGTTGGCGCAGAATATGAGGAAACGATTCGGGTCAAAAGCTTTACCGCGTCCCACGAGTGGACCCCACCTGCGAGAGGCCATCGTCGTTATAAGCCATGTGTGGAATCTTGGTACACCATATTATCATACATACTCACCAGTCCTCGACGTCTGCACTGCCGGTGAATGCGTGGCAGATGATCATGACGTTGTCCCTGGTCGAGTTGAGGGTGCCCCATGTTTTGTATGCGACCGGGACCTCGCGCAGAACGGTACCGCACTCGAGGGTGAAAGAAGGGACGGTGTAGACTGACTGGGCGATGGGGGCAGTGAACTGCAGCATTTACCTGTAGAGTTAACCTTTTACCCAGTGTTATTTAACATTTATAATGACTCCTATGGCCCTATGGCATGTACACAGCTTGTGATTTTTTAAAGTTTTGGTCGGACCGGCCTTTTGATGCCGTCCTCATCAGCCTGGCTTGTCTCTGCAGCAGCAATAATAATCCCATTCGTCTTTGCCCTTTATCGCAGCCCTTCGGAATCAGGTCGACCTTCAAAGGTTCCGAAAGCCAAAGAAAGGGTCGTCATCTTGGGAGCCTCCAGTGGGATTGGGCGGGCCATCGCTCTTCTCTATGCCGCGCGAGGGGCCAGTGTCTGCCTTGTGGCGCGCAGGAAAACAAGTTTGGACCAGGTCGTAGAGGCATGTTGCAAGATCGGACTCGGGGCTGCTGGTGATGTGGCATATGGGAGTGGGCAGGCCGGGAAAACGATGCAGAAAGTCTTTGGTGTTGTTGCAGATTTCACCAATGTGCAGGATATGGTGCGTGTTCGTGCTGCGGTGGAGACGGGTATGTTGTTTCCTACTCAACTCAGGCTATGACTTGGGGCCTGAGATCACACGTTTGCATAGGCTGACTTTGCTTTTTTTTGCTTTTTGCTTTTTTGCTTTGTGATATAGCATGGCAAGGCATAGACACGGTTGTGGTTGCCGCTGGTGTATCAGCGTTGCAGCCGCTCATGGCTGTGGCTGGCGTAGAGGCAGAGGGGAAGGTATTCAAGCCTGAACAAGCGACCAGCGAAGGCCTCCAACGGATGGTTGACGTTGCCGGCGCCGCAACTACAGGAAATTTCGTCGGGCCACTCGTTGCTGCAGTCACATTCGTACGCATTCTCTCCCACTGGGGTACCTTTATATACTCTATAACCTTTTCCCTCGACATCAGATTCCGATGCTGTCCAACACATCCCCGTCGCCGTCCATACTTTTATTGTCCTCGCTTGCCGCCGTCATCCCAGCCCCGACACGCGCCCTCTACGCAGCCACCAAATCAGCCTCGCTCCTCCTCTACCAAGCGCTCGCCATCGAGCACCCGCAGATTTCATTCTCCTTCGTTCTTCCATCCACGGTCGAGGGCGACTTCCGCGCGTCGGCCGTCGATGGCGGGCCGGTGCGTGAAGCGGACCCGAATAAGGCGGGGCTGAAGAGGGAAGTCGTGGCTAGGAGGTGTGTGCGGGCGGTTGATGGGAGGGAGAAGACCGTGTTCATGCCTCGATATGTGAGGTTTGGGCACTTTTTGTATTGGATTTGGCCTGGGTTTGTTGAATGGAGGGCTAGCCAAAAGTACAAATTTGCTGCATGAGTGTTTTTCTTTCTTCTGTTTTAATCGGACCCTAAGTGCGGGTCTTTCCCAGAAAACCTCGATCGAACCCTGAGAGATCGTGATGCACTACTACTGTGCTTTCAGAGCCTGTCGTGCAGGAGCTCTTGGCCCAAGAAGGCGAGACTGTGAAAGTAGGTGCTGGTCTCTGCCTCATTGAGGTAGACGAAGAGGTAGCAGACGAAGGGTGGCAGACTCCACGGAATCCACTGCCACTGCGATAGAACCTGCGAGCCCTTCTGTGCAGGTGATTCGTCGGCCAACACATCGTCATCACACTGCGAGACGGAGTCGCATCCTCAGCTTCAATTCCGAGTCCTAAAAGTATTTTTAGGTCTCGGTCTTATATCGACCTGACCTGCCAAATTTCAGCCAGCCATCTATCGTTGCGGCAAATGCCGAGTTTGTTTGTGTTTATCAACTCTCTACTATCACATGACCCTTTGACCTTTCAACAATTTGCTGCACCGGGCTCAATTCACATCCAATTGCCTTGATTCCAGTTAGTAGATTTTTTCATTAGTTTAGGAGACTTCAAATACTATTTTTTTGAGATTTTATCTGGTGCCAGGGGTTCATACCAATGGGGATAATGGTGTCAAAATGAGGAAACTGGATGGAGTAACAAAAAAAATGACAGATCACCTTCAAAAAATTCAGTGATTGGTGTCTTTCTATTTAGAAAATAATGTTTCAAGGCAATCCATAAAGTTCTTATTCCTCTGAGAGTGTCTGTCTTCTGAGTGTGACATGCTTAAGAGTATTTCAATCTCTGACCAAAATGCAAGCAGTCAAGTCAAGTCAGCCCTTCAATATGGTGCCTATGGTGCAAATCACTTAGTCACCACCAAAATTGTACAGTGGCCAAATTGGGTTCTGCTTGCCCTGAAAGGTCTAAATTCATCTAAACCCTGGTCTGTTGGTGGTGAGGAACTCACAGAGAACTAAAATGATTGCAGAAATGTAAAAAAAAAATTATTAGAATGCAATACTCCCCTTATTCTCTGAGCTACCATATGCCACCAAAAAAGTCCCTTCAAGAAGTGGTGAAGTGAGCCCATGTGGGGTGAGCAGCTGTGCATGAACATGCAAAAAATCAATATTTGAAGCCTCAATTGGAAACACTGGAGAATCAACCTGACTTCCTTGGTCAAAAGTCACTTGTTCAAGAGGTAATTGAGGGAGTAGGACATCTTTGTCTTGTTCTCCCAAGTTCCATTGTGAACTAAATTTCATTGAATTCTTCTGGGGTGCTGTTAAATAATACCTTTGTGAGCATTATAATATGACATTTGATATGCTCAAGGAGAATATGTCCAAGGCACTTGAATCAGTTCCACTTGACACTATCTGGAAATGGGAGCATAGGATGTACCAGTGGATGGCAGCTTACGGGGAGGGCCTAGGCACTTGTGAGGCTCAGATGAAAGTCAAGGCTTTCAGTTCAATGAAATACAAGTCTCATCGTCGAATACCCGAGTCGGTCCCAGCTGCAATGGATGCCTGAGACAATATTGCCTTTTTAGTATATTAGTAATACTCCATATATGGTAATGGCCAAATGAGTATGATCTCAAATTTGACCAGGCCCATTTTTGATGCTATCAAAATTCTGTCTTGGGGTTTAGATCCCCTCATTAAAAGGAGCATTTAGGAATGAGAAAAATATTAAGATTTACAGGTGCCCATAAATTTGTACAATTTTGGTGGTGACTAAGTGATTTGCACCATAGGTATCATGTGTGACATGCTGTAACTTTTTGTTAAAGAGTAGTCCAAAACCATTAAAAGTCAGGGAATAGCACAGGTATGGGTAAACCCACAGTTTTCGGGCTGTGGGTTGATTGAGTATGGGTATGGTTTCCAAATTAGGCAACCCATGCACAACCGTGTACCCTCACCATGGGTTGATGGGTTTTGACGGGTCTTCAAGAGACCCTTTCAGTATATTTTTGTTCAACTATTCAATATTTATTGACATTTTTTTTGACTTAGGAAATGTACCAACAGGTCTTCAAGGACCACAAACGACAACTCCCACATCACCACCACCCACACAGCAAGAACAACAACAGAGAGCAAGGCTGGGAGGGTGGTGCACACACCTACTGGCTGTTACCTTTTCGCCCTGCTTACTCATCACTCAATTCCCTGCTTACTCATCACTCAATTCCCACGGCCACTTTCCCACGGAGAAGTGCCAAGTCCCACGATCCCATTGGCTACCACTCCTTCGGTTCCAGGTTCTCGCGCTTTGACATCACCACATGTATGATCAATCACATGTCTGGTTATCGTCCAATCACGTCGCGCTTACTCATCCAAGATAAGAGGGCTCATTGCCATTGGTTGGAGATAAGAGGGAGTTATGCTATTGGACGATAGGTTGCTACCTCCCCTTAAGTTGTTTCCTTTATATATTGTCGATGTATGTACAATATACCTTACGTTTAGTCTGGTTTATCCCACCGGATTGCCAATATATCCCCTTCTCCCTCTCATCGTCCGAAGTCAACCTGAGTCTGTTTGTTGTCGGAGCCGTCCCGTAGACGATCCGTAACAAAAGACTAAACGTACCTCTCTCCCCCGACAAACCGACTCACGTCACGAAGAACCTTGGCCACAGTTACTGCGTTTGTAATCGGTTTATCCGATACAAAGCCTGTGCAAGGAACCCGAACCCGAACCCGTACCTGAACGAACCCAGTGGCCCACCACGGCGGAGTACTTTTACTTCGAGGACGGTTACGAAAACTCTGAATATCACTTACCCTGTAACTCCTTCCCTCCCTATCTCTACGACCCCGACCATCCCGATTACGATTACCATCACCAATCTTCCACTCTACCCACACCCTCACCAACACCTTCCGTACGGTCAGAAGAATTGATCGAAACCGTACCCATCGAAACGATAACCGAACCCGTCCGTGTTGTAACGCCTGATCGACCAAAAGTCTGGCCGTTCTATCGTTCCACAAACCCATCCAACCCCTATAATCATTTTTTCGATTCCTTCCACGGCACTGAACCAGCTTTGGGCAGAGATCCGGTCGACATCCCTTCTGGTCTAAGTGAAGACACTGAGTGGCAAAGAGGCAAATTGCCCGTTGTCCCCGCTCAACAAACTCGACACATTTCCCTCTCACCTTACGATCTGATTACGGAGATTCCGTCCAATTGCTCGCCGATCCCATAACACGCCTCGATTGTCTTGTCACACGTCGTTGCATCGACGGACAATTGAAGAACGACGCAGGGCTACGACGGTTACTCCGTTTATTCACACGTAAAAGAAAATACACCTCTGCTTGGACCACCAGTCCTGCATACGATCATTATATCCGACGAAAACGACGAGCCACATAAACAATGACATCCATGAAATCACTCCTCCCCCTTCCCCCCAAATTCAATGGTGATAAAGAAGAATTTCGCTCCTTCATGCGAGCAGTCATCATTTTCTTGGCTGCCAACGCCACGTACTTCGAGGACTTCGGGACTACGGATAATCCTCTCCCCGTCGAAGTTCGTCATGAACGTAAAATCTTTCTCGTCTTGTCGTTGATGGACAAAGGTGTCGCTGCCGAATGGGCAAACGACTTTTGCGACACTGTCGCAGTCGATTATCATACTCGTCTGGCCGCACACACCCCTGGAGACCCAGACCCGCCACAGATGGATTGGGGAACATGGTCCGTCTTCACTGCGTCGATGCAGGCGCAATTCGACAAACCCGACGACAAACGAGATGCCGCGATAAAACTCAACGCGCTCCGTCAAGGCAAGTTGACGGCGGACAAGTTTTGGCTTCAATTCGAGGTCTTATACAAACGCGCTGGGTGGCATCCGGTCACCCAACAGGAGCAGTTAATCCCGCTCCTCGAAAACCATCTGAACAAGCCGCTCGTTGACCGAATCTTCGGTCTCGAACATATGCCCACTACCGTCGCGGAGTGGAAGACGAAAACCATCTTGTTAGACCGCCAATGGCGTCGTCGCAACGAGATCGAACGACTTACGGGTGGAAGTAACCCGACGAAGAAGAACGAGAAGTCAAAGACGACTTCCGTTTCTATTACAGCTGCCGCAGTGCCTGTACGATCGAAAGACCCCGACGCCATGGACGTCGACCGAGCCGCTGTCGCGGCTGAGAAACTGAAGCAGCCGATGTCTGCTGAACGAACGGAGTTGATGAAGGCCGGACTTTGCTTCAATTGCAAGCAACCCGGACATCTCTCTCGTAATTGCCCATCCCGCGTACAACGTGTGCGCGTATTGAATGTCGAACAGGAGCAACACGTACGCTCCATGAATACTGAACCCGCGTCGAGCGGTCAAGACATCATCCAGATGCTCGAAGTTCGTTGTGCCCAACTCGAGGATGAACTTGCCGCCGCAAAAAAGGATTTTTAAAACGGTCGAAGAAACGCATGGATTCTTTGACCAAGTCTCAGTCGTCTATCGTCCCCCCTGTACTTATATCACCGGTTATCGTTGAATTTGATCGTGTGTTATCCGAACTTCAGACAATGAGACAAGACATGCAGAAAGAAATGAAAGAGAAACGAACGGAACGGTGGCCTCAATCGAAGCTACCAAAGAAACAACAAATGCCAATTATACAACTCGAGTACACTGAGACGCCAGTAGAAAGGAAATCGGTGTTTGTTACGGTCGCGTCACCCAAACCAGTCATAGAAAGTGAATTCAACGCCGAAGAAACAATGGTCGCCATCATGAATACCGATATGTATGGTGCCCTCGACCTCGTAAACGATTGGGATATTCATGGACAACACACCATGAAGATCGGCCCAGGATTAGTCGTAAAATTACGACGAATGCCCATCGACAAAGCCATCGAATATCTGACTACGGAGCTCCCTCAGACATATCAACAACCCCCGGCACAAAAGATAGAACCAATCGTGAAACCTACCGCAGTCAAGATCCATAAAATGCGTCAGATGGAACCCCTCATCACGAAAGCTGATAAACGATCCGCAGAATGGAAACTCCGAGAAGTCAATCAACGGATCGAACAATTGGTTGCATCACAAGACGATAGTACTATGATGATGTCAATCAGCGTCAAAGGTCAACTCACCACTATTGACGATCAGCGAAGGTTCTCCGTCACTTGTCTATTGGATTCTGGTTGTACCGTCTCGGCCATCAATTCTGGTTTCGTACAACAACATCATCTTACGACACAGAAGTACGAGAAACCTTTCCCTAGTTATAATGGGGATGGTACGATGTCCAAAGATGGATTAATCACAGAATACGTTGAGATGAACCTACGGCTTGGCGAACATATAGAACGGATACATCTTACGGTAATTCCCCTTGCAAAGATCGACATCTATCTCGGCTTTGATTGGTTGAAGAAACACAATCCTGAGGTCGATTGGCTGACCCAGACGGTCGACTTTACTCGTTGTCTTTCTGTCTGTGGTCATACCCCTGGTAAAATCGAAGGTGTTATGTTCAAAACCGCAATCTACGACAAGCCCGCTTGGTATCGCGCTTTCCAGACAAAATCGACAGAACTGGCTTGCGCCAAGATGACCAATGATGGTGTCAAACCAGAACAGTCCGTCATCGATCAATTACCGGACGTATACAAAGATTATGCCGACGTCTTTGATCCCAAAGCCATCGACTCAATGCCACCATCACGACCATGGGATCATGCGATCAATCTAAAACCGGACGCCCCCGACCACCTGAATTGCAAGCTTTATCCGCTGTCACCCCCAGAACGCGAGAAACTTGACGAGTTCCTCGATGAAAATCTAAAAGCTGGCAAGATTAGACCGTCAAAATCACCTTACGCCTCACCATTCTTCTATGTGCATAAGAAGGATGCGACCGAACTACGTGGTGTACAAGATTATCGGAAACTGAACGAGCATACTATTCCGGATAATTACCCGTTGCCGTTGATTGACGATATCATAAATCAACTCGATGGTGCAGAATACTTTACGAAGCTAGATGTTCGTTGGGGTTTCAACAACATACGGATCAAGGAAGGCGATCAGCATAAAGCCGCATTCCTGACACCAAAAGGGTTGTTCGAACCGACGGTGATGTTCTTTGGTCTGCGAAATTCTCCTCCGACGTTTCAGAGGATGATGAATCACATCTTCCGATATGAAATACGTGCCGGTTGGCTACATATCTATATGGACGATGTCATTATCTTTTCCAAGAATCTGGAAGAACATCAGGAACGAACACGTCAAATCCTACAGAAATTCCGGGACAATAAACTCTTCCTGAAAATTGGTAAATGCACCTTCGACACACAACGCGTAGAATACCTCGGTCTTATTGTCGAACATGGAAAAGTACGTATGGATCCCACGAAGACAGATGCGATCACCGATTGGCCTACCCCGAAGAACAAGAAAGAGTTACAATCATTTTTGGGTTTCCTCAACTTCTATCGACGATTCGTCCGGAATTTTGCACAAGTCACATTGCCGTTGAACTCCCTAACTGGCAAAAAGGAATGGGAATGGAACATGGAACAACAAGTCGCATTCGAAGAATTGAAACGGATCATTACAACGGATCCTGTTCTCGTTATCCCTAACAATCATGGGAAATTCAAGATCGAATGCGATGCCTCGGATTTCGCCACTGGTGCTATCTTATCGCAACAACAAGACGACGGCACCTGGCATCCGGTAGCTTTTCTGTTGAACAGCATGTCCCCTGCGGAAAGGAATTATGATGTCCATGATAAGGAATTACTCGCGATCATCCGATGTTTCGAACAATGGCGACATTTCCTTCTTGGTGCACCGGAAATCATCGATGTCTACACCGATCATCAAAACCTCACGTACTTTAGGCAGCCACAAAATCTGACTCGACGACAAGCCCGATGGATCTCATTCCTCCAAGATTATATCTTCCAACTCCATCACCGTCCTGGCACCCTAAACCGCAAGGCAGACTTGCTCTCACGGCGTGTTGACCACGACCGAGGTCTTGACGACAATAAAAACGTTGTCGCACTCCCTGACTCTTTATTCATGGCTTTCCTCGACACCACCACGATGAGTCCCCAATGGCAAGAACAGTTCATCAAGCATGGACTTCAGCTAGATGAACAGGTCAGCGAAGGATTGAAGGATCCCAGCTCCCCCTGGAAATGTATGGATGATGGTTTGATTTATCATAACGATTTGTTATATGTCCCTAAAGATGACCATCTCCGAGGTGAAATCATACAAGAGCATCATGACACTCCCTTGTCCGGACATCCTGGACAGGAAAATACATTTAGGGCTGTCGCGCGACATTTCACCTGGCCATCTCTCCGTGCTGACGTCAACAAATATGTCGCAGCATGTTTACCATGTCAACAAAAGAAAATTCACCGAGGAAAGAAACCGGGATTATTACATCCTCATACGATTCCTCCGTACCCATGGCATACTGCCACGATGGATCTGATCGGCCCCTTACCCGAATCACAGGGTTTCAATGCTGTCTTAGTAGTGATGGACAAGCTGAAGAAACAATCAATCCTCATCCCCACTACTACTACACTGACCTCAGAAGGATCTGCACGATTATACCGTGATCATGTCTTCAAGCGATTTGGTCTACCCCGTATCATCATCTCTGATCTCGGGACACAATTTGTATCTGGTTTCACGAAGGAACTAAATCGTCTATTGGGAATCATCGGACATCCGACAACTGCCTATCATCCACAAGCGGACGGACAGACTGAGAGGGCCAATGCTGAAATTGAAACATACCTCCGTTTGTTCATCAATCAACGACAAGATGATTGGGCCGAATGGTTGGCCTTAGCCGAGTTCGCTCTAGCCAATCATGAATCTTCGTCTACCGGCTTGTCCCCATTTTATGCAACAATGGGTTTCCATCCATGGAAAGGAAAAGAGCCAGTCAAAGAAGAAATCGTCAATGAATCTGCCGCTTCCTTTGCAGACCGAATGAACCGCATACAAGAACAGGCAACCAATGCCTTAGCCGTCGCGCAAGAGAAGATGAAGAAATTCTATGACAGGAAACATCGTCCCGCCCCGGAATATAATGTCGGTGACAAAGTTTGGCTGGAGTCCACAAATATCGACTCTCTCCGTCCATCCAAAAAGCTGGACGATAAACGATATGGCCCTTTCCCCATCGTAAAGAAGATTGGACGGTCATCCTATGAGTTGAAACTTCCCTCCACATGGTCCAAGAAATATCCCATCTTCAACGAAGTACTTCTGTCTCCTTACGTTCCACCCGCCTTCCCACAGCAAGTTGCCACGTTGCCACAACCACCTGCTGAAATCGTTGATGGACAGGAAGAATATGAAGTCGAAGAAGTCATCGATTCCGTCATCCGTAGGAATCGTTTGTTCTACCTCGTCCATTGGTTGGGATATCCCCGCGAAGAGGATTCATGGATACCTGCTTCAGAGACAAAGAATTGTAAGAAACTTGTCTCTGAATTCCACCGTTTACATCCTCGTGCACCTACGTCGGCAAACTTACGTATCTCCATCATCCCTCGACCTGTTGATGCTTCTCCGTTACGTTCTCCCGCCACCGATGTCATTGTGTCCGTTGAACCCAAGGTCATCGCTTCCTTCCTCTCACGACAGGAAAATCATGACTTTCGGTCGTTCGCCTTCCCGACCTCAGTCCGTCGTTTGTGGTTGTTTGAACTTGGCGAGGTGAACGCCATCACCCATGTCATCACGGTCAGTACACCGAGTACCCGCGGTCACCTCCGAGATGTCGCTGGCGGCCTCAGTAATCTCGCCTTTAATGATGGACGACTATCTACGTACGCATATCCGGTTGTTATGATGCATCGTATGCGCGCCCCCCTTCCTTCGGCCTTATTGTGGGATCGATACGACGTACTACCCCCTCTTCGCTTCTGTGAGGTGCCGCCCCGTCTCCTCTCCGACCACCCCGTCAACCCCTTCCTCCGCATCTTTTGATGCTCGCGCGTCCGCGACGACATTAAACTATGATGTACAGAGTCGGGGGTTTGGAGACCCCCTTTCTGTTGTTAGCTACGATATAACTTATCCGCCAGATCTGCGACCCCCCGACACAGTCTGCCCCAAGCAGCCTTGCTGGCCGCCATGTATGGCACATGGTCCGTCCCTGATATACCCTCTATTCGTTCTGTTTAATTCCCTTCCTCTTCCCCGTTCTTGTTCGCGCGGACGCGAACCTTGTGGGGGGGGTATTGTTACCTTTTCGCCCTGCTTACTCATCACTCAATTCCCATGGCCACTTTCCCACGGAGAAGTGCCAAGTCCCACGATCCCATTGGCTACCACTCCTTCGGTTCCAGGTTCTCGCGCTTTGACATCACCACATGTATGATCAATCACATGTCTGGTTATCGTCCAATCACGTCGCGCTTACTCATCCAAGATAAGAGGGCTCATTGCCATTGGTTGGAGATTGGAGAGCTTATTGCCATTGGTTGGAGATAAGAGGGAGTTATGCTATTGGACGATAGGTTGCTACCTCCCCTTAAGTTGTTTCCTTTATATATTGTCGATGTATGTACAATATACCTTACGTTTAGTCTGGTTTATCCCACCGGATTGCCAATATATCCCCTTCTCCCTCTCATCGTCCGAAGTCAACCTGAGTCTGTTTGTTGTCGGAGCCGTCCCGTAGACGATCCGTAACACTGGCCCAGGTATGTGCCCCATATCTATCCCATCACGTCTACTGACTAAGCCATCCCCTTGCAAACACGAAAGCCCCAATGACAACAAAGGGAACATATGTGTGCCCATGTTCCCATATTCTCCTCACCACTGGCCATATCACTTCATGAATGTGACATGTCGTTCGTGAAGTATCCAGCACCAACAATGATGACCTCACCACCAGCCACCTCGCAAACATGGCCTGACATGTCAACTGATGTGTAGACATTGTTCATGAGGTATCCAGCATCAAGGGCACCAGGAACAGTGCACAGCTCATCCGAGTCCCCACCCCATACCTCGCTAGGGTGACAGACATGTCAATTGATGTGTGTCTGGCCTGAGTGAAGTGTTGTTACGGATCGTCTACGGGACGGCTCCGACAACAAACAAACTCAGACTATGATTCGGACGATAAAGAGGGAAGAGGATATATTAACAATCCGGTGGGGTAAACCAGACTAAACGTAAAGTACATTGTACATACATCGACGATATATAAAGAAAACAGCTTGAGGGGAGGCAATAACCTATCGACCAATAGCATAACTCCCTCTTATCTCTGACCAATGGCAATAAGCTCTCTAATCTCCAACCAATGGCATTAAGCCCTCTTATCTTGGATGAGTAAGCGCGATGTGATTGGACGATAACCAGACATGTGATTGATCGCACATGTGGTGATGTCAAAGCGCGAGAACCTGGAACCGAAGGAGTGGTAGCCAATAGGATTGTGGGACTTGGCACTTCTCCGTGGGAAAGTGGCCGTGGGAAATGAGTGATGAGTAAGCAGGAAGGCGAAAAGGTAACAATACCCCCCCCACAAGGTTCGCGACCGCGCGAACAAGAACGGGGAAGAGAAAGGAAATTAAACAGGACGAATAAGGGGTATATCAGGGACGGACCATGTGCCATACATGGCGGCCAGCAAGGCTGCTTGGGGCAGACTGTGTCGGGGGGTCGCAGATCTGGCGGATAAGTTATATCGTAGCTAACAACAGAAAGGGGGTCTCCAAACCCCCGACTCTGTACATCATAGTTTAACGTCGTCGCGGACGCGAGAGCATCAGAAGATGCGGAGGAAAGGGTTGACGGGGTGGTCGGAGAGGAGACGGGGTGGTACCTCACAGAAACGGAGAGGGGGCAAAACGTCGTATCGATCCCACAACAAAGCGGAAGGAAGGGGGGTGCGCATACGATGCATCATGGCGACCGGATACGCATATGTGGATAATCGGCCATCATTGAAGGCGAGGTTGCTGAGACCGCCCGCGACATCTCGGAGATGACCACGAGTACTCGGTGTACCAACTGTGATGACGTGAGTGATGGCGTTCACTTCCCCAAGCTCGAACAACCACAAGCGACGGACAGAGGTCGGGAAGGCGAACGACCGAAAGTCATGATTTTCCTGCCGCGAGAGTAACGACGTGATGACATTGGGTTCGACGGACACAATGACATCGCTTGCGGGCGAACGCAGCGGAGAAGCATTGACAGGACGAGGGATGATCGAGATGCGAAGATGGGCCGATGTCGGTGCGCGAGGGTGTAACCGATGGAATTCGGAGACAAGTTTTTTGCAATTCTTTGTCTCTGCTGCGGGTATCCACGAGTCTTCTTCGCGGGGATATCCCAGCCAATGGACAAGGTAGAACAAACGATTCCTGCGGATGACAGAATCGATGACTTCTTCGATTTCATATTCTTCTTGTCCGTCAACGATTTCAGCGGGTGGTTGTGGCAACGTGGTAACCTGCTGTGGGAAGGCGGGTGGAACATATGGAGACAGAAGTACCTCGTTGAAGATGGGATATTTCTTAGACCATGTGGAGGGGAGTTTCAACTCGTAGGATGACCGTCCAATCTTCTTTACGATGGGGAAGGGGCCATATCGCTTATCATCCAGTTTTTTGGAGGGACGGAGAGAGTCGATATTTGTGGACTCCAACCAAACTTTGTCGCCGATATTATATTCCGGGGCGGGACGATGCTTCCTGTCATAAAATTTCTTCATTTTCTCTTGCGCGACAGTCAAGGCATTGGTTGCCTGTTCCTGTATGCGGTTCATTCGATCTACAAAAGAAGCGGCAGACTCATTGACGATTTCTTCCTTAATTGGTTCCTTTCCTTTCCAGGGATGAAAACCCATTGTCGCATAGAATGGGGACATGCCGGTAGACGATGATTCGTGATCGGCTAAGGCGAACTCCGCTAGAGCTAGCCATTCAGCCCAATCATCTTGTCGTTGATTGATGAACAAACGGAGGTACGTTTCGATCTCGGCATTAGCTCGTTCAGTTTGTCCATCTGCTTGTGGATGATAAGCAGTCGTTGGATGTCCGGTGATTCCCAATAGACGATTCAGTTCTTTCGTGAAACCGGATACAAACTGCGTCCCGAGATCAGAGATGATGACACGAGGTAATCCAAATCGTTTAAAGACATGATCACGGTATAATCGTGCGGACCCTTCTGATGTCAATGTAGTGGTGGTGGGGATTAAGACAGATTGCTTCTTCAGCTTATCCACTACTACTAGAACAGCGTTGAAACCTTGTGACTCGGGTAAAGGGCCAATTAGATCCATCGTGGCAGTATGCCATGGGTATGGGGGAATCGCATGAGGATGTAGCATTCCCGGTTTCTTTCCTCGATGAACTTTCTTCTGTTGACACGGTAAGCATGCTGCGACATATTTATTGACGTCAGCGCGGAGTGATGGCCAAGTGAAGTGTCGTGCGATAGCCCTGAACGTATTCTCCTGTCCAGGATGTCCGGACAAGGGAGAATCATGATGCTCTTGTATGATTTCACCCCGGAGATGGTCATCTTTTGGAACATATAACAGATCGTGGTGATGGATTAAACCATCATCCATACATTTCCAAGGCGAGTTGGGATCTTGCAATCCTTTGATGACCTGTTCGTCTAGCTGAAGTCCATGTTTGATGAATTGTTCTTGCCATTGGGGATTCATCGTGGTGGTATCGAGGGAAGCCATGAACAAGGAGTCAGGGAGTGCGACAACATTTTTATTATCGTCAAGACCTCGGTCGTGGTCAACACGCCGTGAGAGCAAGTCTGCCTTGCGGTTTAGGGTGCCAGGACGGTGATGGAGTTGGAAGACATAATCTTGGAGAAATGAGATCCATCGGGCTTGTCGTCGAGTCAGATTTTGTGGCTGTCTGAAATACGTGAGGTTTTGATGATCGGTGTAAACATCGATGATTTCCGGTGCACCAAGAAGGAAATGTCGCCACTGTTCAAAGCATCGGATGATTGCGAGTAATTCCTTATCGTGGACATCGTAATTCCTTTCCGCAGGGGACATGCTGTTTGACAGAAATGCCACTGGATGCCATGTGCCGTCGTTTTGTTGCTGTGACAAGATAGCACCGGTAGCAAAATCTGAGGCATCACATTCGATCTTGAATTTCCCATGGTTGTTAGGGATAACGAGAACAGGATCCGTCGTGACGATCTGTTTCAATTCTTCGAATGCGACTTGTTGTTCCGTATTCCATTCCCAATCTTTTTTGCCGGTTAAGGAATTTAGGGGCAATGCGACCTGTGCGAAATTCCGAACAAACCTGCGATAGAAATTGAGGAAGCCTAAGAACGACTGTAATTCCTTTTTGTTCTTCGGGACAGGCCAATCGGTAATTGCGTCTGTCTTGGTGGGATCCATACGTACTTTTCCATGTTCGACAATAAGACCGAGATATTCTACACGTTGTGTGTCGAAGGTGCATTTACCAATTTTCAGGAAGAGTTTATTGTCCCGGAATTTCTGTAGGACTTGACGTGTTCGTTCCTGATGTTCCTCCAGATTCTTGGAGAAGATAATGACATCGTCCATATAGACATGTAGCCAACCGGCACGTATTTCATATCGGAAGATGTGATTCATCATCCTCTGAAACGTCGGAGGAGAATTTCGCAGACCAAAGAACATCACCGTCGGTTCGAATAACCCTTTTGGTGTCAGGAATGCGGCTTTATGCTGATCGCCTTCCTTAATCCGTATGTTGTTGAAACCCCAACGAACATCTAACTTCGTAAAGTACTCTGCACCATCGAGTTGATTTATGATATCGTCAATTAACGGCAACGGGTAATTATCCGGAATAGTGTGTTCGTTTAGTTTCCGATAATCTTGTACACCACGTAGTTCGGTCGCATCCTTTTTATGTACATAAAAGAATGGTGAGGCGTAAGGTGATTTCGACGGTCTGATTTTGCCAGCCTTTAGATTTTCATCGAGGAACTCGTCAAGTTTCTCGCGCTCTGGGGGCGACAGCGGATACAGCTTGCAGTTCAGGTGGTCGGGGGCGTCCGGTTTTAGATTGATCGCATGATCCCATGGTCGTGATGGTGGCATTGAATCGGTGGCTTTGGGATCGAAGACATCGGCATAATCTTTGTATACGTCCGGTAATTGATCGACGACAGACTGTTCTGGTTTGACACCATCATTGGTCATCTTGGCGCGGGCCAGTTCTGTCGATTTTGTCTGGAAGGCGCGATACCAAGCGGGTTTGTCATAGATTGCGGTCTTGAACATAACACCTTCGATTTTACCAGGGGTATGACCACAGACAGAAAGACAACGAGTAAAGTCGACCGTCTGGGTCGGCCAATCGATCTCAGGATTGTGTTTCTTCAACCAATCAAAGCCGAGATAGATGTCGATCTTTGCAAGGGGAATTACCGTAAGATGTATCCGTTCCATATGTTCGCCAAGCCGTAAGTTCATCTCAACGTATTCCGTGATTAATCCATCTTTGGACATCGTACCATCCCCATTATAACTAGGGAACGGTTTCTCGTACTTCTGTGTTGTAAGATGATGTTGTTGTACGAAGCCGGAATTGATGGCTGAGACGGTGCAACCCGAATCTAAAAGACAGGTGACAGAGAACCTTCGCTGATCGTCGATAGTGGTGAGTTGACCTTTGACACTGATCGACATCATCATAGTACTATCATCTTGTGATGCAACCAATTGTTCGATCCGTTGATTGACTTCCCGAAGTCTCCATTCCGCGGATCGTTTATCGGCTTTCGTGATAAGAGGTTCCATTTGTCGCATCTTATGGAATCTAACTGCAGTAGGTTTTGCGATCGATTCTATTTTCTGTACTGGGGGTTGCTGGTATGTCTGGGGGAGTTCCGTGATCAAATATTCAATGGCTTCGTCGATTGGCATTCGCCGTAATTTGACAACTAATCCTGGACCGATCTTCATGGTATGTTGTCCATGGATGTCCCAATCATTCATGAGGTCGAGGGCACCATACATATCGGTATTCATGATGGCGACCATTGTTTCCTCGGCATTGAACTCACTTTCGATAATAGGTTGTCGTGACGCGACCGTAACAGATACCGGTTTCTTTTCCACTGGCGTCTCAGTGTATTCAGGTTGTATAACTGGTATTTGTTGTTTCTTCGGCAACTTCGATTGAGGCCACCGTTCCGTTTGTTTCTTCTTATTCATTTCCTTTTGCATGTTTTGTCTCATTGTCCGAAGTTCAAGTAAAACGCGATCAAATTTATTCGTAGTCGGTAATACAGGTACAGGGGGAGCGGTAGACAAATGGGACGTAGTCGAAGAGTCCATGCGTTTCTTCGACCGACTTAAAAATCCTTTTTGGCCCGAACGAGTTCATCCTCGAGCTGGGCACAGCGAGCTTCAAGCATTTGAATAATGTCTTGACCGCTCGACGCGGGTTCGGTATTCATGGAGCGTACATATTGCTCCTGTTCAGTGTTTAATACGCGTACACGTTGTACGCGGGACGGGCAATTTCGCGAGAGATGTCCGGGCTGCTTGCAATTAAAGCAGAGACCGGCCTTCATCAACTCGGTTCGTTCAGCAGACATAGGCTGCTTGAGTTTCTCAGCCGCGACAGCGGCTCGGTCGACGTCCATGGCGTCGGGGTCTTTCGTTCGTACAGGCACTGCGGCAGCTGTAATAGAGACGGAAGTCGTCTTTGACTTCTCGTTCTTCTTCGTCGGGTTACTTCCACCCGTAAGTCGTTCGATCTCGTTGCGACGACGCCATTGACGGTCCAACAAGATGGTTTTCGTCTTCCACTCCGCGACGGTAGTGGGCATATGCTCGAGACCGAAAATTCGGTCAACGAGCGGTTTGTTCAGATGGTTTTCGAGGAGCGGGATAAGTTGCTCCTGTTGGGTGATTGGATGCCACCCAGCACGTTTATACAGGACTTCGAATTGAAGCCAAAATTCATCAGCCGTCAACTTGCCCTGACGAAGCGCGTTGAGCTTGATTGCGGCATCTCGTTTGTCATCGGGCTTGTCGAATTGCGCCTGCATCGACGCAGTGAAGGCGGGCCATGTTCCCCAATCCATCTGCGGGGGGTCCGGGTCTCCAGGAGTATGCGCGGATAGGCGAGTATGATAATCAACTGCGACGGTATCGCAGAAATCATTGGCCCATTCGGCAGCAACACCTTTATCCATCAACGACAGGACGAGGAAGATCTTCCTTTCATGTCGTACTTCGACTGGGGTGGGATTTTCAGTGGTCCCGTAGTCGTCGAAGTACGTGGCATTGGCAGCCAGGAAGATGATGACTGCCCGCATGAACGAACGGAATTCTTCCTTGTCACCGCTGAACTTGGGGGGAAGGGGGAGGAGGGATTTCATGGAAGCCATTGTTTATGTGGCTCGTCGTTTTCGTCGGATATAATGATCGTATGCAGGACTGGTGGTCCAAGCAGAGGTATATTTTCTTTTACGTGTGAATAAACGGTGTAACCGTCGTAACCCTGCGTCGTTCTTTAATTGTCTGTCGATGCAACGACGTGTGACAAGACAATCGAGGCGTGTTATGGGATCGGCGAGCAATTGGACGGGGTCACCGTAATCAGATCGTAAGGTGAGAGGGAAATGTATCGGTGGGATGGGGAGATATTCGCGGTAATTTTCGTGTTTTAACTTGAGACCAGAGTGTACAGGTATTTCCCAATCGGAGGGGAAATTATCGGGTAACGGCTCAGTCCACTTGGTCCAGACGACAGCTCGGTAGATCGGATATACAAGAGGTGGGTCGACTACCAGGTAGGATTTTCCTGGGATGTCGTATCGATCAAAGAATCCGTCTTCCTCGAGGAGTCGGGCTGCACGCCACCTGTTGTAGATAATACGGTTTCGGAAGGGGGCGTTACACGAGTGGGCAATATCGTGGATAGTCGGGTGGAAATCCAGCTTTCGATCGAGCGATGGAGAGTCGCGGTGGCTTTTGCGTGATGTCGGATGAAGTTCAAGAACTTCTGTGGTCTTGACTGGACGACACGAGTATCGTTTGTGGTGATAGGAATGTCTCGGGTTTGTTGGGCGGGGACCACAGGCAATTTTTTGCGTTGCCACTCAGTCTCTTCGTTCAGACCAGTTGCGATGTCAACTGGATCTCTTCCCAATACCGGTGTGGTACCGTGGAAAGAATCAAAGAAATGGGTATAAGGATCGGGTGGATTCGTGGAACGATAGAACGGCCAAACTCTGGGTCGATCAGGCGTTACAACACGGACGGGTTCGACTATTGTTTCAATGGGTACGGCTTCGATCAATTCTTCTGACCGTACGGAAGGTGTTGGTGAGGGTGTGGGTGAGGTGGAAGATTGGTGATGGTAATCGTAGTCGGGATGGTCGGGGTCGTAGAGGTAGGGAGGGAAAGAGTTACAGGGTAGATGGTACTGGGAGTTCTCGTAGTCTTCGCGACTATAGTAGTAATCCGTTTTGACTACCAGTACGGGTTCGGGTTCTTGTGTAGGCTTTGTATCGGATAAACCGATTACAAACGCAGCAACTACAGGCAAGAGTCTTCGTGACGTGAGTCGGTTTGTCGGGGGAGAGAGGTACGTTTAGTCTTTTGTTACGGATCGTCTACGGGACGGCTCCGACAACAAACAAACTCAGACTATGATTCGGACGATAAAGAGGGAAGAGGATATATTAACAATCCGGTGGGGTAAACCAGACTAAACGTAAAGTACATTGTACATACATCGACGATATATAAAGAAAACAGCTTGAGGGGAGGCAATAACCTATCGACCAATAGCATAACTCCCTCTTATCTCTGACCAATGGCAATAAGCTCTCTAATCTCCAACCAATGGCATTAAGCCCTCTTATCTTGGATGAGTAAGCGCGATGTGATTGGACGATAACCAGACATGTGATTGATCGCACATGTGGTGATGTCAAAGCGCGAGAACCTGGAACCGAAGGAGTGGTAGCCAATAGGATTGTGGGACTTGGCACTTCTCCGTGGGAAAGTGGCCGTGGGAAATGAGTGATGAGTAAGCAGGAAGGCGAAAAGGTAACAAGTGTTGGGACCTCTCGGGGTGCTCATGCAGGATTGGGGTGGAACTGACTGGATGGTATGGATATCCTGGCTACTACATTGGGATGTGCTACTGACTAAGAACAACCATGGGAGCCTAGTCACGTGACTGACCAGGCCCCACTACTACAGCACTCACAGTAGTGCCTGGGTCCATGGTACCCATGCAGTGACACAGGTAACCTGTGTTACACCCTACTTAGCATCTCAAAGAAGCAGAATGACGCATTCAGAATGCATCATCTCATGACACCACCATTACCATCACAACAACAACAATGGCAATGACTTCCACCGCCAACTGGCAGCAGCAAGGTGATGTTGATGGTGAAGCAGGTGGAGCCCAGCCCAGCCCCACAAACATGAACCATCATGTCAATTGATGCACATGCTTCATTTGTGGGGCTCAAGGAGCTCACTTCCCACTGGCATTGACGCTACCCATGTCTGACTGTGGGTAATGCAGACCCATACCCGTGATGAGTGCAGTGTCTGCAGGTATGGGTATGGTGTCTGGCCTGGGGACCCACAGGTCACCCATGCTACACCCTATTAAAAGTTGAGCACATGATAGTACTGGTGCTCACTCATGCTAGTAATTCTCATTGACACAACTGAAGAAATGAAATGTGAAGACAAGATGAGATAAATTTAAAGGATTACTTTATACTTGCACAATCACGGTGAGAGGACATCATTCAACTTCCATTTGGTTTGATGCAGCTGTTACGATTTTCACCTTTTTGCCCCTGTCTTTTGCTTTGACAGCACGTGACACCCATACATTCCCATGAAGATGTGCCAAGTCCCACGCTCTGATTGGACGATACCTTGTTACCGAACTCTCGGGTTGACCCCATGTCCTCATTGGATGACTTGACGGTGCATAACCATTCATGCACAACCAGAAGCTGAAGGAACCTGAAGACAATACAATCCGAACTTGACCATTCCATTCTTGTCACAACCCATGACCGGTGTGCATACCCGGAGACAAGAATACTCCATGACCCAACCACCGATCATACCCAGCAATTGGAATACTCTGGTTCTCCGCCGACCGATCATATGTCCACACCCATATGCTCATGACATTGTCATTGTTCTTTCACAATTCACCGACATGGTTCCTTGTGCTTGTCACAGACGAATGAATAGCCTTGTGCCTGATGACCGATCGACTTTCCTATTTTGAAGAAGACCGACACGTCATCCCGATCCTCATGGTTACCTTTGATGCCCAGCTCATCGCCACGATTGTGATATGTTCTATTGGCATCTCCACCCTTGTGGGCGTCTACATCTATGCAACCTATATTCGGATAATGCAACCTCCCCACAATGACTCAGATATCGGATCCGTCATAGTTGCCGACAACCGATGACTCCTTTGACCTATCTTGGCTGAACATCTTGCTCTTCTTCACATGTCACCTCCACATTCATTTGCCTTTCTTCTCATCAGCTGACCACCGGTGCTCAGCTAACAACCCAAACTCGCATGTATGACAAGTCCCCTTGATGCTCCACAAAGACTTGCATTCCGATGTGTTTCATCACCTTTGTGTACCAGTCCACTGGTCAGGAATATCCATACCTAGTTGACATCCCAGTCATCCAGTACCCTGTAGCCAAGAAGGGTTATATGAAGCACCCTTGCTTATCGTACTGCAGGAACTACAGTTGTTGGTGTATGATTACCAGTGTTCATTACATTGACCTCATCATGGTTCTTCCCCATCCAGTGATTCGCCTTCTCTCCTGCCTCCAATGATGAAGCATCATGTTCACCTTTCCATCCCGATCCCGCATACACATACTCATAGTCGTATGCTGCTATTAGCCAGGCATCCACTACCAATGCAAACCATTAGGAAGACGAACCAATCTCATCATTCCCAAACTAGGAACTCAGCCACATGACATCCACATGGCCGCCTCATGTTCACCATGTGCCTGCTGACGCATCCACTCATGGATTGTTTCACCTCCTTACCATGAGGCAACCATGAGGCGCAGGGTCTGGACCCTTGATTGCTCCGAACCACTTCCTTGCAATCACTACTTGAAACACTGATGGACATGCTATACCTGCAGGGCAGCCTTATTGTTCTTGCATTTCTCTCGGTTTGTACATACAGACCCGGTAGTCTGTCTTTCATGGCAATTCCCTAACTCTTTTGTATTTTAACCTTCATCTTCGAACTGTTCCTCTTTTTCCCTTCCCTTTCCTCACGTTTAGTCTGGTTTCCACCCCCTGGTTCGCTTTTCTAGACTCCCTCTCTCCCCAGACTGCTACTTGCTGTATAGTAGTAGTAGACCATGAATACACCTTCTCTCCTGTGTTTCCTCTGGTCTGAGCTCAACTTGGTTTAGTTGGTTGTTGCTGGAGCCCGCTGATCTAGCGATCCATAACAGCAGCTCTCTTTGCTTCTTGGTCCACATCATTGTACCCAACATTTGAGCATTGGCTTCACATCAGTGACCCACATCAATAAATGTTTTCTCATAGCACCCTGTTCACTTGACTTTTACTATGAACCTGTTTGTTAAGATATTGATGGTTGTAGATTATAGAGAGGACTCGGTTGTGCCATGCAAAGCAATGGCCCTCTAGCCCAAGTAGCGAGAGACGAAGCAAACTCGAATCGTGTTGCATCTGAAAGTGTCCAAATAAGTTTGCTCAACTTACTGACTGGGCCAGCTCAGGTTCGTCTCTACTGATTCCCCCGTGCTTCCGTTATTGCACATGAGGAAAATGTACCGCAGGGACTTTCCTTGGAATTTCCAGTTTTCCCAGGACAGGCCTAGAATTCGAATCTGAAGTCGCGTCTTCGAATTCTGGGTGCACGCCTTCCACTGAAAGGATAGAAAATTTGTATTAAAGTAGTTGTTGATGCGCTTCAATGATGACTGGGTTTTGGAGAGTTACGTGGCACCTTTATGTTAGCGATCAAGAGATCGAGGTCATGTGCACCGTGTAGTACACGTGACGATGAGTATGCTATATCAACGTCACGCGTAGTTTAGTTCCCTCAGTCGTTCTGTCTACGACTGAGGTGAGTCCCGCACACTATTATTTACTATCGTTACTCATCATGTATATTAGACTGACATAGCTCAGGTAATATACAAGTCGTTCTGTCTACGACTGAGACTGACATAGCTCAGATTAAACAGGTTATGAGACTCTGATACGCGCTACACGCCTCAGCACATCTCGCCGCGCTCAAAACGGTCTTAATAGTATCTCGCCTAGTGCCAGGATATCCCACGGATACGCATATACGCATATAACCACGCACTATGGCCCCCGACCCTGTCACCGCTCCCTCTGTTCCACTTGCACCTGCGATTCAAGCAAGCCTCGTATCCCAAATTGAGCTCCTTGATAAATCTAAGAACAACTGGACGAAATGGAAACGCATCGTTGTCCAATGTCTTGGGATGGTAGGGCTTGATGATTACCTCACAGGAACAGTTAGCTGTCCTGATGAGACGAAAGAACCTCGGGCGGCGAGCAACTGGCGCACGAACGATAAGGTCGTCCGTTCCTTTCTTGGCTTGAAATCTGCCGAAGAAGAACAAGAATACATAGAAAACCACACTTCCGCCGCTGACGTTTGGAAGGCTCTGAAAGCCCGCCACGAGCAGGAAGGACCCATTACGCAAATCCTGCTGATACAAGAGGCGCTCAACGTGCGATACGTAAAATCCGAACGCCTGTCTGCCGTCAGCACGAAGCTTTCCGATCTCAATTCCCGCATCTTTGCTATCGGCATACCCACGAAAGACGTCTTCCTGAGCATATTGATGCTCAACTCTTTATCCGGTGAGCTCTCGAATGTTCGAGACCACGTCGCGACCTCCCTTTCTTCCAGTAACACCTTCACCTCCAATGACATCCGGAAACGACTCGACACCGAACAACAGATCATCGACAGCGATACTGCCCACTCGTCCCGCTACACCACCGCCGAAGCCCTTGTGAGCTACCCTCGAAAAGCCGGCAGCGCAAAGGAATGCTCCAACTGCAAGACGGCTGGTCGGAGATATGTTGGGCATACGGATCGGACTTGCTACCACGCCGGCGGTGCTATGGAAGGTCAACGCGATCGCGTTGAACGTGAACGGGAGATGACTCGGAAGAACCGCAAGCCTGCGTCTACCAGTTCCGGAACTCGTGTCGACAATGATGGTCGCGCATTTATCCTGGACAAGGATACCGGAGAGGCCTATCTCTTAGGTAAGTCTGACAAACCGCTCAAACCGCTCGGTGCGAAGCTGGGCACTTCTGGGGAGTTCGCAGGACTGGCCACCGACGTGATCTCAAAATCGTTCTTGGCAAACCAACCTGATTACGACAAATTTGAATACGATGCCTTGCTGATTGATGACCCTGTTCCAACGGCATCCGTCGACTGGTCCATCTGTTCTCGTGAGGCTCATGTTGCAGACTTCGACACCAAGATCACCACGGGTGCTCGCACGCGTATGACGGTAAACGCCGGTCTCTTCTTTCTTGACACCGGGGCTAGTGTCCATATCTCGCCGGAGAGTTCAGACTTCTACGACATCAAGCGGATTCCTCCCAGGTCTGTCCGGGGTGTTGGTAGTTCCTCTATTCAAGCCTTGGGCATTGGTACTATAAAGCTCGCGATGGGACGTGGGGCCAACATCCTTCTGGAGAATGTTTTATATATTCCTACTGCGACCGTCCGTCTGATCTCTATTGGGGCCCTATGCCGTGCTTTCAAGTTTACCGCCCACTTCAATGAGGACTCTTGCTGGTTGACGAAGCGGAATGGGACGAGGGTTGCCTCTGGCACCCTCGGAACGAATCGGGCACTTTATTCTCTGACAGGTCCTGCCCCTTACGTGGAACACGCGTTTGTTTCCCAGCGTGTTCCTGATCTCACCTCGTGGCACCGTCGTTTGGGACACACTAACTATCGCTCAATCGTTGAGATGGCTCGTGGAGGACTGGCAAAAGGTATGACCATCGATTTGTCTACTGAGCCGGGCAAGTGCGAGCACTGTATATTGGGCAAACAGGTCCGCTCCCCCGTCCCAAAGGTGCGGTCAGGCACTAAGGCAGACCACAGACTCGGAATTGTGTATGTTGACTTGACGGGTCCAGAAGCGGTGAAATCAGCGAGTGGAAACTTGTACAGTATGAACTTAATTGATGATTTTTCCTCTTACATCTGGTCCATCCCGCTCCCATCCAAGTCTGCAGCTGCTCCGGCCCTTCGTAAATGGGAACTCGCCCGTGAGCTTGAGACTGGCCTGAAAGTGGGCATCTTTCGTGTCGACAACGGTGAACTCAAGTCCAATGAGATGTCTGCCTGGTTAGACTCCCGTGGTACACAGCAACAATTTACGGCCGCGTACACTTCCGCCCACAACGGCCGGGCTGAACGGGTGCACAGGACACTACGCAACAAGGCTCGCACCATGAGGCTTCAATGTGATGTTCCCCCGAATCGTTGGGATGAGTTCATGCTATCCGCCGCTTATCTTACGGTTCGCGTTCCGGCTAAGTCACTCCAGGATATGACGCCTTTCGAGGCCTTTCATGGCACCAAGCCCGACTTATCACACCTCCGTGAGATTGGCTCTCGTGCATTTGTCCTGATCCAGAACAGACACAACCCCAAGCTTTTTGAACGCTCAGTGGAATGCATTCTCATTGGCTATGAGACCTCATCCAAGGCCTACCGTTGCTACCACCGCGGTTCTCATCGCGTCTTCTCATCCTACCATGTTGTGTTCATTGAATCCTTTGATACGCCGCCGCGCCCTCTCCACCCTGGTTTAGTCTTGCACGATCCCTCGTCTGCTGAGTGTGATGCTGGAGACCCCGCCGATGCGCCAGCTCCATCTGTAGAAGATTTTACTGTTCCCTTGTCAGACACTCCTGTAGGGATCCCTTTAGATGACGCACCTTTGGATGTGCCTGTGATTCCCGCCGTGAACTATCCTCCGCACCATCGCCGTGCAAACGCTGTTGACCTGGATGCTGATGACGTCCGCAGGTCTGATCGATCGCGTGCCCCATCCACCCGCCTTGCCGCTGCAAATCAGATCCCGTATGTGTCTGCTGTCGAACGCGCAGTCGCTGAATCAAAAGGAAGCGCACAAAACATCAGCGAGCAACGTCGTCTCCGGCATCAAGCCCAGGAGGAGATTATGGCACAACTACCTGAAATTTCTGGCGACCTACTGGCATTAGAAGAAATATTCGCGGCTCTAGAAGACGCTCCCGTGAATGTCACGTACCCAGACGACCCCGCGACCCTGAAAGCTGCCTTGAATTCACCCGAATGTGCAGAATGGTCTTCTGCGCTCCGTGAAGAATTCGCCTCCATTAAGGAAATGGGCGTTTACAAACTCGTGCCGCCCTCAGCTGTCCCCACTGGCCGCAAGGTCATGAAAGGGAAGCCGGTCTTTGTGCGGAAACGGGACGAGGCCGGCAACATTGTCCGCTACAAAGCCCGATGGGTCTGCAGGGGCTTCGAGGCGATCCATGGTCAAGACTATGACAAGACTACCTCACCGACAGCACGCATGGAATCTTTTCGCGTACTCCTACATATCGGGGCCGCCCTGGACTATGACATTCAGCAGATCGACGTCAAAACGGCATTCCTTAATGGACTCTTACCTCCTGGGGAAACCTGCTATATGGTCCAGCCGCCTGGTTTCGAGGAACCTGGTTTTGAGGATTGGGTGTGGGAATTACAGAAGGGCCTCTACGGCTTAAAGCAAGGGGGCCGCATATGGAATCGCACCATGAACGACGCTATGCTGGGCTGGGGCTTCACCCGGCTCGCCTGCGAGTACTGCATATATTTCCGCCGTTCGGAGTGCGGTAAAGTAATTTTCGCTGCCGTCCATGTTGACGATTTTCTTTCTGTCGCGAGTGACAAAGCTGAAAACGAACGATTTAAGTTACAGCTACGCGAGAAGTGGAAGATTTCTGACCTTGGCGAAGCGAAATTCTGTGTGGGCATTGCCATTGCGCGAAACAGAAAGGATCGCACTGTTGCTCTTTCTCAGACCGCGCTCATCGACCGTGTCATTACTCAATTCGGACTTACGAATGCCCACCCCGTCTCCACTCCAATGGATGCCGACATTAAGCTCTCGCGCCAGAATATTGTTCCCTCATCCGCGGACGACGTTAGGCGGCTGGCGATTATCCCTTACCGCGCTCTTGTCGGCTCACTCATGTATATCGCCATTGGCACTCGACCAGATATCGCCTTTGCCGTACAACAGCTTAGTCAGTTCCTTGACTGCTATAACTTGACTCACTGGGAAGCAGCGAAGCGTGTCGTCCGCTATCTGAAGGGTACCCGTGAACTGAAACTCCATCTCGGGGGCCTTGCCACTGCTGAATTATCTGGTTACACCGACTCGAATTTCGCGAGTTGCATCGACTCTCGTAAATCCATCTCCGGCTACTGTTTTTCCCTTGGTTCTGGCGTTATTTCTTGGGCGGCCCGCAAGCAGAAGACTGTATCCACGTCTACGTGTGAGGCTGAGTACGTTGCCGCTTCTGATGCGTCTAAGGAGGCTGTCTGGCTTCGCGCTTTACTGCTTGGCCTCCATCACTCTCAGTCTGATCCTACCCCTCTCCGTTGCGACAACAATGGCGCCCTGATTCTTACCGGCGATCCCTCTTTTCACGCGAGGGTAAAGCACATCGATGTCAAACATCACTATATTCGTGAGCTGGTTGAGAAAGCTATCCTGAAAGTTACCTATGTCCATACCAAGTCCAACGTTGCCGACATCTTCACGAAACCCTTGACGCTACAACCATTCCTTGATTTACGTGGTCGGCTAGGCCTCCGTCAGTGAGATTCCACGCGAGGAGGAGTACACGGTGAGGAGGAGTGTTAGCGATCAAGAGATCGAGGTCATGTGCACCGTGTAGTACACGTGACGATGAGTATGCTATATCAACGTCACGCGTAGTTTAGTTCCCTCAGTCGTTCTGTCTACGACTGAGGTGAGTCCCGCACACTATTATTTACTATCGTTACTCATCATGTATATTAGACTGACATAGCTCAGGTAATATACAAGTCGTTCTGTCTACGACTGAGACTGACATAGCTCAGATTAAACACTTTACCCGATTAGCTATACGTTTCTTGCAGACGTCGCCTCTGATGCAAATCAACAAGGGGTCTTCGCTGTGATCTGGCCATTGATGGAGACCATGAACAAGGTTAACGAGGCGGGCACCCCCCATAGAATAATATTCTAGTCAGATCTGTTAACCCACGGCATAATGAAACAGGACGCACCTGTAATATATACTACGCTCGAGCGCACAGATACCAGTGTGTCGTGAGAGCTTTTCAGCGAGCACAGCCTAACTTGAACTCCTCTCGCCAACAACGCTGGAACTCTCCCAGATGGCAGACATGATACCCAATCCAGTTGGCCTACACTTGACACCCACTCTCACACCGAACGAACACATTAATGCTGTAGGTTCAACATTCAACATCATCGGACGTGATCAGTACAATTTTCATGGTACGTCAATTTGTGAGACTACCATTTCAACGTAATTTGAAACTCATTGTCAAGTTCGTCGAACGTAGTCTCTAACGTTTCCCTGAGTACCCTTCCATATGCTGAAGGTGCTTCCTGGAACCCAAGTCTCATGTGCTTGTCTGGCACACGTACAACCCTCCTCAGTGACATATGGAAATGGATCAACGAAGCTGATAGTACAAAGGCGGCGGAAATATTTTTCTTATCTGATGTAGCTGGCACCGGAAAGAGTGCAATTGCACACACCGTTGCTCACAACTGCCACAAGTCGGGTTTTCTTGCGTCGTCTTTCTTCTTCGATCGGGACATCCCGGATAGAAATCACCCTCAGAAGTTCTTCAGCACCATCGTTCGTGACATCGCTGTGCTCAGTAAAGATCTTGCGGAACACATCAACATCATTCTCGAAAACGATCGCAGTCTTGCATCTGCGCCGCAATTTCGTCAGTTTGACGAACTCATCCTGAAACCTTTTCAAGTTCATAGGCATCATATTCTGAGGCCTATTGTCCTTGTCATCGATGCACTAGATGAAGGCTGCGATCTGGATACTCTCAAAATTCTTTGCGACAAGGTTCCCGACCTTCCCGGCACATTCCGCATATTCGTAACCTCTCGTCCGAAGGACGACATTTTCACGAAATTGTCCCTTTCAAAACATGTCAAATGTAGATCAATCAATATTCACGGCGATAGCAATAAGAAGGATATTGCTCTGTACATCCAAGAGAGGATGCGATATATTGCATCGCAGAAGCGTTTGGGTGCAGATTGGCCTGGTTTGCAAGTAGCGGCCGATTTTATGGCGAAGGCAGAGGGCTTGTTCATTTGGGCATCTACAGTCAGCAATTACTTGTCCACCACTATATACCCGGAAAAGAAGCTCAGGAAACTCTTATACGAATATGATCCATCAGGTCTCCATGCTGAGGCAAAGATGGACAAGTTGTATGCCGAGATCCTCAATACCTGCGACTGGAACGACGAGGATTTTGTAGACGGGTACAAGTTGCTCATCGGCGCAATCGTGGCAGTCAAGACACCACTGTCTATGTCTGCTCTCCAGTGCCTTCATTTGGCTAATCCGACACTACTAAAAGTTGATGAAGTTCTTCGCCCACTCAGCTCGGTGCTCACTGGCTTGGATGATGAAAGTCGACCCATTCAATTCCTACATATCTCCTTCCGAGATTTCCTGACGTGTCGCGCTCAAGCCTCCCCAGCTCATGAACGGTTCTATGTCAGCGACAAAGAGCATAGTCGGAGGCTAGCAATCTTATGCATTCATATTATGAATGAACAGTTGAAGCCCGAGATACCTGGCACCGGCTACTTAACAAGACAGAGGCTTGGGATCGAAGGCATTCCTGAAATCGATGAATCAAGTGTATCGGAAGCGTTATGGTATGCTTGCAGATTCTGGGCGGAGCACATCATTGAAGTCGAAGGGCCGTTGTCGGAGGAGGTTCTCGATGCAGTGGGCAGATTCCTGTCTGGGCAGCTCCTGATCTGGATGGAGGTTTTGCATTCCAAATTTGAATTTCAAAGTTTGGCCGAAGTACGAGCCTGGGTTCAGGTTAGAGCTTGGATTGGAACACTTTTGCTACTGACTAATGTGGTGATTCTGGACAGAGAACATGTCCGATGCTTGTAACTTCTGCTTATGAAGACAAACAGGCTGCATCGCTCGTTGAGCTTTCCAGACGATTTCGGTACATGGGACGTCGAGAGGACGCGATGAAAGCAATCGAGGAAGCGGTCAAGCTGTACCGGGAACTTGATGCTGATCGTTCTGCTACTTTCATTCCAGATCTTGCCATGTCCCTCCACAATCTCTCCCGTTGTTTATCCGATCTGGGTCGCCGAGAAGAGGCCATGAAAGCAATCGAGGAGTCAGTTGAGCTACGGCGTCAACTTGCTGCGGACGATCCTGCTACTTTCATTCCAGATCTTGCCATATCCCTCAACAATCTCTCCAATCGTTTATCCAATCTGGGTCGCCTAGAAGAGGCCATGATAGCAATCGAGGAGGCAGTTGAGCTACTGCGTCAGCTTACTGCGGACGATCCTGCTACTTTCACTCCAAATCTCGCCAGGTCCCTCATCATTCTCTCACATTGTTCATTCAATCTGGGTCGCCGAGAAGAGGCCATGAAAGCGATCGAGGAGGCAGTTGAGCTACTGCGTCAGCTTGCTGCTGACCATCCTGCTACTTTCATTCCAGATCTCGCCGGGTCCCTCAGCAATTTCTCCATTTGTTTATCCAATCTGGGTCGCCTAGAAGAGGCCATGAAAGTAATCGAGGAGGCAGTTGAGCTACAGCGTCAGCTTGCTGCTGACCATCCTGCTACTTTCATCACAGATCTCGCCAGGTCCCTCGACGATTTCTCCAATTGTTTATCCAATCTGGGTCGCCGAGAAGAGGCCATGAAAGCAATCGAGGAGGCAGTTGAGCTACGGCGTCAGCTTGCTGCTGACCGTCCTGCTACTTTCATCCCAGATCTCGCCGGGTCCCTCAACAATCTTTCACATCGTTTATCCAATCTGGGTCGCCGAGAAGAGGCCATGAAAGCAATCGAGGAGTCAGTTGAGCTACAGCGTCAGCTTGCTGCTGATCATCCTGCTGCTTTCACTCCAAATTTCGCCACGTCCCTCAACAATCTCTCCGTTCGTTTATCCGATCTGGGTCGCCTAGAAGAGGCCATGAAAGCAATCGAGGAGGCAGTTGAGCTACGGCGTCAGCTTGCTGCTGATCATCCTGCTACTTTCATTCCAGATTTCGCCACGTCCCTCAACAATCTCTCCAATCGTTTATCTGGTCTGGGTCGCCGAGAAGAGGCCATGAAAGCAATCGAGGAGGCAGTTCAGCTACGGCGTCGGCTTGCTGCTGACGGTCCTGCCACTTTCATTCCAGATCTCGCCACGTCCCTCAACAATCTCTCCCTTCGTTTATCCGATCTGGGTCGCCTAGAAGAGGCCATGAAAGCAATCGAAGAGTCAATTGAACTATGGCGTCAGCTTACTGCTGACCATCCTGCCACTTTCATCCCAGATCTCGCCAGGTTCCTCAACAATCTCTGCAGTTGTTTATCCAATCTGGGTCGCCTAGAAGAGGCCATGAAAGCAATCGAGGAATCAGTTGAGCTACTGCGTCAGCTTGCTGCTGACTATCCTGCCACTTTCACCCCAGATCTCGCCACGTCCCTCAACAATCTCTCCGTTTGTTTATCCAAACTGGGTCGCCGAGAAGAGGCCATGAAAGCAATCGAGGAGGCAGTTGAGCTACAGCGTCAGCTTGCTGCTGACTGTCCTGCTGCATTCATTCCACATCTTGCCGGTTATCTCATGAACCTCTCCTTCTGTTTATCCAACTTGGGTTGCCGAGAAGACGCACAGACAGCAACGAAGGAGGCTCTTAAGTTATTACAACAAACCTGAACGCCCTGCTATTTTCATCTTAATTGCCGGTGCCTAGAACCATGTTTACGGTATGGTTAACCGTTCCACATTGTTCCGATCCCAGTTATCCAGGAATATTCTAGTCTACAATGTACCTGCAGCCAAGTATCCTGGGCCGATGCTAGTTATTCTGCATACTTCAGACGCATATGCCAGAATCTTGAAATAACTTGAGATAGTCGAACATTACATACACAGATCTCCAGATGAAACCAGCACCGGCTTTCGATAAGCCAACTTACAAAGAAATAGTCATTATTGTTTACTGACTCGGACAAATCGTTGAAGCAAAAAAACACTTGTTTCGCCTCCATCAACATCTAGTCATCACCCGGACGGAAGCCTGCCATATATCATTCTCGACATTCCACAATGCTGATAATTTCATCCTCTCGAAACTATATCCTCGAATGCCAACACGCCAACGTTCGATAGTTGGGTTGTAAGGTGTCATTTCACACCTCTGGATGTTGTGAAGATTAGTTTGGGCGCCAGTTAAAGGGAGGAGGGGGTACGTGAGAATACTACTTACCCATATGAAATCTTCGAACTGCTGCGCGATGAGATACGCGAGCTCTCGACGTTTGATCAGGCCAGTCTGACCGTAGATAGGGATATTGACCAGCCAATCAAGTTCTTCATAGCCCGGCCACTAGTAATGACGGTCCATCAGCCGTCCGAGAAGTTTAATTTTTTTTTGGGAAGTGTAAAATCAAATACCATCAATGCAAATGTAAAATGGGTCGCTCCCTGCTCTGCCAGGGCGCCGAATAATCGAGTCTGTGGATCCCGCAATCCGACACCTGAGAGACAATCTGTCATGAAGGTCCCGTCGCAATTCGCGGTATCGACGAGAGGAGTGGAAACCGGGTCAAAGAGAACGGTCGCAAGACGATTCCGTGAAGTTTGCTGCTGTGACTGTGCACCACGGTCTATCCTATGGTAGGAAGGTGAGGGGACAAATCCTTCCTTATAACGGACGACCTGAGGTGGAGGGGTAACAGAGAAAGTAATTGAAAAAGCAGCGGTCCCTGAAGGCAAATCCGAAGACGCAGACTCGGAGGAAGCTCCTGCGACTGGAAAGGGTAACTGTTGCAAAAATGTATCGAGGGAAATTCGCAAGATTCAAAAAAACACGCACGTCAACGTGGGAGCCTAGGGCGTTGTTCAGAATTGGGTACCGGCTAATGCGTTGAGTGGAACAGGGTGGCGATTCTCGACGTATGTGTCCTCATTGGGATATAAGTAGTAGACGGTGCGATATGGGCACCTTTTGTATTGGATTTGGCCTGGGTTTGTCGAATGGAGGGCTAGCCAAAAGTACAAATTTGCAGCATGAGTGTTTTTTTTTCTTTCTTGTTTTCTGCTTTCTGTTTTCCGTTTTCTTTTCGTTCCAAATCGGACCTTAACCCTAAGTGCGGGTCTCCAAACCTTGATCGAACCCTGAGAGATCGTCATGCACTACTACTGTGCTTTCAGAGCCTACAGACACATCCTTGGGCGAAATTCTGCGGTTTCATACTTTCATACCACACCAGCATATTGGGCATCCAAGAAAGTCTTGCAAAAGTTCAAGCTTGCAGACATTGGCGAAGGAATAACGGAATGCGAGGTCATCAAGTGGTGCGTCCAAGTTCCGCCCGTCCCTTATTAATTATTCCCCTACCCCCACCCTCCCTTCCGAAATAAATAAAATAAAATAACGCTGGGGAGGAGAGCAGGAGCGTCAAGGCCAAAGCCACAGTGCAGGCGTTCGACCCGCTGTGTGAAGTTCAGAGCGACAAAGCAAGCGTAGAGATCACGAGTCCGTTTGACGGCGTCGTGCAGGAGCTCTTGGCCCAAGAAGGCGAGATTGTGAAAGTAGGTGCTGGTCTCTGCCTCATTGAGGTAGACGAAGAGGTAGCAGACGAAGGGGTAGCAGACTCCACGGACTCCACTACTACGGCGGTAGAACCTGCGAGCCCTTCTGTGCAGGTTGTTCAGTCGGCCGACACATCATCATCACACTGCGAGACGGAGTCGCATCCTCAGCTTCAACAGCCAGAGACGAAGCAAAGCATTGATCCTGTCCCTGTTTTTGATTCTGCTCGCCCGAATACGCAAAATAATGTTTTGGCTATGCCTTCAGTCAGGCATTTTGCACACCAAATGGGAGTGGATTTAGCTCAGTTGGTTCCAGGCAGTGGGAAGGACGGACGGGTGGAGAAGAGCGACGTGGAAACATTCTTGAATAATAATGCAACAAGATCTGAAGAACGTCCTACGAGTGCACGGCGGACGCAGGTAGATGCTGACGTGATTGTCGAGCTGGGAAGGACGAGATATGGGATGTGGAAATCCATGACAAAGGTGCGTTAGCTTTACCTATCCATTCATTGTGCAAATTCTCACAAATCGTACTACGCTTGCAGAGCCTGGAAATCCCACTCTTTGGGTAAGCCGGGACATCCTTTGTCTTACTCTGCACATCTTTTCCTTACCACCCAAACTCGCAGCTATTCGACTACTCTTGACCTAACAGCTATACACCACTTACTTCCAACATTGAATGCCCATATCCCTATTCACTTCAGGCCTCCGCCGGCCTCGCCGGCCCCTCCAGCCTCTGTTTCACCTTCAGCTCTGTACCCAGTACCTCTCCCACCTGATGTACCCGACTTCGGGCACTTCACACGACTCACATACCTTCCCATCCTCCTCAAGACACTCTCGAGGGCAATGCATGAATGGCCTCTCTTCCGTTCCTCCATCACTCCCACTCCTGAATCGTCCACCCCTGCTCCAAAGCCCACACTCACCATCCGCCCACACGCAGACATCAGTATAGCTCTCTCGACACCGACTGGGCTCTACACGCCCACCATCACCCACACAGACACATACTCCATATACGCGCTCGCCGCACGCCTTACCCGCCTAGCGCATCTCGGGCGACAGACGCCGTGTGCACTTTCCCCAGATGACATGCCGCGCCGTGGCGGCACTCTCACGTTGTCGAACGTTGGCGCGATTGGCAAGGGTGACTTTGCCGCGCCCGTGCTCGTTCCGGGCGGAGGCGTCGCCATTGTCGCCGTCGGGCATGCACGGTGGGTGTGGGATGTAGAGCGTGCGGACGACGGGGTTGGCGAGCGACGGCTGAAGGTGGGTGTGAGCTGGAGTGCAGATCACCGGGTGGTGGAGGGCGCGGAGCTTGCGGCGTTCGTGGAGTGTTGGAGAGGTTATGTGGAGGCACCTGAGCGGCTCATTGCGGATAGCGTTTAGGCGAGCGGGGTCCAGTTTGGCTGCACCCGTGTGGGCTCTGGGGCTTGAATGTCCTGGTGACGGGTCTGCAGCCCCGGACTCTGTGCTTGTGTTGTTTGTAGAAGAATCATTGAGCGAACATATCCACCACAAAAAGAATAATATTCACAAGTTGAGATATACTTTGAAGGGAGTGTCTATTTGGCTCCCCGGGGAGCCGCTTAGTCATCTGACACCCCTTTCCTTATATAGTTATAGCTAAGTGGCTTGATCAAGATAAATGAATTATTGTCTTTGCAATACCATTGGCAAAAATATAGTAAAATTAGATTTGAGTAATTTATAAGTGTATATTACTGAGAAAAAATAATTGTCATCTTTGATGTAGTGGAACCTTAGGAACCTTAAGTATAGATAAGCAGTTGATTTATTTTTCACCAACTACTCTACCAAACCTTATGATTATTTATTCTGAAGGTCTAACAATATTGAACATTTCATTGCTTAATTCTCTTGAATTTGCTCTCAAGTAATGGACAAGCAAGAATTGATTTATCTTAATCAGGCCAGTTAGCTATAACCATATAAGGAAAGGGGTGTTGGATGACTAAGCGGCTCCCCGGGGAGCCAAATAGATAAATCCTACTTTGAAATATTGAAATTTGTAGGTATAAAAATCAATGTGTCGGTGTTTAAATTACAACGGCTTATACCGGTACACGCCCAAACGGGAAAACCCTTTGATCCATGCCGAGGACGTTATATTTGGACGGCGATGACATAACCCTAGTTTCGGGCCCAGCCATTACTGACCTGTGAATATGATAAATCCTCGAATTAATGCTTCAGGCCAACCCTGATCAAGGGCTAGATGCTAAACCTTGAGCTAGTGCTTCTATATAAACCCAGAGTTAGTGCTAGACACCAAGAGTTAGTCCAGTGCTCAAAAATCCCTGGTCGAGGGTTTAGCACTGGCATTTTCTACATATGGATTATGTAAGATCCCTAACTCGCGAAAAAAATGCTAAGTCCATCATTTGCCTTTGTTTGCCAACGTTCGTTTTGTTACTCCTACTTCCACCACGAATCTCAGTTCCCTCACTTCTCCTTATCATTTCTCCCCTCCCTCCTGTAGCTTGAGCTTCGAGGTCCTGACTACCTGACACTCAGTCTCCCCCATCGTCCCGCTAATCCTATTGGTGGCCCTTGTTACTATCCTGCAGTTTACCCTTTTGTCACCCCATCTTCGAAGGTTTCTCCACCTCCTTCAGTAGTTTAGAGTGGTTGTATTACCCTCAGTGTTATAAGATAGTTGTTTTAATGCTAATTGGTGATTTCGTGCTATAAAAGTATTTGAGGGTGGATTCTACACAATTACAGCGCGAGAGAAAGCTTGACCCAGGACAAATCTTAGGTTGACTCAGCATGGAAACTGTGGTTATTTTTCAATCCCAGGCAAATATAACGTCCCCGGCAGAGAATCAGCCCATTTCTATCCCTTATCCAGGGCTCTGAGAAAAATCCCTGAACCAGGGTTGTGCACCAACGCGCGTGTACGGTAATTTTGTTTTTACAAGGAAAACAAGGTTTATGCCGTCACAGATTGCCTTTCCTCTCGTCTCATATGACCTCGAGGGTGTGTTTGCTGCTGTGCAAATAATCCAGTCATACAATGACCTGGATCATCGCAACTCTAAACTTATTACACCCGCGCTCTTCTATCGCAAGGCTTTCACACATGTACACGAGTCTAGATGAAACCTTGTGTTGTACGACTCGCCTTTTCACCAGAGCCGAACTTCCAGACATGGCATCTTTGCGCTCACAGTCACTTATCAAGCTCACTATAACGACAACAAGGGTGGGGCTGACGGTGCTGACCCAAAGCCAAGATCAGAAGGTGGCAACTTACTTGAAGAAGAAGAGCAACGGCTGGGATACTATCTACGGAGCACGACGTTATGGATATCACCGATCTCCGTGTTGTGGGCAAACGCACCCCAGAAGATGCATTCTCAGTGGCGATCGGGTCGATTTTCTGTATAGCAGTGCTCTTTTCAGCCTCTGATCAAGAAGAAACTTGAAACTAGGATGTAAGAACCATGCACAGCTTCTCCTATGTGCCACACACACTTCATAGGCATTCTCGAATGAAACTTCCTATTGCTGCCGTCACTTGGGCGAAGGGCACAACAGACCGATTCAATTCTATTTCAGGGACCGCCAATGTACTATGTATACCACTCAAGTGCACGCCGGATCGATCCATGTCTTGACACTTCATTTCCGAGACTGGTTATCTTGTGTTGCGCAACGAGACTCCGGAAATACTTCACAGATTCACGCTGAAGATTCCTCACCCCAGATCTTTATTCGAACACCAATCAGGAACTACTTGAACATCCAACGTGAATACCAGACGAGACACGAGCGAGACAGGTGACTCATATCTGGGCGCTTGGCCGGAACGTTGACTATAACGACTCCAAACTTGTCAGGACTTCAGAATCGGTCTCAAGGTTTGACCCCGAAATTTTATATTCTCTTTGGATCTTGTTATCGCACACGGACATAGGCCTAAGTTATGGGCACATCCCTTCCCACAGCACTTTTTGTTGCAAGCAATTTAGATCTTGACGGAGATGGGTCAACAGCAAATTATCCGGATATGGATGGAATGCACGTATATATAATGGCCAGGTTCTCTACTGATTCTTCACCTTCTTCGGAGGCGTTTCGAACACTATGACTCTTGTTACCGGCGTCTATCGTATCTCCCAGTATGGATCCCATGGACAGCCTCAAATTTTGACTCTCGAAAGTGGAGACGTCACCGTTTGTCCTCCCGGGGGCGCGCCAGCAGGGAGCCAGGAGGTGACACTCGCTTTCCGACGAGCTTATGGTCTGTCACTTACCAACCCTTTCAGTGGCTCGTCGAGGTCCTAGGGAGCGGCAACGTCGCCATCCAGCACCCCACCAACATGTTTCCCTCGCGTTCCCTTTCCTACGAAGGGGAACCGCAGGAAGGCAAAAAGATTGTGCCTGGGCCGCCTTCTGACTTTCCCACTCGTGAATGGCACGTTGAACCTGCGCCGCAGAAGCCTCTGCCCGTACCTTACTTGTCGGTCCCCGATGTTTCCTTCCCTTTGCTGAGTTGACCTTCTCTTTCATGCACTGGCAGCATTCGTGTCCCCGACAAAGCACTCATTGTGGTCGTTTCACCCATCCTGATCGAGCCGCCCCAGGTATGTTGCCTCCAGTGAACCCTGATGGCGTGAGGTTCTGATCTTCTTGTAGCTCATGCTTAGGTCTGCTGGTCACGGGCTGGAAAATGCATGGGTGTTTGAACGTGTGCGTTAAATAAAGTGAACTTTCTGTTAAGCCTCGATGGATTGCATTTCGACAAGTAGTCCAATTGCCAATTGCATCCTTCAAATTGGGCATCTTGCGAACTCCTTCAGAATTGTGTATGATGTACTTGTAGATTAGCAACTACTCTTGATTGTATCTCACCTATCGACAGCCAAAGAATACGTCGGGGGGCAATGTGAAAATTCTCCATCTGAAATTGGCTCAATAAAAAGGTTAACTTTACAGCACTGACCATTTAGATTGCATAGGAATTGGTAGAAGTACGAGTAGAACAGGACATAATAAGAAACATAACCATGTCCAATCACAAGGGCCGTAAAAAACAGCTTCTAGAGCCAATCTTTGAAGACTCGGATGTAGATTGTCTTGCCAATGTGGACTATCATTGAATACGCAACCAGAATCCCAACCAAGAATACGTAAAACTCAGCCTTCGGTGGTGCAAACTTGAGTGCCGTATTAACCACAGGAATCCAAGGGATTGCCAGGCTAATCATGGCCATGCCCGTGGTGACAAGGACAACGGGAGTAGATGCTCGGGATTGAAATAATGGGATCTTGGCAGTGCGGAGATAATGGATGATATAGAGCTAATGCAACGGATGATAAAACTGAGAATTGAAGATAATCGAGATGGATAGATTATCACAAACCTGTGTTAGCGACCCCTCAATAAACCAATGTGCTTGTGCTTGGTGGACGAGGGGAGAATTCCCAGTCCGAATTCCATATCTGAACCTGTCAGTCAATAACTGGTCAGTAACAAGTAATAATTTTATCATAAAAGACAGCACACACCAGTTGATGGCGAAGGTGATGATATCAAACGGACTCGAAAGAGGACCCATAAAAACCATGAAGCGTACAATCGACATAATATTCCACGACTTGGGCTCTTCAAGGTATTCGGGGTCGACATTATCCCTGTTTGAATCAAATCCAGTCTCCATAAAACTCGAGCTTTGGTCTGACTGTCAAAGACTCACCATGGGATTGAACCCTGCGAGAAATCATACAACAAATTCTGGGTAAGGAGCTGGATCGGGAGCATTGGCTGGTATGGTAGCCATGCAGACGCGACTACGGACGCAGTCATTAGTATAAAGCTGTGTTGCAAGGAATAGAAAGCCACAAACCAAGGACTGAGAAGACGTTACCAAAGTTGGATGAAGCAGCCATCTTGATGTATTTAATCGTGTTCACAAAGCTTCGCAGTTGTGAGTTCTCTGACCCCCACGGTCCACAATTGTAACATGGACTCACGTAATCCTGCCCTGCACAACTCCTTCCGCGACGACGTCAAGACTCTTCTCCAATAAAATAACATCCGCTGCCTCTTTGGCAATTTCTGTTCCTGAGTCGACCGAGATCCCAACGTCGGCACCACGGATGGCCAGTGCGTCATTTACGCCGTCACCAAGGAAGGCAACCGCCCTACGGCCTCCGCTCCAGCTTTCGCCGGATCGCAACATTTCCACGACTTCAAGCTTCTGGTATGGCGAGAGCTTTGCGAATATGATCCCGCGTTCGATGACGTTCCTGAGCTCAGACTTATCTTCTGCTTCGGAGAGTGAGGCTAGCTGTGAACCAGTGACGATTAAGTCTTTCTCGTCCACGACCTTTTCCATCTCGATGGTGAGGTGTTTATTCTCTGTTTCCAGTAGTTTGGGAAGTGATACTGGAGTTGTTGAGGCTATAGACCGCGGTGAAAGGATTCCGATATCGCGGGCGATCTTGGTAGCAACGGCAGGCGAATCACCCGTAAGTATCCTCACTTGTACATTCAACCTGCGCAGTTTTGCGATCGCATCCATCGCGTCTTCCTTAGGTGGATCAAGGAATCCCAGAAAGCCAATGAAAGTGAGGTCCTCTTCGTCATCAGGGTACAATGGAACCGTCACCCCAGTACTAGCACCAGCAGCAGGAAGGGGTTTCACAACATAGTTTTTGCAACCAACAGCAACAAGCCTGAGCCCATCCTCATTTAGTCGCTCTGCAGTTCGAAGTATTCGTCCACGAGCGTCGGCTGTCAGGAGCGACGTTGATTGATCTGGGTTGAAGCGAGGCAGGCGTAACTCAGGAGAAAGAGGGGCGAGAACACGTGTGCAGCATTCCAGGACCTCCTCCACTGCTCCCTTCGTCACGAGCAGTGCATTGACACTGTCATTGCTATCCTCTGCAGCAGGCCTAGAGACAAGCACAGAGAGGAGCCTCCGGGTGGAGTCAAACGGTATCTCTCCAAGTTTTACCCATCCCTCCAAATTCGCATCTACAAATGTTTCAACAGACTGCTTCTCCTTGATGTAATCTACCACGGCGCTATCGATCGGGCTTCTGGTTCCCGCCTGCATCGCCGAGTTTATGTATGCCAGCTTAACAGGCAAGTCGGATGTGATACCGGACTCGGTCACAGACAGGGAAACACGAACGCAATCGGTGGTCAGAGTTCCCGTCTTGTCGGAACACAAAACATTGATAGCACCTAAATTCTGTATCGCATCGAATCTTTTAACGATGACTTTCTTCCGTGCAACACGTACGGCCGAGAGCGCCAAGTTGCTAGCCTTTGGGTGTTAAGCAGAACTGAGATCAGCATGAAATTTAATCAAAGTGATTGTTCATGTGGACGCACGACGATCATCGGGAGCATCTCTGGGGTGATACCGACGGCGACCGCTATCGTGAATAACAGAGCTTCCTTCCAATTCTTGTGCACGAGACCTTGTATGATCAGGACAATTGGCGCCATTACCTATGCAATATTGAGCTGCGGTACAGGCTGAACAATGCCAGAAATGCTCACCAACATGAAAACTAGTAAAATCAAGCTGACCTTCCTGATGCCCATTTGCATTGCGTTGAGAGGCCGCTTCCTTTCAAGCTCCTTTGCAATCGATGCGAGATATGTCTCTTTGCCAGTCAACAACACAAGTGCAGATCCACTGCCAGTAGTGACAGAAGTTCCAGACAGACAAATGTTGTCGCTGTGAAGAATGTCGAAGGCATACTGGTCACCGGCGGGATAGAGGCGAACAGTTTTCTCCACAGGCATTAGCTCTCCTGTCAATGAGGCTTGGGAGACGGTGAGAGAAGAGGCAGAAATTAGCACACAGTCACCCGGAAAGACGTCTCCGCCTGTGACACGAAAAGATAAAACAAGTCACAATCCGCAAAGACAGAAGAAAAGATGCAGGTCCTACTGGCAACGGCGAGCACATCACCAGGGACGATCTGCTTGCGATCGATCTCGACTACTTCCGGGCTCGAGGAGCCTAGGCTTAAACGCTGAACACGCACACGAGTAGTGACGGAGTTGAGAAGAGCGACGGCTTTTGACATTGACTTCATCTCCTGCCAGAATCTGTTCAGATCGCTGATCAGCACAGGTCGTAGGGTAAAATGCGAGTCGATCAAAAGTCAGAAAAACACCTGATGCCAGAAGAGGCGAAGACCATGATTAGCATGATCCCGAATGTTGCCTTGTCTCCGGTGCCAATGCTGATAGCAGCGAGTACAGAAAGGAGAACATTGAAAGGATTGATCACCGCAGAGAAGAGCAGAGCGAAAGGTTTCAGGTGATGTTCATTGGCGGCGATATTTAAACCGTGCTTTTCTCGAGCAAACCGTGCTGCACCTTCTGACAGCCCCTGGGGATTCCAGTCAGGCCTCAGCCTTAGAAAAAAAGAAAAATGTTTGTAGTGAGTTTCTCTTTCTCCGCTGGAACGACTGACTGGAAGATCGCCGAACTCGGGATGAGCGCAAACCGGGAGAGCTTGTCAACTACAGCCTGCTCGCGCCGATCCCGCGCTTCTCGCCTGGCAGATTCCTTCATCACCAGAAGCTCAACTTTGCGAAGATTGATGAGTCCACTGTTTGATTTTTTCGGAGAAGCACAGCAGCCTGGACTCCAGGGCGACAACAAGAGAGACTTTACATTGACGTATCCTTGGGGGGCTTTGACTTGGAAGGGGGGTTATTGTCGACTGCGATGTTATACCTATCATCCACCCGGGTTCTCACGGTAGAATCCGAAGAATACGGAAATCGATGAATGGTGCCGTTAATCATAACGTACAACCACATGTTGTACCTATAAATGCTTATTTTCTACACAAATCTAGCAGGCACCTTCAGGCTTCAGGCGTACCCGAGCCATCACATTTATCATTATCCTCCAAGGGATACACAGGCGAGAGTCTCGGGGACGGGGTAATGGATGGATAATTCCCTGCGTCTATCTCAACCTCATGCTCGCCGCCACCATCGCCACCTGATCCTTCCCTACCCCCAATAAGCATACTCTCAATGACAGCGGCCGAAATCGGCCTTGGAATATTCCGCCCTGCTAGCCGCTGAACAATATCCAATCGATCTTCCGAGAGCCGGTTTACGATCGGAACTTGAAGAGGCACTTCCAGTTCGTTTTTTGTTGTGCGCGGTGATGATTTGGAGCTCGAAGTCCCATCCAAGACGGTTGCAACTTGGGTTGAAGAATCATTTGGCAACGGAACCGGTAATGTACTCAAGATTGAGCGTTCTCTCGTACGGCGACGATTAAGATAGCCGCAACACCCATCCAACACCTCCAATAATACCTATTTTTGCTGATTTTTGTGCCGGCGCACTTGTGATGGCCGAATGTACTGGGTAACCGTTCTTCTTTCGCTGCCTGAAGTCCTTGGGCTAGTTGCATTCAATGACGGATTCGCAGTCGTATATCTGACAAAACCAATCAGCTTGAACAAGTTTGGAAAGACCTACGTGAAATTAGGCGGCACCCGTATTATCCAGAACCGAGTTTTCAATTCGGGCGAAAGCCGAACGAAGTTACTGTAATGGTATGCTACTCTTGGTCAAGAATGCTTGAAGTCCATGGGGCAATGTAGTGGATTTACTTGGATGACATAGAGAAATCTGTGTAAGTCTACTGCCACTGCCTGCAATACGTGCCCGAATTAAATCAACCGCGATTTCAATTCAAGTTTCAAAGTAAGTACATGGAGCCCACCTATGAATGACGGGAGCACACTTAGGCTGAACGAAAAACATCCTACCAACTTCGAATCATTTCGAGACTTGACTTTTGGCACTCACAGGTCTGTGTCTCTTTGCCAATGCAGCGAATAACCAAATCAAGGCAGACAATTGGGAGTTGGATAAGACATAACAAAAGTATCTGGCCTAGTAACTAGATCATAATCACCATCGCTGATAATGTATGTGAAACCGAGGCATGTGTACGTCGTAAAATTTCTCACTTTCCAGAGTTCCTTGAGGTATACCGGAAAGGGCTTTATTCTTGAGTTTCTTGTAACCAAAAAAATTGGCACGTTCTCATGCAACAAGCCTTCAGCTTCAACTTCAAACCTGCCCAGTGGATGACAGTTGTAAAACATATGGAGTGTGTACACAGGGTCTGGTTGTCTCACTAATTACAACAGCTTTTGCACTCAAATGTCTGATTCTCCGCTAGTTTCGCCGGATGTCGAACGTTGCAAGGACCTTTGGTTCAACGATGGCACCGTCATTATCCAGGCAGAATCTCAGCAATTCCGTGTTTATGGCGGAATATTAGCAGAGAACTCTTCCGTATTTCGAGACATGTTCACCATCCCCCAACCCTCTGACGGGTCTATCCAAAGTTGCCCGCTCATTCATCTCCAAGACTCGAAAACCGATCTATACCACTTTCTGAAAGCCCTTCACTGCACTGGGTGACATTCCTCCTTGTCATCTTGTCCTTTTGCGCAGTCACCCTGACTTCCCCCAACAGCTATTACGAACAACGAAAAACCAACTTTGCCGTACTTTCTGCTCTTCTCAAACTCGGCATCAAATACGATGTCGAATACTTCAAGCAGTCTGCATTCCGCCCGTTCTCTACCCTCTTCCCCACTACCCTCGAAGAATGGGATCGCCGTGAAAACAACATGATGCAATGTTTCTACGGCCGCCCATTCGCGGTCGTGAAGCTTTGCAGAGACATTGGCCTCAACGTCCTCCTTCCCGCAGCAATGTGCACTTCTTGCTTTACCGCAGGCGGTGCCACAGATATCATCAATGGCCGTGTCTCAAGCAAGCATGCCCATCGTGCTGAGCTCGATCCAGCCGACAAGATCATTTGCCTCAATGCCCGAGAGGCCCTCCATAACGCCTTCCGCCAGCTCCTACTCAACACCGTCCTCCTAAAATCTGTCTCCTGCGAACACCCTAAGCAATGCGACATCGCCCGCCTCGATTCCCTCCACAACCTCATCGGCAGCACGACGATGCAATCTGCACCAGTTCACGTTTTCTCCGTCCAGTTTCAGCCCATTCTCCCGTTCATGACTGGGGTGTGCGAATTGTGTCTCGCCCAATCCAAGATCAGATTCGACGCTGCCCGCCGGAATCTCTGGCTTGAGCTCCCCGGTTTCTTCAACCTGCCCAGCTGGAGGGAACTCCGCAAGTCCAGGGAGTCTCATGGACTGGTGAGCGTTTACATTGTGTTACTAGTCGTTGCTGACATCACACCTGAGTCTACGCCAGAAAGAAAGTTGGTAATGCCGGATGAGCATTGCAGCATTGCCCTATAAGTTGAAAATCGTTCCCACAGTATCCACGTGGCTTTCCTCAAGTTGCTGAAACCTTGGTTTCATCGATTAGCTAGAACACTTCGGAAAATTAAACATAGGCTATATAGATGATTCAGTGCAGGATTTAGGGAGTGTTCTAAACACAGATTTTGATATAAGCTAGTACATCGAATAGATTCAATGTTTGTGGGGATCACAGATGGTAGATCAATCCAAATTTGGATGCTGCACTGGCCACCCTCCTCATAATTGTCAGTTCTGTCCTGCTCCTAATGTTCTTGACAAAAGACTACAAATCTCAACTTCTTCTGCAAGAAAAAACAGTACACATACTGAGATGGATTGGGGTGCAAACTTTTGACTTGTTGACCAAGACATACAATCAGCAAAGGCAGTTTTTAATTTGGAGACCAACTCAGACTCAGACTCTTCTGAGGATGACTCAAATTTGATGTATTGTTACCATTATACACATTATACTGTACCACTTCACTGGTCACGCATCACACAGGATCCTGAAGTGGCGAAAAGTAACGCTTGTCATGTGTCACCTAGTGTTATGGATTGCTATATCAGCAGGCTCTGGCAACAACCAACTAAACCAAGTTGAGATCAAACCAGAGGAAACACAAGAGAGAAGGTGTATTCATGGTCTACTACTACTATACAGCAAGTAGCAGTCTGGGGAGGGAGGGAGTCTAGGAAAGCAAACCAGAGGGTGGAAACCAGACTAAATGTGAGGAAAGGGAAGGGAAAAAGAGGAACAGTTCGAAGATGAAGGTTTAAATACAAAAGAGTTAGGGAATTGCCATGAAAGACAGACTACCAGGTCTGTATGTACAAACCGAGAGAACTGCAAGAACAATAAGGCTGTCCTGCAGATACAGCATGTCCATCAGTGTTTCAAGTAGTGATTGCAAGAAAATGGTTCAGAGCAATCAAGGGTCCAGACCCTGTGCCTCATGGTTGCCTCATGGTAAGGAGGTGAAACGATCCATGAGTGGATGCGTCAGCGGGCACATGGTAAACATGAGGCGGCCATGTGGATGTCATGTGGCTGAGTTCCTAACTTGGGAATGATGAGGTTGGTTCGTCTTCCTGATGGTTTGCATTGGCAGTGGATCCTGGCCAATAGCAGCATACAACTACAAGTATGTGCGGGATGGAAAGGTGAACGTGATGCTTCATCATTGGAGGCAGGGGAGAAGGCAAATCACTGAGTGGGGAAGACCCATGAGGGGGGCAATGCAATGAACACTGGTAATCATACACCAGCGACTGTAGTTCCTGCAGTACAATAAGCAAGGGTGCTTCATATAACCCTTCTTGGCTGCAGGGTACTGGATGACTGGGATGTCGACTAGGTATGGATATTCTCGACCAGTGGACTGGTACACAAAGGTGATGAAACATGTCGGAATGCAAGTCTTTGTGGAGCATCAAGGGAACTTGTCATACATGCAAGTTCGGGTTGTTAGCTGAGCACCGGCGGTCAGCTGATGAGAAGAAAGGTGAATGAATGTGGAGGTGACATGTGAAGAAGAACAAGATGGTCGGCCAAGACAGGTCCAAGGAGTCATTGGTTGTCAGCAATTATGACAGATCCGATGTCTGAGTCATTGTGGGGAGGTTGTGTTATCCGAATATAGGTTGCATAGATATAGACGCCCACAAGGGTGGAGATGCCAATAGAACATATGACAATCGTGGCAATGAGCTGGGTGTCAAAGGTAACCATGAGGATCGGTGTAGTGATTGCAGCCGTTGTAGGCGCGAATCGGGGTGTGCAAGTCCTTGTCTGTGGGGTCAGAACCCAAAACTCACTTGTTTGTAACTATGTACAGGGAACACTATATAGCTACTGTATAGTATCTATAAAGGGACTGTACTGAATAATGGTGAAATATGAAATGGAAGGAATGTGAGGAGAGAGGATATGAAGGGAAGGGGAGGAGGAATATAAAGAGAGTAGAAGAATCAGGAATATAAAGGAAACATCAATACTATGCTTGTCTTCATTGAAATAAAAAACCACAGGAGTCATAACTATTGGCTGAAGGGGAAAAAATAAAGAAAAATACGGTATATGTACTTCTAGCTCTTGAAAAACTGAATGATTTTCTCCCTACAATCTTGTTCATAGGAGCTCATTTGATGCCATGATTTGTGAATATCATTTGGGGTGTCAAAAAGTACTTGTTTACCTGTTGTTTCATCCACAACTCACCACACACTAAATATTTTCCAAATGTAATTACAGGAGTGGAAAGCCCTTAAGAAACAGTCCAACTTTCCCAAAAGTCTCAAGAATTAAGAAAACGGCTGTAACTAAGCTAATGTTGCAAAGCAGCTATCCAAACTCAGTGCCTTAAACACTGCTTTACCACCTAACAGTGCTCCAAACATCATTTATCATTAATTCTACTCTCCACAATAAATACTATAACTAAACTACTGCACCTCTTGGCATACAATTTATAAGAGAGAACAATAATATACATAAGATCATATCTAAAGGACCAAAGGAGTAAGGGAGGCATAGAGGAAGGATTGATGGAGCATAAGGGGTTTGACTCAAGTGGTTGCCTCACACAGCAGGCAAAATTACCTTTTTGTATTCTACAAATAGCTTGAAAATATATTGCATAATTCAGACTTTGAAGTTCTACAAATGATTAGCCTTATGGAGTACCGAGATTACCATATGGAGTACCAGGCATACTCCATAAGGCTATGTATTTGAGAACTTTCAAAGTCTGAATTATGCGATATATTTTCAAGCTATTTGTAGGATACAAAAAGGTATTTTTGCCTGCTGTGTCAAGGAGTGGGCGAATACTGTATTATATTTTGGGCGCAAAACATTCATTGAATGTTTCTAATTAGTAAACATCTCTCCAGTACATATTACCATATCCATCTACGCTCCCAGTTTTCGCTTCTTCGACCTTGTCCCCATACCGGTCGTATCTTTGGCAGCAAGATCATTTTCAGCAGATGCGGCCACACGACTGCGGGTTCTATACGTCGAAACAATATTGCGACTTCCTGACCTCCCACGAACCGTTCCGCTCGAACCTAATGCTGCGGTCGAGGTCCCATCGTCTGAACGACTACCAACATCGGTTGCAGGCGTACACACCGTGGGGGTTGTTGCCACAGAAGAGGAACCCAAAGCAACCGACGCTGATTTGAACAAATTATGGAAAATTTCCGCTGCACGTGTCGGAGGAGCCTCCTCCTTTTCCCTGTTTGGATTCGCCACGTTAGAAACCGACAAGTTGTTGTCAGAGGGAGGCCCAGTTCCAAGTTCGTTGCCAGAGCGTGAAGATTGGAGGGCTAGCATTTTTGGTTTGGGGATAGTAATCTTCAGGCGAGAACTTGGCTGAGGCGCCTTTGGAAGTACACTGCTGATAGATTCCAGATACTGGCGGGTCATGCCAGGCGTCCAGTTAGCAGCAGCTGACGCCGGAGCATTGGAAGAAATCGGGCCAAGGTCCCTAGTATTTGAGGTGGACGATCCAGTTGCAAGGCTTGACATACAGCTGATCTGGGACTCAGGAATCATGGCGGGTTCCGCGGGAGGTACAGTTTTCCTAGTTGAGGGATCTAAAGTCATCGCATCCACGTCCCCCATAGACACTTGACCATAATGGGGTGTATGGTACACCACAGCAGATGGGGTTCGGATCGTATTGGAGCCACCACTGGTCATGGCCGGTGTGGGTAGCTGCGAACCACCAGTCTCGCTAGCAAGCTCTTGCGGCTCAAGCTTCGTGGTGCTGCTCATTGGTTGAGGCTTGGAACAACTTTGTCTCCGGCCTCGGCCCCGAACCCTTGAAGGCTTTCCTCCTTTAGTTACAACGGAAGCATGACTGTGTAACTGAACAGAGTTGGACATTTCGGGCAGGGCATTCGCAGCAGTGATTGCAGCCCTGTCCTTTTGTCGCGCCTTGTTAACCTTATCAAGCTCGGCTTTCGCTGTGGCCTTCGCTTGCTTGGTCAATTTGGATGAGCGCCCGTATCGAGATACGTGGGCGAGTGGTAGAGAAAGGAGCTCTGGGGATTTCGCTGCACAGGGACCTTTACTCAATCCCTATTACATAAAATGGCAACCACGCAGACTCACGACGGTGCGCCTCGAGGGTATCACGGACACGATGGCTGGCTTCGACGAAGAAGGGCATGTTTTGAGCCATGTGAAGATCTACTCACAGAAATGAGTCCAGCCCACCCATGCCTTGTAAATGGAAGAAAACATTTGTATCCTCACCAAAGCCGAATGAAAAGTCCTCCACTTTTAGGTGGGAACCGTTCCGTGCCCGCATGTTTTCCAATGCCCTTACACTGATCGATTCAACGAGGCGCACATGTGCCTCGTAGAAATTGTTTGCGATGATTGTGAGGAGCTATTAAAATGTAAGGTCAATGCCATTGGACAGCGATGGAGACACCGCGAAGAATAGAGCAACGCGAACCACAGCAATGTCATTCCCAATATTCTCCATCCCAAACCGTCCCCTGAAGTACTCCTTTGCCCAGCGGTCCAAATTGACGAAGTCGTCCAGTAAACAGCCTGAAAGCTTGTTGTGATCCAACTCACCATTGCATGCGTTCCCATCCCGACCCGCAAGCATCTGCAGCATTCCGGTCACAAATTGAGTCGGCTCGTTTAACTAAAAGAGATGGTAAGATATCGTAAATGAACAGGCAACATCGATGACCCACCTCAACGCTGACTCTATCTCCCAAAGGTGGATGGATCTGCCTTGCCGCGAACTCCGCCAGTAGTGGGGTGTTGTGTTGGATCCACGTTTGAACTGACTGCATCAAAAATAGAGAAAATGTGTTTCAGCTAAATGAAAACATCAAACAACGTTGTGTGACTCACAGTTGCGAGGGCTGGTACACTCGATATCGGTGGCGGACTTGGTAACTGATCAATTTCTTGAGGTTTCCCAGTCCCTTCCGACAACCACATCTCGCCTACCAGAGGCAAGGCTGACGACCATTCCTGATCGCTATATGACTCATGGTCGGCTTTCCACTTCCCCTTGGACACTTTCGACAATCGCACCTCCTCGGTGCTCTCATCTGAACTATCCTTGACAGTAATGACCTCATTCGCATGTCCTTCTCCCTCCTCACAAGCACCAACCATTAGCAAAGCCGGATTAATCGTTTCATAGCCGGCGGCACCAACACGGGGTTCTCCGTGTACCTGGTTGGCATGCCTTCCTCCTGAAGTGCTAGCCATCAACAAAGCTGGGTTAATTGCTCCGCATCTGGGGGCATCGATGCCATGCTCTCCGTGTGGTTGATTCGCCCCACTAGAAGCACCGGTCATTATGAAAGCTGGATCGGAAGGGACGCCGCCGACACTCTGAGGTACTGGATTTGCATGCCCTCCTTCACCGGAAGCACCAACCATCAACAAGGCTGAACTGATGGTTTCACGTCGTCCAGCATCGTCGGTACCCTGCTCGCTCTCTGGCTGGTTCGCATACCATTCCCCAGAAGCAACCATCAACAACGATTGATGGATCGTCTCCCATCCGCCACCGGTCGCACCATGCTCTTCCGATGCACTGACGACAACAGGGGGAGAAGTGTTCGCGTTAGTGTTGACCGGCGAGCCGGTGTCGTTGCTCGGCATTACACTTCCAGAAGCATTCCCGCATTCCCGCCTATCCACACCTGCGTCACTATGACCGTCATTCGAAATCGAACTTTGCGAATACAGGTCGGTCCGATACTCAGGATCAATGCCGTACCACTGCCCGCCTTCTGATATAGGCTGATACAGAGGTAACTTGTTCTCCAGCCCGACGATGTTCGCCAAGTAGTTCTGGTTCCTTAATTCGTCCCGTTTGCGCCGCTCGTTGTCGTTAAAAAATTCGGCGGACAGGCTGCTTGAAGAAGTCGAAGAGGGGTTACAAGCTGCATGGTGGGACATGAGATTCTCAGGTTTGGTACCAGCAGTGTTCACATTGCTGGTGAGGGCCAATCTGTGGACCGGTGACCAGGGATTGCGGTACAGCCCGAACTTGCCTCTTGCGCCATTATTGAAGAGCTCTTCCGTTGTATATGGCTATGGATGCTTCAACATGTACATAAAAACGTGAAAAAGGGGGATGATTTACCATCATGATGGAAAAGTTTAATTGGTTTACGTTCAGGGGAAAGGAAAGTGTGAAGGAGATTCGTAAGATGGACGACAGAAGGGCAGGTCGTCAGAGGGATTAGAGGTGATCAACACCCCTTCAAGGAAAGTAATAGCGAGAGATGGAGAAGGTGCCACCGGGCGGCACGAGTGTAAGCAACAAACGAAGTGGCGGGGTGGCACATACGATGAACAAAGTAGGTTAACCACCATTGTGGCGTCAGCGACCACAGCGAATGTTGAAAATCGACCCAGTAATTGTGTTGCAAGCTCGCGTTACGAATTGGAGAGAGGCAGGCTAAGCGGACCGAATATTCTCCTAACTGGGTGCTTATCAGAGTCACGAAGCAAGAGACCTGCGTGATTCTTGGTGAGAAGAATCAAGTAACATGTGCAGAGTTACGCAACATCAGCATGTATGTTTCACAAGACTTCACAAACACGGAATTATCCCCAAGGATCTCAAAATCGAGTCTCGTCTTCGCGGACCTCAGACAACCGTTTGAGACGCTCTGGTATGAGATGCGCGGAGAACGCTCTGAAAGATGGCTCTCGAACATTAACTGTCCGTCACAAGGTTGCTGTAAAATCAAAACTACTTCATAAAAAAAGCAGTTATCAATGAGGCGAATAAGAACCTTGGCAAGATGGTCTCCATTGATCTGGAGTGTGCAACCATCAGGTCGAAGAACAACAAGAAATAGAAGCGTTCCTAAAGAACATCCGAGAATCTGTGAAAGAGAGGAGATTTGGTATCCGCCTCGAGGTATCCACTCAATTTCAAAGTTGTCGAGGTTCCCGGCAAGTTCCGATATCCAATTACCATGAAGTGAGCGAAACGCCCCCTTGTGCAAGCAACTCCCTAAATCCTCCGTCCATCAGACTATGTACATATCAGCTTGAAAATTGGAGCCACCTACGCCTACGACGTAGATTCCGGGACTCGAAAGTGCGTTCGAATCCTAGGTTATCAAGGTCAAGCTGGATCAGGAAGCTGTTGTTATTGTTAGAGTATCCAAGTAACGTGAGCGGTCGCAGTGAAACGCCGACCTGAAGTGGACGGAACTGGACCTCGAACGCATAGCACTACGGTCCCGAAGTAGACGAAGTTATGTTCGAGGATTGGCAGGGGACCACAATCAAGGGAACGGGGCGGAACACCATTGATTCGATGACCGTAAGTCCGTGTGACCTAACCGGGACCCTGCAATAATGCTTCGCCGGTCACCTTGCAATTCCACGGCCACAATGGTAGGCTGGCAACCGCCTTTGATTCGCAGGAAACAACGTACAATTGTTCCGTGTCTGTGTAAAGTGTTATGGCACTGCTGCGCTCGTGTGCACTAGTATAAAGTGGGTTCTCAGGATGCGAGGGTAAGTAAACACTTATTCCACCCTGCACTCTTCTTACCCTAGATTCATTATGGCAGCCCTTGCTCCACCCCCGACCGCCAATGCCCTTTGTCGTCACCAACGACGTCGCCTCATGCGTTCGACCCGCAAGCTTGGCGCCGTCCTTGGTACGACACCCCTTCTCATCGAGTCCGAAGGGACAGTCGATGTCCCGTGCTCCCATCCCCCAAAGCGCTCTTTCTCCATCACACGCACATCAGAGGACAGACAAATCAAACCACCCGTCCGCTCCTCTAGCACAGTAGCCCACCGCCGACAAGACACCCTCTCCCTCAGAATTTCCACCACCTCACCAGCCTCAGCCTCCTCCTCCCGGTCCTCATTTGAGATCGTCTCGATCCCGGGCGCCACGAGCTCCCCAGCTCCTCCAGCCAAACTTACAAAATTCCCGACACACCGCCGCCCACTCTTGCTCTATCTCAACCCTACTTCCATCGCTCAACATGACGGGCGCCGACTTTCCTCTACCTCTACCATACACCCATCAGGCCTGGCTTCTCCAACTCCCTCTACCATGTCCTTCACACCACCATCCCCCACTCCAACTCTCCCCCCCACCCCCGTTCCCGACGTCGACCGCCGGCGCAAGATGGCCAAACTCAAACGCACGTTGGGTGAGAATATCCCCTTCGAGCTCGTATTCCGCCAAACGGAAACCCGCGGTCCCCCCTCATCGCGTGCTGCCCCACAAATGGCGTCCGCGGCCACTAAAGGCCACAATGTAGCAACCGTTGCATCCACGACCATCTTCTCATCACATCAGCCAAAACCCCTACGGCGCCCAGCCTCCAGTGCGCCCTTCAGCACTACTGACAGGAACGTGCCGTTCAATAGTAACCCTGTGAAGACTAAGGCAAGGGATTGGAGCGGGGAATGGAACTTAGACGACATTCGTGAAGTACAGGATGGGCTGAGAGCATTGAAGCCATGATGCATTTATGTCTGAACGACGATGACGACGACGACGACGACGACGACGACGCTATTTGTATTTGTAACTCATTCGCATTATTTATCTCTCTCTCTCGATTTTTAGCCTGTTGTATGTGTTATCGACCATAGACTTTACATTATATTCCTAATAATTCCGTTTACGATCCTCCGGCGTCCAAACACCAAGGGCTCAATTATTCATCCCCATTTCATTACCTGATTGACCTAAACCGTTCAGATCATGATGAGATATATGGCGTTATCATTCAGCTCACACGTTAGTATCATAGAGATCTCTGTTCGACAGCACACTGCCACTTCACGTTTGGTATTTAACCCCGGTTTGAACAGCAATAAAATCTCATGACATATCTACACAGGCCTCAGGTCAGCAATTTTGCCCATAGTAGGTAGCATTAATAATACCTGTTTAGACGTACTGCGCTAGAGCAGTGACGAGAACTGGCACTAGATGCAAAAAAGACCAAATTTATTATCCGTTCATTGACCAACTGTCTTACTTCAACACATGAAACAAGGGTCAAAACCAAGATACGGTACAGGCATGAAGCCTACCGGCTGTAGTACCAATCTTTAACAAATGACCATTCGCTCCATGGCTAAACACATTTACACACTGTAGCAGAAAAACCATACTACCGCCATCTGATTCGGGATATAAGAGTAATCGTGAACACTGAAATCTGGTACCTTGAGAAACAACAGGGACTCGCTGGTATCAGTCTGGTATCCGGCACCCTGAGAGGCTGAGATGCCGGCTGTCTCGGCGTGATCATCAAAGGCCAGGGACGAAAAGTCATGCAGAGTCACGGGAGCTAGCAGGGTGTGGTGGGATTGGCAGATACGTAGTTCATTCACCCACTGGGTCTGATGATGGCGAGCCGGGAGTGGTGGAGGGGCGATAGGTAGACGGAGGGTGTTAGGAAGAGCGCTAAAAAAATCATTAGTGCCCAGAATGCTTCGTAAGGGCGATCCGCACCTCCAAAGATATCCGACCACCTGACTATCTCCTGCAAATACTTTGCTATCTGTGAACACATAGAGTCGGTATGCAATTGAAAGGGTAATTTTTGAGCAGTGGAACGTCCTCGTTGAGGGAATTTTTGTCGAATCAGGTTTCTTCAAGATCCTTGGGCCGACCGTGGAAGGATTCCAATTTCCAAGCATGCAGATATTCACAGTCTTCATCTCCTGGGTCGGCTCAAAGATTCAAGCCTCTGCAGTCACTGTATTTTGACATGAACTCGGATTTTAAGCTAGCGAGAAGGAAAAAAAAGTCTAAAAGTTGAGAAGCCAAGGGCAAGGCGAACTTTCAACCATGGTGGTCGGGGTGCTTGAAGCGATTTCAAATTTGATACAGACCGAAGTTCCAACATATGTCACCTGAAGGCTTGAAGCTTGAAGGCTGGTCTTACAGGTGTTCCTTCACAATGTCTCTGTTAACGCATGAAGGCCGCGTTACGGTCAAAGCGTTTGCAGCGGTCCCGACTTTGGCGGATCTTCCAGAAATCCAGCAAGAGCCTGGCTCAGTCTCCAATATATCATCCTTTCGAGGCGCTCAGGCTGGTGGTGGCGTCGATCTCGCCGAAGGCTGCATCCTGACGAAGTCAGTCAAATATACGCACCAGCTCGCCCACTGGGTGAATGCTGTTCGTAGAGGTGACCCAAGTGAAGTCGTAAGAAGTTGATAGGGATTATTCACCATAATTGCTGATTGCTGTCTCGTCCAGGAGCATGTCGTTGAATTCGACCTAGGAATAATTCCGTTCCGGGGCTTTAGCCTCGATCACCCGTGTAACCTGGCTTACCGTAAGTCTGAAGATTTTGCCTGGTGACACCCCATCTGATTTTTGATAGTCGAAGCTTTCGTCCACACATCACTCGACCTTTACGCTTTCATCGCACTAACAGCGTCTTCCTCAACTTTTCGTGACCTCATCGGGATTGTCAAAGTCGATAACAATCGACGCCAGCAGAAAATGGATGAGACCGGACATGATGTTGCTCGGATGTTGGACGTTAATGCCCTTATCATCAGCGCTTGTCAATGTGCCACACTAATTTCATGCATCACCTAGTTCTGTTCCTCAAGTTTTACCAACCCAGAGTACGAGCTAGTCGCAATACACCCAGAACATTTCCTTCCTTGTGGCAGCGTGCTCCCTGTTTTTCATTCCGCAACTTCAACTCCCACGATCTATGTCTCAGCAAGAGACCGACGCCTCCGCGAGTCAACCGAGTCCGATAGCCCTCGCCTGCCGACGTTCCGCCAGGTCACTGAAAGCCGCGGCACGTTTGAGCGTCTCAATGTTTTCCTCGTCATCCTGAATGCTGAGATCAAATTCCACCGGTACCTTCGCATGATCAGTCAGAACCCTCCAACAACACCCCTACCGGCCGACGTTCTCGCGCTCATGCATCTTACGATGGAACTCGTGGACTTACTCTACTGGAAGCCTGTGCCGACAAATGACTCACCAGGGGAGGCAGTGTTCGCTCAAATGATGAAATATCGTGGAAGAAACCCCCCAGGAACAACAAGACCTGACACTGCAACAACCATTGAGAGGGGATCGAGTGAGGAGAGGGAGATAGCGAGAGAAGAGGAAATAGATAATCTGACTACTTCTCGGTCAAACTTACGGCATAAAAGAAATTTTCGTTGGCCAGCGAATATGGATCTGGAGACACGGAAGGCATATGGAAGGGCATTGATGAGTGGCCATGGTGCGCTGCCCTCCCTTCATCTTCATGATCCGGTCCACTGAATATGTTTATCTAGACCGTTACTACGATCCTGCTTTGTTCGATAACGCAATCCCAATCAATGATGGTGTGTTTTTTCTGCTCCTCTGAATTTAAATTATCACTATTATCTACCCAGTTACGAAACCGTTCTCTGAAAAAGTGAGCGTGGAGGCATGGAAGCGGAGTATCAGTTCCCAGACTTGATTGAAGCGTGAGCCTTAACTTTGCTTGCCCGTCCCACTCTTGTGACTCAAACAATTCTACTGGGCCTTTTTTGTGGGCTAAGAATAGGACTAGTTTGTACCCATGCTTCACTATGGTGTTTAGTTACAGCATATTTCAAAAACCTTGTCAGTAAGTGAAAAAAAAAAATGAGGCAGCTTACAAAGCTGCTTGGCCACTTTCCAGGCAACTGTGGCTGAAGTGACAAAAACAAGCAAGAACAGGACCAATTGAGCTTGAGGGCATCAACCCCAGTTGGGTGAGGATGCATTACACCATTTTAGAATATTTTCTGTCTGCATCAGATAATTCTAATGAGAAACCATGTTGCTCACCCAAAAAAGGAAATCTCCAGGGATGAATTGTATACAAGATTCATAGTGAGCTTGAAGAGCATCCAAAAAATTCTTAAACAAATGTATAGTTATTATAAATGCTTTGAATTTACTTAGAATAATTTCAGTATTATTTGAGTGAGTAATAGGGTATAGCAGGGGTTTGGGCATTTATGCATGAAACAAAATACCAATATTGTTGGAATTACTTGGACTTTGGGTGGGTAATGGGTCCTGAAAATCCTTGGCAAACCTGTGTCCATCATTTCCTTCATTATCAACACTGTATACAATAGATTATACAATAGATAAAACCCATAAAGTATCACATATAGACTCAAATGAAAAATTCACCCCCTGCCATGTCCACATTGTAGAGGGCACATCCTCTGTGGCCATGGAATCACACCAAATCGACACATACCACTTGTCTCACACTCATCTCCCTACCCTATTTGCACTTGCACTATCCTGCCTCCAAGTACAAGCCAATTCTGAACAAACCCAGTACCGAAGTTGTGACAGTGCATCAGTGGAAACTAAGTATAAGAAATTTGACAGCGGCAATTCTCTTGCTACTGTGGATGACTCCTCAGACTTCGAAATTGAGGATGGCGACGAGGACCTTATTCAGGTGGATGATGACGGGGCCAACTAATAATTGGTAAGTTATTCCTGTTTCTCTAGTACCTTTTTACCAATCCCCTCCCTTGCCAGGCAAACCACATCCCCCAAAGCAACACAAACCCAGTTGCCCCACCACTCCTTTGTTTTTGCCATTCTCGTTTGCTTCTCGCTGCTCACTGCTCGTGCTTGGACTTATGTTGTTTCTTGTGTTGTCTTACCTGTTCCCCTAGCATCCATTTCTCCCATGCTCCTACTTCCCCTCCTGCCTCTTCCCTCCCTTTTCTTCTCATCTTCTGGCCACTCATTGCGGCCTTTCTTATTATACCATGGACCGTTGATACGCATCATACGATCCTATACTCTGAATACGCGAATCGGACGTACTATACCTCCCCATCGACCATATCCCGATACTTCACGATCTAACGAACGTCTGCGATCTCTTGTGACATCTCTCGACCACTATCGATCGCTTCCGAACTTGTCGCACCCACAAAACAAAGCTATTCTACATCGGACCGAGACCGTTCCCGTCGGACACCATGTCATCTCCTTTCGTTTCACTTTTCGCCTCACTTCTCTATCATATATCCTGTTATATCACGCAGTACATCGTTCCCCTATCTCTTCCTTTCTTATGTCTTTGTACTAATTTCATCACTTGATTCCTTTCTTCGCACTCTTACTGACTCCTATCGATATTTCTTTATCTTAGAATCCTTTCTTACGTTCACTCCTATTCGATCCTTTATTTCTAGTCTTCCCGATTTTCCGATATTTCGTTCCGACTTTCCGATTGTCGTAGTATAAAAAGCTCATGTATTGTAGCTAGAGAGACAGAGAAATCTACGACTTCCATCCCCTTCGATCTTAGTCTCCGAGCTATAAAGCTCTTCTTTAGTTTCAAACTCAAGTTATAGTCTTGAGTTTGTCTATCTTCGTCACCCGATATCGATATCTTCGTCGCGACCGTGTTCGCGAAGTCGCACAGTTGATCGCAACTGTCGCACGTACGTTCACATCGTTCAGAAACTTTATAGTAGTTTCCATCTCTCTCTATACCATTTTTACGTGTAGTAGACATCTTCGCCTCCTCGCATTCACCCAATAGGTAGTTTGTTTAGGGATCTCCCCCTTTACAGTCTCCTATAGCGTATCATTTTGGAGCCCACTGCAAGGCAGTATTTTTTTAGATTACTTCGAAGATAGCTTCTACACCTTCTCCTCCTTTGTCGCCGCTAACTCCGTTAGTTTCCTCCGATTCAGAACCTCCGTCGCCAACGGTCCCATCTATATTGCGACCAATTCCGGCCTTCTATAGATATAACCTTCGATCTCGACCACTACCACCATCCCCCGACAATAACCAGTCGACAAGTCATTTACCTGATTCCCCGACTTCTTCGATCTCCGAACCCTTAGCACTTCGCTACGACAACATACGACAGAATACCACTCCGTCGCCAGAAGAACTTTCTACTCCATCAAGTCCGACATCATTTGAAACACCTTCAACAACCTCTTCTCATCCTCCCCAGTCACTTGACCAAGAACTTCGAATCGCACTACGATCCTCCGAACCACCAGAAAATATCGATTCTGAATCTGATCTCTCGCGATTTTTCATAGACACTCCTCCTCGACATTCGATTTCGCAAATATCTGAAACCACCAATCCCACTAGAACACATATCGCCATGGCCGCTGTAGTCCCCACTATGCCAGCACGCTTGCACTCGACTGCACCGTCGTTTTCAGCCTCCAAACCTAGGGAACTTCGGAGGTATTTCGAGGACCTCGAACTTCTATACACGAAATGCGGGATCACTGACGATCAAGAAATGAAGAAGTTCGCACGACACTACGTCGATGTCGACTCCTCCGATCTATGGAGTGCCCTTCCTGCGTATGCCGCTGGGACTTCATTCGAAGACTTCATAAAGGCAGTAATCGCCCTTTACCCCGGGGCTGAAGACGAGAGAAAATGGTCGATCGCTGACATGGACAAGCTGATCGGCGAACAACTTCGTCTAGGCATTCACGACGCGACTGAACTTGGAAACTACTATTGAGGTTTCCTGAACATTACGTCATTTCTTCGACTAAAGAATAGGATTTCGGAAGCAGAAGTCAGTCGCGCTTTCATTAGAGGCTTCCAAGAGGACCTTTGGAAGTCTATCAAGTATCGTCTACACCTTAAATTCCCCGATCACTTCCCCGACGATCCCTACTCTCTCGAGAACATCCATGAAGCCGCTAAATACGTTTTACATGGAGGATTGCCCTCGTCATACGAACCCCCGACTGCGACACAGTCAATCGCGATTGCACCATCGCAGCCAACCGTCAAAACCGAAGATCTCTCTACGATTTTCGACAAACTCATGACGACTCTGATCAAAGCACTCGCCCCCCAGCAGTCTCAAGCGACGACTTATGCGCGACCTCAGGAAAGAGTTCGAGGTGCTGTCTCCGACAAGTGTAATTTCTGCGGAGAATCAGGGCACTACATCACAGACTGTCGCCATGTCAGGGATTATGTCGCAGATGGACGGGCAAAACGAAACCAAGAAGGACGAGTTGTTCTTCCGTCAGGAGCTTATGTGCCGCGATCTGTCACAGGGAACAATCTTCGCGAACGAATTGACGAATGGCATCGTCGCAACCCTAATCAGCGAGCCGCAGACCAGATTACGAGCAACGCGAACCCGACCAGTCAGCTCATGTACGAGGTCAACCCTGACTCTACTACGTCGGCCTATCAGTTGTCGACTCAGGATCGTATCGCAGTATTGGAAAGAGAGATTCTCGCTCTTCGAAGCAAAGAGGTTTTCGACGGAGTACAGGTTCCCAAGAGGAAAAAGGTCGTGATGCGAACGCAACCCGAGAAGCCGAAGGAGAGTCAACCTGACGATCATCCTAAACCTGTCGCGACTCCCACACAGGACAGCTCGACTAAGGGTCAGACCACGAAGGAAGCCGAGCCACCGACTCATCCGTTTGCAAAAGCTCGCGAACCAGCCTACCTCCCTCCGCATGAGAAGAACTTCGTGTCTCTCCCAAAAGCGTCGAAAGAAAAGGATATCGCGTATCGCACTCACGCTCCCATCCAAGACACGAAAATCGCCGACGAAGTCTACAAACGCGCGATGGAGACGCCGTGCATTATGCTCACACAGAAACAACTTCTGTCGTTATCACCGGAAGTTCGGCAGAAAGCTTGCGATGATATCACGCCTAAACGCGTAACGCCTCAAAACGTTCGCAAAACGAATATTGTGACTGTGGAAGACGACGATGACGATGACGATCACCTTCCATTCTTCGAAACGCTTCACGACGCTGAAACCAAGGAGCTCCCTCGACCTATCATCATCGACGACCCCTACGAAGTATATCTCAATACTCTCCCCCCGGGAGAAGTAGACGAAACATGGGTTGTCGCTAAAGAATCACATGCTCTCCGCTCCATTTATTTGTTCGTGAACCATCAGGAAGAAGTCGAAAGCATTGTCGATCCGGGTTCCCAGATAATCGCGATGTCAGAAGCTGTCTGCCATGATCTCGGCCTTATATACGACCCCTCGATCAAACTCAACATGCAGTCAGCAAACGGCGAGATCGACCAGTCTCTGGGTCTTGCGAGAAATGTGCCCTGTCGCATCGGAACGATTACGCTCTATCTTCAAATGCATGTCATTCGATCGCCGGCCTACGACATCCTTTTAGGACGGCCCTTCGACATTTTGATGGAAAGCCTCGTGAAGAACTACGCGAATGAAGACCAAACGATCACGATCTGCGATCCAAACTCTCGACAATGCACAACAATTCCCACGATCGCTAGGGGCCCTCCCCGTCATCAGTGTCCTCCTTCTCGACATGCTGCAAAGGATTTTTGCAATTCGAGGAACTGATCGATAGTCAGGGAGAAGTTGCGTGCATCATCTCGTATGATCATAAAAAAGCTACGGCCTCTATAGATGCGTATTCAGTTGTACCACCAGATATGCCCGACCGTCCCTCGTCTTCTTTAGCCCGTGTATATATCTCAGCCTGCGACTTTCCTGTCGTAGCATCAAATTACAATGCCGATCGTAATTCCCCGTATTACCAATCGTCCGATGAACCCCCGCGACCATCTCAAAAGCATTCTCTCTCCGACTTCGCACCGATCTTTCTCTCAGCAAAGAAGAAGTACAAACCTGTCGCAAAGAAGACCAAGCCAGTTATCGCGGAACTACCCGACAAGTTTCGTATCATTCGATCTATTAAAGGAGATCCTTTAGCCGACATGCCTTTGTTGGATCCCAACCCTCCCCCCTTTCAACCAACCGGTCGCTATACCGAGGAAGGACGAATCGCACTAGACAAGGTACACTCAACCGACTTTTTGTGGCCTTCCGAACGCGCCTTTTTGCACGATTTCATGTGTAAACAAAACGATGGTTTCGCATGGACAGATCTCGAACGAGGAAGCTTTCGAACCGACTTCTTTCCTCCAGTTGAATTTCCGGTCGTACCACATACCCCTTGGGTCGAGAAGAATATTCCAATACCTCCTGGGATTTACGACGAAGTTTGTCGCGTTATTCGCAGAAAGATCGAGGCTGGCGTATACGAACCCTCGAACTCCTCATATCGCTCGCGATGGTTCATGGTATTGAAGAAAGGTGGAGCTTCGCTTCGTCTTGTCCACAGCCTCGAACCTCTTAACAAAGTCACGATACAACACTCTGGTGTTACCCCGATCCCAGAACACATTGCCGAACACTTCGCAAACCGTGCCTGCGGAGCAATGTTGGATCTTTACGTCGGATACGATGAACGCCTCATCGCAGAAAAATCATGCAACCTCACGACCTTCCAGACCCCCTTTGGAGCCCTTCGACTAGTCACTTTACCAATGGGGTGGACTAACTCAGTACCGATCTTCCACAATGACGTCACGTTTATCCTTCAGCCTGAGATCCCCGACATCACAATTCCTTACATCGACGACGTTCCTGTTAAAGGACCGCCAACCCGGTACATCCGAGAAGACGGTTCGTACGAAACCATCCCACAGAACACAGGTATTCGACGATTCGTGTGGGAACACTTCCAGAACTTGAATCGCGTTGTCCAACGAATGAAGTACAGTGGAGGCACTTTTTCAGGTCTCAAATTGTTTGTCTGTGTAGAAGAGATAATCGTTGTCGGCCATCGCTGCACATATCATGGTCGGCTTCCCGAGAGCTCAAAGGTCTCCGTAATAGAGAAGTGGGGGCCATGTCAAAACCTCTCCGACATTCGCGCATTCCTCGGAACAGTTGGTCTATGCAGGATCTTTATTCGCAACTTCGCGCATCGTGCCCATCATCTGAACAAGCTTACTCGCAAGGACGCTCCTTTCGAATTTGGTCCAGATCAAATCGCCGCACAGAACGATCTCAAACAAGCAGTTCTCGATTCTCCAGCACTTCGCGTGATCGACTATAAGTCGGACGCCCCTGTTATCCTCGCAGTCAACACGTCATACATCGCAGTTGGATTCTATCTATGCCAGTGCGATATGGACGATATGCGAAAACATTTTTATAATCGATTCGGCTCAATCACACTCAACGACCGCGAACGACGATTCTCACAACCGAAGCTCGAGATATACGGGCTCTTTAGAGCTTTGAGAGCCCTCCGACTTTACGTTATTGGAGTTTGCAACCTGGTAGTCGAGGTCGACGCACGATACATCAAAGGAATGCTAAACAACCCCGACATTGTCCCCAGCGCCAGCATCAATCGTTGGATAGTATCGATATTGACATTCCATTTTACACTCGTACATGTTGCAGGAACTAGTCACGGCCCCGACGGCCTTTCTCGACGACCCCCTCAGTCAGGCGACTTGTCGCAACCGGATGATGACGACTTCGATGATTGGATCGATCGACTATATGGCTTCATGCATCAGATAAATGAAGTCCATGGTACCCGACTACGACGATCGATAGTATCAACACTTCTCTCTGACACCGTTACTCCTGGAGACAGTCCCTCTACCCCCTCCGACTCTTACGACGCAGTTCCTCGATCAAATATTGCCAAATCGGACGACGATCGCATAGTACTAGTGAAGAAGTGGTTGAAAGACCTGGAACGACCATCTCATTTTTCAGAAACCGATTACACAAAGTTCGTCAAATATTGCACCGAGTTTTTCGTCGATCGCAATCGCCTTTGGAGAAAGGATTCTCAAGGAGCGCACAAGCTAGTTGTCGACCCAGAACAGCGACTCAGTGTCATGAACAACTGCCATGACGACATTGGTCACAAGGGATTCTATGCGACTCGATCGATAATTTTGGAACAATTTTGGTGGCCACATATTGTCGCCGATATTGCTTGGTTTATCAAGACGTGCCATTTATGCCAGCAGCGACAGATTCGACAAGTTTTGATTCCCCCGGTAGTAGCAACCCCCACTCCACTCTTCGCAAAAATATATGTCGACACCATGCACCTACCCCCATCTCGATCTTTCCGATACATTGTACAGAGACGTTGCTCCCTTTCGCAGTACCCCGAATTCCACATGTTGCGATCGGAGAACGCCCGTGCGATTGGCGACTGGATTTTCGAAGATATCTTGTGTCGATGGGGATCACTTTGCGAAATCGTTACAGATAATGGTGCAGCGTTTGTCAAGGCCCTCGAATATTTGTCATGACAGTACAAAATCAATCACATTCGGATCAGTGGCTATAATTCGCGAGCCAATGGTCTAGTAGAACGGACGCATTTCGATGTTCGACAATCACTTTTCAAGGCAGCCGATGGTGACCAAGCCCGTTGGTCTCAGGTCGCCCACTCTGTATTTTGGGCAGAACGCATTACCACCAGACGACGAATGGGATGCTCCCCATATTTCGCAGCAACAGGATCGCACCTGGTTTTACCCCTAGACATCTTCGAAGCGACTTACCTCCAGCCAGCACCATCCTCAGTCCTATCCACCACCGATCTCATCGCACGATGCGCAATCGCCTTACAAAAACGCAGCGAGGACGTCTCGAAAATCTACGCGAAAGTCTACAGGGCAAGAAGAGCAGCTGCGATTCGTTTCGAACGAGTACATGCGACAACTATTCGCGACTTTAATTTCAAGAGAGGCGATCTCGTCCTCATGCGAAACACTGCGATCGAGAAAGCCTTAAATCGCAAGATGCGACCCCGATATTTGGGTCCCCTCATTGTCATATCTCGAAACTATGGAGGCGCGTATATTCTCGCTGAGTTGGATGGATCTGTATTCCATCAACCAGTTGCCACCTTCCGTGTGGTTCCTTACTTCGCCCGCAAGACGATCAACATACCAGCCGGTCTCATCGATATCGACACTGCACGACTCCGCGAAATGGAAAGTTCAGGACAGAAAGACGACGACGACGATGACGACAATGTTCGCGATGAGAATGTTAGCGAAGACGACAGCGACGGAAGTGACGATTGCTGAGAAGTCACTGGATGAGCGGTATTTTACAGGTTCGCACAAGTCGCAAGATGATAGAATTGCCCAGCAGGCATCCTATCGAGAGATTGGCGGTGATGATGTATTTCGGAGCCATCTCACAATTTTTTCCTTTTGTTCGCATGTTTGCGACAGTTTTTCTTTCAGGACTTTTTCTCTTCTCGAAAAACAAAAATTATCTCATTGGGAAGGAGCCATCGAGGCTCCTATCGACGATTCCTACACCTAGCTCTACTCCGAACGATTCTCCATTTCTCCCAGCATAGACTCTAACTCCACGATGATTCTCCAATGGGCTTCGGCGCGAACACGAGCCCGCGCCAGCTCCTCCTTCAAGACTGCTATTTCCTCCTCTTGAAAATCTCTGTCAACAATTTTCCTTTTCCCTTTGTCGCTATGCTTTACCACGCCCATGGACCGCAACGACGATGCGAACGATGATTCCACGACACCTGAAAAGAATGTCTCCGACATCGATACGACAAAATAACAATTATCGCGACTTACGACTTGATTTCCTCGACTTCGGAAGTTCTGGTTTTCCTTTACGAGTGACACCCTCCCAAAAACAGCACCGGTGGTCAAGAACACATTTTCGACAACGAGATTCCGTATCGCCGATGATGCACATACGTTCCAGTCGAATGCAATTATCGCACCTCTGTGCACGGTCAATAAACGAAAATATTGCCCCGAAAAAGTCGCATTTACCTTTCCTTTTACGGGTAGGAGCCCCAAGTCATCGGCACTTCGCCTTCGTTTGTAAAGCCGCGAGAGAGTATTCACCGGCGCAGGTGAACCGGTGGTCAACTCGATAAGTTGGTCGACCTCATCGTCGCCAGTTACCTTGGACGTGCTCGATTTAGCGGGAGACGACATGGTTGAAAGAAAGAGAAGCCTGATGAATTACCTGATCGATAAGCCATCAAGGGCCTAACACGCGACGCGACTTATCACGTGATAGACGCGACGATTTCAAATTCATTACCTCCCACTCCATACGACTCAAATTTGACTTGCGACAGAAAAATCGAGATGCGACACGAAACAAAAAATTTAAAAGAAAAATGGCTAAGTATACACAAAATATACTACAGCCATTCGGACAGCTTCTCGTGCTCCTCCTCCAGATCCTCCACGAAGCGTTGATAGACGGATGCTTTTAATCGCATCCGCGCGAGTTCCTCCTCCAGCGACGACAACCGAGCTTCGACCTCTTCACGTTCCATGCCTTTCCCCTTGCCCTTCACGACGCTCTTGATATTCCGAGGACCAGCCTTGGACGACGAAGCGATGCGATTAGGTGGTCGCGTTCCGACCCAGACGGCTTCTATGGAATCGGTGAACACTGAGAAAATCAAGAATACATAAATCGACTTACTTTTCGGAGACTCCTCGGCTTTCGCGCGAACGACCTTCACCTTTTTGGTCCGCGGTCTCAACCCACTCCTCGCGACTCCGCCCCAGAAGCAACCCTTCCGATCGTCCAGGCATTTGCAACATTTCGGATCGTTATCCTCGTATTCGCACGGCAACTCCTGCTTGAAGCCCTTACAGCGATCGCACTATCCGAATTTTGTAGCCAAACGAAGTCAGTAGGAACAGCGAAGTGGACTTACTTTACCATGGACGACCAAGAGCCCATCACCCTCGTCGTCGTCTTCGTGTCCCTTACACTTGGACTTGCGAGAGTCTTTCGCGTCGTCTTCGGATTCTCCCTCGCTACTTGTGTCGTTCACCGGTGGCATTAAGGCCTCGAGAGCCTTTGTGTAGGCCTTGCCAGAGATCGTTTTCGCCGCGAATTTGTAGTATAGGTCGAGCTGCTCTTGTTTCAGCTCCTCAGTTCGTTCGAACTCGACGCGCTCCTTCAAAACTCTCGCCTCCTCGAGGAGCCTGTGTTTCTCTTCCTCGCGACGCTTTCGTTCCTCCTCGATCTCGGCCTGTTGGCGTGCCAGTCGTTCCGCGTCTTCTACCCGTTTCCTCTCGGCCTCCTTCTCCTTGATTTCCCTCGACAGTTCTGGTAATAGAAGATCTCCAGCCCACGACACCCATTCGTCCTCGGCAACGGCCTCGAAAATGGATCTCAATTCGCGAATATATCGCTTGACGTCTTCGTCTTCCTGCACCTTCAAAAGGTCGATGACTTCGCGATATTGCCCCTAAAAAGACGAGACGAGTTTGATTAGCTGACGATGCAAGAGTAAGAACTTACGATGGCCTCGACAAAGTTTTGCCCCCACTTCACAAAATCCTCAGGCACCCCTTCCGCAACATCCGGCATACTGGTGAAGACCTCGGAGACCCTCTCCTTGACAGGCGACAGGATCAGCTCGTTGTACGACTTCTTGGTGGACGGAGGAGCTGACGTTGAAGACATGGTTGTGTTGGTGGCGACGAAAATTTAGAGAGGTTTCTCACGAGTTGCGGAGTTTTAGTCAACAAGGTCACGTGCTCCCTTCTCTCACGTATTGACTGAGGACAGTCAAGATTTCAGTATGGGGGAAGATGATACGCATCATACGATCCTATACTTCGAATACGCGAATCGGACGTACTATACCTCCCCATCGACCATATCCCGATACTTCACGATCCAACGAACGTCTGCGATCTCTTGCGACATCTCTCGACCACTATCGATCGCTTCCGAACTTGTCGCACCCACAAAACAAAGCTATTCTACATCGGACCGATACCGTTCCCGTCGGACACCATGTCATCTCCTTTCGTTTCACTTTTCGCCTCGCTTCTCTATCATATATCCTGTTATATCACGCAGTACATCGTTCCCCTATCTCTTCCTTTCTTATGTCTTTGTACTAATTTCATCACTTGATTCCTTTCTTCGCACTCTTACTGACTCCTATCGATATTTCTTTATCTTAGAATCCTTTCTTACGTTCACTCCTATTCGATCCTTTATTTCTAGTCTTCCCGATTTTCCGATATTTCGTTCCGACTTTCCGATTGTCGTAGTATAAAAAGCTCATGTATTGTAGCTAGAGAGACAGAGAAATCTACGACTTCCATCCCCTTCGATCTTAGTCTCCGAGCTATAAAGCTCTTCTTTAGTTTCAAACTCAAGTTATAGTCTTGAGTTTGTCTATCTTCGTCACCCGATATCGATATCTTCGTCGCGACCGTGTTCGCGAAGTCGCACAGTTGATCGCAACTGTCGCACGTACGTTCACATCGTTCAGAAACTTTATAGTAGTTTCCATCTCTCTCTATACCATTTTTACGTGTAGTAGACATCTTCGCCTCCTCGCATTCACCCAATAGGTAGTTTGTTTAGGGATCTCCCCCTTTACAGTCTCCTATAGCGTATCACCGTAGATAGTGAAATGAAAATCGTGGCAAAAGTGATGCTGAAAGCATCACTTTTTGCCACTTTATTTTTACTTTTCGTGCTACTTGCCAGCCTTCCAAAGTATCAACAAGCTGAACAACTAATAAAAAGCAACTGCTTTTTGAATTGCTTTGAATGCTTTTTAGCCTTTTTGCTCATTTTGCCGAAGTTCTAAACTGATAAAAGGTAAATGACACTAATCTACTTGAAGCCCTTTCATGCACTTTTTTGCAGCTTCTACAAGTGAAATCACCTTTTCCAAGTCCAGCCACCTTTTCCAAGAAAACCCACCTGGCTTTTAAAAGGTGAATCTCTTGACCCCTTATCGAACTTTATCCTCTTGACAAAGTGTTTACAGTCGTTTGCAAAATATGTGGCAGTAAATGCACTTTTTTTCAATCAATTGAGAAATATGGACTTAGAATAAATTTCAATGCCATTTCTTGTATCTTATGAAATACTGCCTGTATTAAGATGATTATAGAGGGAAAGTTGTACTATTTTTTAAGGGCTATCTACTCCTGTCATTACATTTGGACAATATTTAATGTATGGTGAGTTGTGGATGAAATAAAAGGTAAACCAGTGTTTTTTGACACTCAAAATGATATTGTAAAATTATGGCATCAAATGAAGTCCTATGAAGAAGATTGTAGGGAGAAAGTTGTTCATTTTTTCAAGGGCTAGAAGCATGTATACCGTGCTTTTCTTTATTTTTTTTCTTTGAGCCAATATTTATGATTCTCATCAAGTTTTAGGCCTAATGCAGACAAACACAGTACAGATGTACTATTGGCACAAATGAGAAAAATAAAGAAAAACACGGTATATGTGCTTCTAGCCCTTGAAAAAATGAACAACTTTCTCCCTACAATCTTCTTCATAGGACTTCATTTGATGCCATAATTTTACAATATCATTTTGAGTGTCAAAAAACACTGGTTTACCTTTTATTTCATCCACAACTCACCATACATCAAATATTGTCCAAATGTAATGACAGGAGTAGATAGCCCTTAAAAAATAGTACAACTTTCCCTCTATAATCATCTTAATACAGGCAGTATTTCATAAGATACAAGAAATGGCACTGAAATTTATTCTAAGTCCATATTTCTCAATTGATTGAAAAAAAGTGCATTTACTGCCACATATTTTGCAAACGACTGTAAAGGTGCGAAAAAAGGTCTTGTGTATTTACTGATGCTAGAGTCATGACAATGCTGTGTTTTCCTGATGAATGGAGTTTTCCTGATGCTACTATATCTTTCTTTAGCTTTCATTTTAGAGCTGCTTTTCTAACACTCGAACAAACATAACGTCCATGACACAGAACAAGCCATTTTCTAGCCCTAGATCAGGGCAGTGAAAAAAACGCGCCAGGCCTGCCAGCGCAAACAGGTGAGCAAAATTATTTTTTAAACTCAGTTGCCGCCAGGAACCAGAAAGTCCACAAAAGGCGGTCCTTGAAAGGCACCTTGAAGTCCATCATAGTAGCGCCGACAGGTGCGGCCATGCGTTGAAATGCCAAGGAGGGAACTGCTTAGGAGAGCTATACTCCGCCCAAACCACGACCTGGGCAGTACTTCTGATCATGCAGTCGCTGGTCCGTCAACATTCTTTCAATATTGACTCTGACGTGACTCTTCACGGCCACCTGAGTTCCGTGCAAAGCACGACGAGCTCCTCAACATTATCGATTCGAGGACAAGCAAACCCGTTACCGATTCCCTAGGCCACCCTTCTCAAACAATTGAACCTCATCCCTTTGGGGGTGTGCGATTCCCTTTCTCCGGGGGTAGTCTATATACCTTCGATCACACAGGTGAACATTCGGATATCAACTTCTTTCGTTCTTGTTTTGTCTGAATTATCACTCGTTTATCTCCAGGCCGGTTTCCCGTCGTGGCTGTATGGGGACAAATATACAAATTCTACAGCGGTCTTGGGAATTTCAATGGTGGATTTGGACTACCCCTCACTGATGTCACTGACCTACAGGATGGTGGTCGGTGTTGCATCTTTGAAGGAGGCCATCTCCACGAATATGGCCAGAAAGTCGAGCCGTAAGTCCCTCCTCGTTTTCCACCGTTCAGGCCTAGTAATTGTTGGAAATAGATTTCCCGCCGTACATTGCGTCGCAAAATACCAACCTCCAGTGCCTCCTTTTCCGTTTGGTATAGGACCTGCTGGGATGGTGAATGTTCTCTCCCAGCAGACACCACCGACATGTATTCATTTATTTCTATCTCACTCAGCCCGAAGTTTTCCATCAGAAGTGGATTTCTCTTTCACTGCAGAAGGACCCTGACGGCGGCAGCATTGTCGAGCGCCTCAATGTACCCTGCTTGAAATTGAGGCAAAATAATAATGGTGGACAAAGTTACAATTTCCTAGGAGGGGAACTCGTGATAACAATTCCCCTCCTGTTGTTTGCTATGGTACTTTCAACCGGCAAGTTGTCTCGTTAATTGACACTGCTCTTTGCTCACACATCATGTTGCCGATTTTACGTAGTTCGTGGGGAGATGTTGGTGGCGTGACTGGAGGGTTGGGCCACCCTCTTACCGACGCACACGATATCGAGGGAGGACGCTGTCAAATATTTCAGGGCGGTCACCTTCATCGCATTGGAAATTCTATTCACACGTAATTTCGGATCGAAGCCCAAACTTCGCACATCTCATTTTATTTTGTTTGTCAGGGCCTCCCCCGATACCTGTACAACAAGTTACACAGTCAGGTCGCCGCCCACTTGGAACACCATGGTATGCCAAATCATCCCTCAACCTGAAATCTCTCTGCCTAATAGTGTATTATATGAAGCCTCCCCATTTTCAACGCAAATGGACGGCCCTATGTTCTGTGACACATCCTCACACACGAAACACCATCACTGAAAGTAGGCTTAATCAAATGCTGCCTTATTTCGTTTTGCAGAGCAAGATTTCTAATCCTACATAGTGCTAGGCCGACCTTGCCTCCTCCTAAGAGGCAACCCAAAGGAATTGGATGGCCAGCTGTTCAATTTCTTAGGTGGTGACTTGGTCAGTCTCTCAATGAACCCTGACGCCACGCCATTCGTGAAGCCTCCGATAGCTGCGTATAGTGCTACTCCTCCCAACGCATATGGCGGCTACCCACCAAATACTCCTCCAGGCGGGTATCCACATCAACCAGGCTACATGCGTCCTCCGCCTTCTCATCCATTCGACGGAGCGATGGACCAACACAATGCTTACGGCGCACATAATGCGCCTTCATCGCCTTCTCCACCACTAGGACCTCCACCCTACAACCATAGTTTCCCCGGTGGGCCGAAATACGTTCCTGGACTCGGACCTCCTGGTGAAAACAAACCACTCGTGCTGATTGAACCATTTTATGTGACCGGAGTCATTGCTAAGTTTTGGAACAAGGCAGGAGGCATTGAGTCGATGTATGGGAGACCCTTGTTCGTTATCAGTCTTATTTTTTGCGTTCGGTATCCATTGTTGTTACTGATGTTCTTTTTTCTTCTTCTTCTTTCTTGCTTACTAACACAGGTGTGATGAGCAGGATTTACCTGACGGGGGTAGGTGTGGTATCTTCGAAGGGTCGCATATTCATTTGTATAATGGAGAGGCTCGCGGGTAAGCTGTCTCTCTTTCTCACGCACATCCTTTACGTCCCTTGAGATCGCCCGTTTTGTTTGAAACCAGGTGTTGCGGTGCTCATTGAGACATCTACCTAGGGTTCCTGCCCAACATTGTACTGCGCCCTACCAGCCAACTGCCCCAGCCAGTCCCCCTACATTCACTGCATGGCCCACGCAGCCTGGTCCCCAACCTCCCATGACGATCACGCAGACACAACCGGCGGCCCAGAATACTAGTGAGTCCCTTTCTCCCCGTTATTATTCCAAATCATGATTATTTTTTCCTTTTTACTTGCTCTTAGATCCCGAATCCGATGGTTCTTGCATGACTCTGCTGAAGCTCTGCCGGTGCAGCATCGAGAGTCACGGGCGAACGGGAGTCTGTAAATGTGGAGATTGTGTTTGTGGCAGCTGGGCGGTGTATTGAATCCTACTGGTGTTATGGGGAACGATTATTGGCGACTGGCTTCATGCTTTGTAACTGTACTTTTGAGTCTTGTTTCATTATCGGACTAGGTGACTGTACAGCAGCTGTATTATATATGCTTTTGGGACTTTACAATTCTGGTCCGAGTCCGCTTCAGGATTGCAGGCTATGTACCCTGACGTTTCAGGAAGTGTCTTAACTTGAAGCTCTGTTGCCATGGGTGTAGACTTATGCGTCGAGTCGTAAGGAGGGAGCAGGGAGGCTTGGACCCCGAGTAGCAAGGGGGTCGGAAACTCTGTTAGCTTGGGTGACCAAATCTCAGTTTTGATTGAGGTTCAGGTACTGGTATCATGGCCCCTGGTTGACCATAACAGAGGCTCCGAGGCGCGAGGCATATCATAAGGCTGAGATTCGATGCCGTTCAGTGAGATATTTGTCATAAGTTAGGGAGTCGCAGTCACGTGTCCCGCTAGAAAGATGCCTAGGGCCAATACCACCGACCTGTCCTCTTCGTCCAACGCGTCAACAACCGCGAAAGCCCAACTCCAAGTCGCGATTGTCTTCGTCTCCGAAGCGCGTCTTCGTGCTGTCGTTGTAAAGCTTGCACAATCACTCCCTGCCGCGGAAAATGCCCTGATTGCAGAGCTAGTCACCACCAAACAGAAGCGGAAAAATGCAGAGTGTGAGGTTGCGCCGCGTTGGAAGGTGTGCTCGAATTGCCGTGGAGAATTTGATACGAATAAGAGAAGGGTTAGGGGGGAGTGTTCATATCACAGTGGTGAGGGAACACGTTTTTGATCCTGGTCACTCAGCCGGTATGCGTATGATGTTGAAAACAATTGATGCTATAGGTGACTTGGAGGTCAACTATGAGATGTTCGAAGACTGGGACGAAGACTGTCATGGCCCCATGGACAGCAAAGCAAATCAAAGGGAGTACCCAGAAAATTTCACCTGGAGCTGTTGTGATGAGAACGGGCTGGCTGAGGGATGCGAGAAAGGAGAACATTTTCCTACTACACACAAGAAGGCTCGCCGCACTTAGATAACGTCGTGCCAACACTTGAAAGAACTACATAGGCCCCGTCGGACGTTCGGACCACGATAAATATCTCGTATCTTCTTTTGTTGAATTATACCCTTTATCCCATTGGCATTCGAGGAGGAATCCGTTGTAAGGTAACGCCAATGCTTCGTATAGGTACAAAAATCAGATGTCGTAAATTCCGTCGCGAGCTGGAAGGAAGGTGAGCAACATGATGGCGAAGTGGTGTCGAGCTTGGCGCCTGGGTGGAAACACAGAGGTCGGGCGTACTATATAACCATTGCTTGTTGATGCCTACAATGCGAGTGATGCATCCCCGTTGGCCTTCGCACACCCACCTAATTCCCCTTTACTTGTCTTCTTCCGTCCTCCATAGACACTTTTGACTGACTACACGCCTAATGAAAATACTCGTGTAATATGAATCATTACTTCACGAAATTCTTCTGCATTAGGCCAAAAGCTCTACCTATAGCAAAATCCCTTCAAGTTAGTTATTTCCAATAAGCTCCAGCTGTTGTAATAAAAAGCACAGTTACAAAACATGAAGCCAGTCGCCAATCCCCCCCTTGTTCCCCATAACACTAGTAATAATCAATACAGCCTCCAACTGCCACAAACACAATCCCCACATTTACAAACTCCCGTCCGCCCGTGACTCTCGATGCTGCACCGGCAGAGCTTCAGCAGAGTCATGCAACAACCATCAGATTCAGGATCTAAGAGAAGAAAATATAATCGTGATTTGGAATAATGAAGGGGGTAGGACAGGGACTCACCAGCATTCTGAGCTGCCGGTTGTGTCTGCGTGATCGTCATGGGAGGTTGGAGACCAGGCTGCGTGGGCCATCCAGTGAGTGTAGGGGGACTGACGGGGGCAGTTGGCTGGTAGGGCGCGGTACAATGTTGGGCAGGAACCCTAGGTACATGTAGATGTATCGATCAGCATCGCAACGCCTGGCTTCACACAAAACGGGCGATCCCAAGGGACGTAAGGGTGTGCGTGAGAAAGGGAGACGGCTTACCCGCGAGCCTCTCCGCTATATAAATGAATATGCGACCCTTCGAAGATACCACACCTACCCCCGTCAGGTAAATCCTGCTCATCACACCTGTGCCAGTAAGCAAGGAAGAAGAAAAAAAAAAGAACATCAGCAACAACAATAGATATCAAACGCAAAAAAAAAATAAGACTGATAACGAACAAGGGTCTCCCATACGTCGACTCAACGCCTCCCGCCTGGCGCCAAAACTTAGCAATAACTCCGGTTACATAAAATGGTTCAGTCAGCACGAGTGGTTTGTTTCCACTAGGAGGTCCGAGTCCAGGAACGTATTGCGGCCCACCTGGGAAACTATGGTTGTAGGGTGGAGGTTCTAGCGGTGGTGAAGGCGACGAAGGCGCATTATGTGTGCCGTAAGCATTGCGTTGGTCCATCGCTCCGTCGAATGGATGAGAAGGCGGAGGACGCATGTAGCCTGGTTGATGTGGATACCCGCCTGGAGGAGTATTTGGTGGGTAGCCACCATATGCGTTGGGAGGAGTAGCACTATACGCAGCTATCGGAGGCTTCACGAATGGCGTGGCGTCAGGGTTCATTGAGAGGCTAACCAAGTCGCCACCTAAGAAATTGAACTGCTGGCCATCCAATTCCTTTGGGTTGCCTCTTAGGAGGAGGCAAGGTCGACCTAGCACTACGTAGGATTAGAAATCTTCCTCTGCAAAACAAGATAAGATAGCGTTTGATTGAGCCTACTTTCAGCGATGGTGTCTCGTGTGTGAGGATGTGTGACAGAACACAGGGCCGTCCATTTGCGTTGAAAATGGGGAGGCTTCATATAATATACTATTAGACAGAGAGATTTCGGGGTGAGGGATGATTTGGCATACCATGGTGTTCCAAGTGGGCGGCGACCTGACTGTGTAACTTGTTGTACAGGTATCGGGCGAGGCCCTGACAAAGAAAAACAAATAAGATGTGCGAAGTTTGGGCTTCGATCCGAAATTACGTGTGAATAGAATTTCCAATGCGATGAAGGTGACCACCCTGAAATATTTGACAGCGTCCTCCCTCGATATCGTGTACGTCGGTAAGAGGGTGGCCCAACCCTCCAGTCACGCCACCAACGTCTCCCCAAGAACTACGTAAAATCGGCAACATGATGTGTGAGCAAAGAACAGTGTCAATTAACGAGACAACTTGCCGGTTGAAAGGACCATAGCAAACAACAGGAGGGGAATTGTTATCAAATGTCACGAGTTCCCCCCCTAGGAAATTGTAACTTTGTCCACCATTGTCATTTTGTCTCAATTTCGTGCAGGGCAAGCTGAGGTGCTCGACAATGCTGTTGCCGTCAGGGTCCTTCTGCAGCGAAAGAGAAATCCATTTCTGATGGAAAACTGTGGGCTGAGTGAGGAATAAATAAATGAATACACGTTGGCGGTGTCTGCTGTGAGAGAGCATTTACCATCCCGGCGGGCCCTATACCAAACGGGAAAGGAGGCACTGGAGGTTGATACTTTGCGACGCAATGTAAGGCAGGAAATCTATTGCCAACAATTACTAGGCCTGAGCGGTGGGGAAATGAGGAGGGACTTACGGCTCGACTTTCTGGCCATATTCGTGGAGATGGCCTCCTTCAAAGATGCAACACCGACCACCATCCTGTATGTCAGTGACATCCGTGAGGGGTCGTCCAAATCCACCATTGAAATTCCCGAGACCGTGGTAGAATTTGTATATTTGTCCCCATACAGCCACGACGGGAAACCGGCCTGGAGATAAACAAATGATAATTCAGAAGAAGAAAGAAAGAAGTTGATATCCAAATGTTCACCTGTGTGATCGAAGGTATATAGACTGCTCCCGGAGAAAGGAAATCGCGCACCCCCAGAGGGATGAGGTTCAATATTTTGAGAAGGGTGGCCTAGGGAATCGGTAACGGGTTGGTTTGTCCTGGAATCGATAACGTTGAGGAGCTCGTCGTGCTTTGCACGGAACTCAGGTGGCTGTGAAGACAGTCACGGTCGGGTCAATATCGAAAGAATGTTGACGGACCAGCGACTGCATGATCAGAGGTACTGTTGGGCGGAGTGCAGACCCTCGTGTTTCCACGCAGCTGCACCCGTCCGTTGTGACTGTACTGGTATTATCATATCGACTTTCGATAAAAATAGAGTAAACAAAACACGAACAAATACCTCTATCGTCGAACCGTTTCGCTGGGCTGTGTTTTCACCAATGTCCTCGTCCATCCTCATCCGACTCCAGCACCATTCTCGACGTTCGGCACTTCGTCTCTTACAACCAACCACCTCTCTGTGCCACCAACGAGCATTGATATCTGCTCTGCATCACCCCTCAGTCACTCCAACACAGTCTCATACACCACCACCACCACCGCTCCCCGACGCTCCCCCCATTGTAATTCCATCAACACCCTCCCTATCACCCAACGCTTCATCTCCGCAAACAGCCGCACGGCCTCCCCCCGTTCCAAAGACCGAGAAATCTCGCCCAAAGCTGCGGGCCGCCAAGGCCGCTCTCTCCATCGTACGTCTATCGTGTCGGCGTAATCCTCGCTCGAACCACTGACGCTTTCCTTCTTGTCTCCGGCACACGAAAGACACCAAGAGCCGTGCAACGTCTGCGCGCACTCCTCGCCGGGCCAACACCACAACTCATCCGCATCGGCGTGCGGAACAAGGGTTGTGCAGGTCTAGCATACCACCTCGAATATGCTGAAGAGCCAGGAAAGTTCGACGAGGTCGTGGAACAGGACGGCGTCCGCGTGCTCATAGACAGCAAAGCCCTCTTCTCTATCATTGGGAGTGAGATGGACTGGACGGAAGACGCCCTGAGGTGTGTTTGCCTCACTCTCTCGAGTTTCTCGAGGTCACTACCTCACTTTACATTTCCCTTCCCCAGCTCCAAGTTCTCCTTCAAGAATCCTAATATCAAGGATGCCTGTGGGTGTGGAGAATCTTTCACCGTCGGATCATGATGTATACTATATCATTATTTTTCACCAACATCGTAGAACACCGTATAATTACAAGCATCCACATGTATCGATACATTCATTTTAAGTACAAGTTTGACACTGTACCCAGGAAAAACGAAAACGTCAGAGAACATTGAGCACCAAAATATCTGGTCGTCTCCCCATCGTCGACAGTCCCATAAAACGGGTACGACCCATCATAAAGTCGATCCTTTTGACGCCCATCAACCGCTCTGACACCTGTGCTCCCTTATCGGGGATCACCGCCACTCGACGCTCATACGCCGTATTCACCCGAGATATTGCCGCCAAAGGCAGACTGTTATATTCATCGCACGTGGCCGACATGTCGAGTGTCTCCTGCAGCGTGACAAGGACATCTGACACCGTGACATATTTATTCCGCGACGGGAGCACCGTCACACACCACAGGAGGTAAGGCGATGTGATGGTGATGCGACGCAATGGCGGGTTCGTGGCGGGCTCTGAGAGGACGTGGTCCGGGAGCGCACGGTGTTCGGGTAGAGTGGTGATGGTAGAAGGATGGTGGAGGAGGTCAAACGCGATGCTAGGCTTCATAACTGAAAATCTGAGGGTCGGATTGACCGATACTGGTGTTAAATGAAAACAGTCGTCATCGTGCTCGTACGCTGGGGGAAGTGGTACGCGCGAGTATGGAGAGCCCTCATGATTGAGAGGCGGGGGTGTCAGTGGAGGTGAAGGGGGTGGAGAGTCAGCGGTAGTGAGACGTCTCGGTGTCCTCTGGACGAGTTTTCGGGGTCCATAATGACGAGAGCTATTGGTGGTCATAGTAGTGGTTGGTGGTGGGCAAGAGGGAAGACGATGAACCATGGACTCTTCATGAATACAGGTTATATATACCCACAACAACCCCAGGGTAGGGTTTCGGTGTTTCCAGAGAGAACAGAGGAGGGTAGACGGCAAGGCATGTTTTTGTTGCACGGACCCTTTTAGGACGATGAGTCTTGATGATTTTGCTCTTTCTTCTCATCGTCCCGATCTTCCTATCACGAAAAGGCTGAAAGTCGCAATGTTGAATGGTTCGCGTACGAGCGGATGGGGGGCATCTCGAGGCCTGCGTAGGTGATCGAGTTCGAGGGAACAGAGCCTTGTTTCAGAACACTCAAAGGACCATCGAAAACGAAGCTAGACAGGTGCTGTGGGTTCTAGAAGCAGGGAATCACATAACGGGGGAGTTGTTGGCCGCTACATGGAACTAAGTACGGGATGTACGCTTGTAATGAGCTTGGGGATGAGGACAAAAACGATGAACAGAACTTGCCCAATCTGAATATTCCCAGGCAAATCGGCATTCTCCGATAACCCTGAATTACTAAATTTGACCTGTACGAGTACCGTTACAGTGTAAGTCGCCCCAGCAGACGGACACTGATGGAGAAGTCATCATACCCGAGTTCTCCGATTTTGCAGTGACGGGACGTGGCCACCCTCACTTCGATTTCCGTAGATCACGGGAGAAGGGGGGTTATATTCCGTACATCACAGCAGCAGCGGGTACATAAAGCAGCTAACTATTAGAATGATAGTCCTAAGAAAAAAGTAAGACGCTTCGTCTGAGGTAACAGCAGATCAAGCATCGAGAAACTCCTTCGGCATGTCCGCAAACGCAGCCGCACCCACTCCCGACAACCCAAGCTGCACAACACACGCAGATGTCTGTCTATACAACATCTCCAAAGCAGGGTGCTCAGGCCGTCCCTGGGACTCTGCAGAGAAAATCAGAACGCAAAAAATGCTCATCATGAGCAAAAACGACTCACTCAGGATGGCCTGGTTCAGCTCATTCGCCAGCGTTATTCGCGCCTCATGCCCCGCAACTTCTGCTACTTCCCCACCAGCATCCAGCGGATCATCGCAAGCTACAATGGCAAAAGTCCGCGTGAAGATCGAACGCACGTCGGGCCTCCTATCCGATTTATAATCCGTATCCAATGTCTGCCCGTACGAGATCGCCTTCCTCAGCACATTTTCATACGGGGCAACAGCAACACTGGACCACGCCCCCCCAGGAGATACTGACTGTCTTCGTTTACCTCTGATCGGTATCGCTGCACGTCCACTAAAACCGTTCGTATGCATCGATCGCAGTGGCAACAACGCATCATCATCCACATCCATCCCATCAATGCCAACAGCCGGGGACAGAACTCGTTCTTCCTCCGCCTCCTCCTCCGCCCGCATCTTCTTCTTCATCTCCGCCGCCTCCAAAATCAACTCCACGAACTTCCTGCACCGCAATTTGAAAAGCATCAGCCCCTCCTCTTGCTCCAGCACGACAGGGTGATGTGCACGCGTCTCCGAGAGCGCTGCATCGATGTCTCCGGCAATCACTGCGTTCATGATGCGCGTACGGAGTTCAATGTCTCCATCACCCATCCCACCCTCTCCATCACGAATTCCTCCCGATGGCACATCATCCATCTCCACATCATGATCCACAACGCTCGGTCGCTCGGACCGCTCAACTTCACCGATCCCACATTGTCTTTCGCACTGCGCTTGGAATGCACGGGCAGTCTTTGCGTACCCATGATGTGCGAGATATGAAACCACCAACCGATTGATGGGGCCTTTCAGTTTCTCCTCAGAGATTTGTGGATGTTCACGAGAGGTCCCAGTCTTGACGCCTTTGTCCTCATTTGCGAATAGTTTGTTAAGTGGGGTAGATTGGATCTTGCTCCATGTTTGGCTGCGTTGTTGCTGGACGTGGTATTCGATATCGAATTTAAATGGTTCGTGTCCAAAGTTGACCCGCACAGCCTCGCCCACATGACGAAGCCCGACAGAAGGGTAGATCTCACAGTCTTTCCCTACATTGTCAAACGCTGGACCTACAAAGCAGCAATTGAATAACTTCACGTACTATCCGCTTTATTCAACAACAAGAAAAAAGAGAGAAGCACACACCGAGGAAAGTGCCATTCTTGGTATAAAAGACCTTGTTTTGGCTAAAATCAATTCCGCAACCAATGAAGTCCCCAGCTAGGAAACGAAGGGTCACCGTTAGATTAAATCAGGGCGAGAGGAAATTGGATTTGCACACTTCCGAAGATTGGCCCGTATGGTGTGCCATTCCTTTCTGCGGCAAACGAGTATCCATCATCGCCATGATAACCCCACGAGTTCTTTTCCCATCCAGGAAGACGCGACAATCTGACGTCTCGTGCGGCAAACCTGTGAAGCGGAGAAGTAAAAACAATATACGTAATATGATAAACAGATTAGAGAAACGAGCAGGTACCCAATGCTAATATGTCTGTGCAAGTATTAATGACTTTTTGTCGGCGATCACGTAGGGGTATACTCACCCTTTTTGTCCCTTGCTCAGGATATTAACTTCATAATAATATATTCCACAAGCAGGTGGAATAGGATGTGCAGTTCGTGCAGCAGCAGCATCCTTCTCACCGCTGCTGGATGGGCCTGTAGAAGTATATGACACCCGACATCATGTACAATAAATAGTTGTCCTGAACGAACCGTGATATGTCAGATCGCGCCCATCGCTGGACACCGACAACAAAGGGTGTCGGACCTGATCGTTCCAGCGGGTTGGCAGGCGAAGAATGGGATCGCACGAAAAAAGACCGGCAGGCGGCGTGGGTGGCATCTCCCGAGGGGGACTAACGTTACTTTCGTCATCGCTGTCCGTTGAAGGTGACATCGACGTACGCCTGCGACCTATGGGAGGTGGCGCCTCGGTTGCGGCGGTACCATCTACCTTGCGAGCCGGAGGCAAACTCGGGGGCGCTTCGGACTGGAGGAGATGCCTCAATGCTGAATGCTCGAGGTACGCAGGGCGGGGAAAGACCGTCGGGGGTGGCAGGGGCACCCGGTCGGCTTGACCAGGGGACAGTCGTTGCATGCTGGATGCTCTGACACCAGCGCCGCTAAGCCTACGAGGCCGAGACGGAGACGTCGAAGTCGACGGAGAGCATTGGACATCTGGGCTGCGAGGTGCCTCTGCCCGGATTATCCTGGGTTCGAATACAGGAGGCGATCTGAGGAACGTTCTGGTGGGCGTGCCGGGTGAGTGCGTGAACGAGCGTGCGGTTGCTGTCCGTATTGGGGAGGAGGTAGCAACGCTGCTGCTACCGCGAATGCCTTGGGCGATGCCTAGACCCCGCTGGTCATCGGCTAGACTGATCCTGTGAGCTGATGAGCTGGTATTTGGGATGCGAGGCCTTACGCCGGCTGTGAAAGTTATTGGAATTGCGGTTTCGATGCTGATGTTGCGGCCAGATGATGCCATGGAGGAACTGCGGGGTATGGGAATGCTCGCAGAACGTGTTGGTCGACTCGTCATCGTGTCTTATGCCTATATATCAAGAGTGTGTCAAGTAGTCAGGATCTCCAACAGTTTGTACGGTAAATTTGGGACAGCCAACGGGGGTCAGCAATACTAGAGGTGGGGCTGGTGAGTCGTAAAGCGCTGGCGAGGCACTGTAGTTTATAGGGAACGATCACGCTGTCACAGACTGTCACGACCGGGCACTTGCGCGTCCACCCAAAAACCACGATGGTCGGTAATTCTGGGCTCGACAAAACCCCTTGAAGACTTGTTAATAATTTTAACCTTTTGTTAGGATCCGTCAATGCGCATTGTTCCTGCAAGCACACCCAAGTCTGCTTCCGTACAAGACACTGCTGGCTCACTCGGCTTGCACGATACCCTACATCACGGTCTTCGAAATATTGCAACCGAGATCAAGACTGATGGTCTGAGACAGCGTCTAGAGTCTGTGCGTCTGTTTCCATGCATTGGTTCACCTGGGATACTGATGTATATTGATTGACAGTGGGAAGAGACCCAAGACAACTTAAATTTGACGATGCAACGCAACATCTACGGCATACATGCGCCCATACGGCTGCTGATGGAACGCAAGATTGTCTTATCCGTGAGTCACTCACCGTCTCTTTGTTTTATCACGTTACCGACATCGTTCCTGGCAGAACCCGCATCTTCCAGGGGTGCCGCAGTCGAATCTTCATCTGGATATTCTGATGGGCCGCGATGAAATGATAGAGCCAGCGGATATATTTAACCGTGCGTCTCAATGCCACTCTTGTGATGTCTTTTTTTCCCATTCGGCTTGTCAGGCATGGAAACCAGGGGTTCGACAGACATCCACCGAGAAATGGAGCAGAAGCTTCGGCTGTAAGACTACTACTGTATCCCTCTACCTTGAACCGTCACGTCTAGCAAATGATTACAAACGAACTTGAGGTCCTAATTCGAAAGTCTAAAGTACGAAAATTTAAATAATCTAATGTTCCTGTCCATCCAACACTACCATAAGGTATTGGTTATCGTGACACCCTCGGTTCCAAACACACCCTGTTCCACAACCTTCCTCGCACTAACCACACACCCCTCCAATAACGGAATTCCAGTATACGCAAAAGATCCACATATCCACATGCCCGGTAAATCTCTAGACCCCCTAGTACAGTTGTTTTGATCCCACTTGCCCCCTCCCTGTAATGGTCCTAACTTGCCGCTGGTTTGGGCGCGACATTGCCACCACGGCCGATCGATTTCTCTATGCAAGCCTTCCAGCGACTCCTTTGCCTCCAATGTAAGCACTGCACGTTCCAGAACTGCCACCGAAACAATGCTCTTCTCACATGGAGCCACTATTGGATTCGTTGTTTGATATACTTGAGGCAAGTGTGCCGGGTATTTTGCCGGGCAAGGCAGTATGTGTGTCGCCATGGTATGTGTCGGGGAAACATAGCGTGGTGAAAGCTCGTTCTTGACTGCTTTCTGGTCGTGTGAATTATTCTCGACCTCCTTGTCTAGGGTGACAAGGTTGAGTTCCCTCCTGTCCCGCAGACTATCAGGTATCAAGGTGTCGTCGGTGTGGTTAATCACAATCGTCTTGCGATATTGGAAACTCTGCAGACAACGAATCTGCGCTTCTATTGGTTGCCATTGCGCGGAGGTAGGAGGAAGGGAAGAGAGATACGACTGTAGAAGTGGGACTGCCCGGTCGGCTTGGGTAGCAAAAATAATGTGATTGAAGCCGGAATGCACCATGGATCCACTTGGTGTTTTGCATTTTATAGATGCCAGTCGGGGATCCTTTGTATCGTGATATATGGCTGATATCAGTGACGAAAGGTGAATGTGCCGAACGTTGGATGTTAACCGAGATATGACGTCTCTTGATCCATTCACAACGACGTAATGGTGTGTCCCTAGAGTAAGCCAGATGTAATCTAGACAGGATATCAATTTAAAGAGAACCACAGATTGACTTTATTCTTTACCAAGCATCTCTTCTGCCGGGTGCGCCATGACATCTTCTTCAGATGCAGTACACACAGCAGAGAACAAAGGCACAAGTATCCTCCTCGTAAAGTCCCGCCAAGCAGTATCCCACCCCACCCACCGTGCTAGAGTACCAGCCGGAACACTGTATTCTGCCCAATCACTGAAGGTCATCGTCTGAATGTTCCTCGGGCGAAAGAATGGTAGCGATAGGAATATTAGTCGCACATAATTAAGCATAACTTGAAGGGTGAGAAGGGCAAATAGGGCCAATGTGAGCACTTTGGCTGCCAGGCGATCGACGAGCACTTTGTCTTGACTATGCAGCAGGCCGTCGCTCAGTACCGAAGGCATGCCGACGCCTGCACGGCCGGAGGCTCCGTTGTATATCATGGTGGTGGTTATTCTCCGACGGTGAGCTTTAGTGGAGGGAGATAACAGAGAGAATGAATAAGTGAAATCTCGCGGGAGAAAGGCAACTCCAAGATGTTTGTAAAGGGCAATCAATTGAGGATAATAGCCTTTGTCGATTTGTGAATATTGTTTCTGTGGAGTATATTGTATTGGGTTGACGAACCTCCTTGAAATGATCGCATAGGAACGTCGATCCTCCATTCGTTCCCTTGGGACATGGGCAAAGAAACTGAAGATGAATCCATCCCCAAGGACTGCGACTGTAGTCCTGTAAATATAGTAATACGAAACCACAGCCTGCAATAAGACTCACCTTTTCAAAAAGATGAACCTCGAATTCGACATTGGTCGTCGTCGGTGTATTTGTCAATAAATATGCGGCGGTAAGGCCGGCTAACCCACTACCGACAACCGCCACTTTCACAGAACGGGCCATGGCCATTGATGAGCCCTGCAATAGAACGTACGTGTTAGCACCAGTAAGTGAAAAAAGCAACGAATCCAAGGGAAAGATATGATCGTACCACTACTTTTATACTTGTCAGCGCATCGACGGGTGGTCTTCTCGGTCACCCGTCATCGACCCACGTGGGAGTGATAGCGATAGATCTGACAATAGTATGTAATTCAAATTGCTCGTCACTACCACTTTTCACTAGGCAACCTTTTAGCAGGACCCTGCTTTTTGTTGCTTATGTATCAGTGTTCGTCAAATTTGCAAACTCAGTCTCCTTTACTCTCCGTTCTTACACCCTTTGACAATCCGAAGGGCAAAATTACTCACCCCAAATCATGCCTTGGGGTCGTGAAATTCATGAAAAGTGACTTGGGTATCCCCAATCTCATTTTTCCACATCGCAAGTTTTATCACAAAATTGCCAGGTTGAGGAAGATGAGGGAACATCGTGACTTCCAAGTCTTTGTCGAGAGAGAATTATAGGCTGGTTACAGGTATCAGTGAGTACTTGGGAGAATCGCTCACTCTGCGCTTCAAATATTTGGAGCGAGTGAGCTGCTCATCTGCAGCCTCACGGCATCGAATACCATGATAACCTCTCTTGCGGAAGAGTTTTTCAAGTTTGCATCCGATCAAAAAAGGTTAAAGTAAATGCACGTGATAGTATCTCGCGTGTAAAGACTTTCCCAGGATCACATGTCACATTGAACTTGCCAGGAAGGACGCGCGATCTTTCACTGGCACTGGTGACACATTCGTTCTGCTCCAAGGAGCTCATTTTAATTTTTGATACAAATTATGTCCAACGCTGGATCTCCGGTTCATCAACGAGATGCGAGGCCTTTGAGTCCGGTGTCTTCCTCGGTTATGAACTCGGACCTTCCTGGGCTATCAGCAAGACGTCTCGGATTAGAAAATCTTCGGCATGCAGGCTCCAAATTGAAAGCATCCAGACATTTAAGCCAGGATACAATCCCCGATAGTGAAGAAGAGCGGCTGTGGTAGGTTACTAGTCTTATTTCATTGCTTCTTCACCAGCCGATTTGATTTGAATTGGTAGTGAAGAGAGAGCGGAAATCTTTCGGAATGCACAAGTTATAGAAATATCTTCAGATGAAGAAAATGGGTGCGTTCGCCAAGCATTCTTAATGAAGGAGGAGTAACCTCGTCTTTAGAACAGAAAAGATCGAGAACTTAGAGGACAAATTTTTGGAAAAAATACCGGGTGCTTGGCCTGTCGTTGTTCAGTCTTCACATAGTGATGACAGGACTTTGATCGTCCTGCCGTCCCCAACAAAACGTAGCCGTGGCGATACCTTACATCCACCAAACTTGCCGACAACTCCTAAGAAAGTACAGATATTGCGATCTCGCCGCATCATCCAGATTTCAAGCTCTGAAGCTTCTGACGGCGAACTTGGAAATCATAGTAGGGAGGAGAACGTCTACGAGCTCAGCGATGGCTCGCCTGAGCGGCTTATCCATACTGCAGCCATTTCGAAACCCAAGTCGACCCCAAAAAATATACAGCGGAAAGCTGTGCCTTCTTCTCCTCAGATATGTCTGCCATTATACATTGATGAGGATGACGATAATGCAGTTTTAACGCTGTAAGTTCGGTTTCGATTTTTTCCCACCATCTTCTATAGCACCACTGACGAGGAAATTTGCAAGTGACGAGCCCAAAACCGCTCGCAAACCCATAAAACTCCCAACACTCTCCGATGGTAACCCTAGCATGAATAGGGATTCCCAAGGCCTGAGCACACCCGTCAAGCAACGTCCGAGTCCAGGCACAACATCCATCGTACCAAAGTCTGATCACGGTGCTACATCAACGGCAGGTCTCATACCTCCTGGCACACCGCCTCGTGCAAGGCTATGCCCGGCTTCTCCCATGAAGCAAAAAAATCCTCGCCAGATGAAGACTGCACAGGTAGTAGCTGAGCAAGCCCGACGTGAGGCTTATGCACAAAGATTATTTTTGGAACTGAACCGGGATGTCTTTGATGATGCTTTACCGAAAGAGACAAAATTGAATTGGAACAAAAGGTTGCTGACAACGGCTGGGAGAGCCAAATGGCATCGGTGATTTTATTTTTGTGGTTTCTTGATGTGTACGCACTAACATTGACTAGATCCAGAGATGGGGTTGAGACGACCGAAGTTGAACTAGCTATGAAAATTCTCGATTGTGACGGTAAGCATATATTGTCCCTGCCTTTAGTTCTGGGTATGCATTCAAACTTTTTTGTCCCTTCAGAACGGATTAGAAATACCCTCTCCCATGAGATGTGCCACTTGGCTTCTTGGATCATTGATGGTAATCCGAAAGAAGCTCATGGGAACATCTGGAAAAGATGGTTAGTTTCAAGAATGATTGTCTTTTTTCTTGCCATCATTCCTCTTCTGTGAATTTGATTGGTCCACTCTAATAATAGGGCGGCCAAAGTCATGCGGAAACGCCCTGATATAGAAGTCACTGTACGTTATTGCGCCTACTTCCCGCTATGATTTGCCAAGAGCTTATCTGAAGCTCACAGACGAGACATCATTATGACATATCGTATCCATATGAATGGAGTAAGTGAGAATCCAGTTTTACCTTGCAGAACCCGTTTGATGCCTTTTTGGTTTCGCCACCAGAATGTCAACAATGTTCCAAAATGTAAGCCTCAGGGCGAGCTCTAAATTATGATTTTTTGTCTATATCATGGCGCTAATTTTTCATTTCACTTTAGTTACGGTCGGTTCAGCAAGTCCATCCGTCCAGAGGAGTGCGGTCAGTGTTTGAGATTTATCTTTTTTATCTTTCTTCATCCGATTTTGCAGTTTGCGGCGCGTGTAAGGTTGGAAAACTCGTGCCGCTGTTTGATGTGCCCCAAAGGGGAGCGCAGACGCCAAAGACCACAGCAGATAGCAGAATGGCGGCTGGGAAATCTCAGGGTAAGACTCTCTCCCCACTGTTTACCTGTTTAACCAGCTCTAATACCTTTCCCCCAGACTCACCGTGTTCGATTAACCGTCGCTCGCCGCCGTCAGCTAATGGTACTGGGGTTGCCGGAACAAAGACTCATTTGTCCACGAATGCGGTTGTCTATCTCATTGACGACTCGGATTTAGACTCGGACTCGGACTTGGAGATTCTTACCACTGCATTTGGAGGGCAACTTTCCATTGCTGACTGATGAGTAGTGCCAGCAGTTTTCCTGCACAAAGCTGTTGTGTTGTCAACTTGCTTTCTGATTCATTATGAATAATATATTCAACTTTGTACTTCTTGTACTCCTCCCTGCAAGTCTCAATAATATTAGAGCCTTCATCTGAATGTCACTTCCCCCTATAGCAATGGGTCAGTCCGCCGTTTATCCTGCTTATTTAAAAGCACACAGTTCTTTAGGGTTTGACGAAGTTCCAAGTCAATGCTGCAAAGGTATCCAGAAACCTTCTTCGGTGGAATCTTGATCTTGTCAAAGTTCTCGTCACAACAATCCCTGTCTACCTCCTCGCCCATCTTTGATGCCATCCTCCTGGTGTTCAGTACCGTTAGCACCCTAGCCAGCGATCCTGAGTGCGGGAATTTCCGAATAGCATAACGGTGCATTGTACTTTGGCGCCGCCGAGGCGCTCGACACTTCCTCAAACATCGGCCTTCATTCCATGTTCAAGGATCGATAATCGCGATGATCAGTCACATGACTTGCGTTCCAATTAATATTGTTTCCGTTCAAGGTGTTACATTGCTGGGGAATCGAAATCCCAGGTCGTGTGACTCACACGAAAAGGACTCCACCAAACGTTGCGATGGCCCGGTGCTAGGTCGTACTATACGCGGGAGAGTCAGACGGGAATGTTTGCTTTAAGCAGAGTCTCGGACCCTGCCAGTGCATGCACCACGGGGATATCCGATTAGGAATGGTTCACGAACATATTAGATATATAATGATAACGCCAAAGTTCGCCCACAGCTCGGCCGACAATGTCTCTCAACTCAGGTACCTACCTGATCGCCAACTGCAGGCATCAGAACCTTGCATTTGTCTCGGATTCAAACGATGGTTCTCCAGTCCGAGCCAAATATCGGCAGAACGTCAATGGAGAAAAGGTCGGGTCTCGCTTTCATATCGTGCCTTCAATTGGAAGAGGCCTCCAGCTGACGAGTATATAGTGGATTGTTGAGAGACTCGGAAACAGAATGTATACTTTCCAAAACGCCTACTATCAAACATATGCCTACGTCGATAGGAATGCAATCACTGCGGCACGAGCCCAGTATCAACGTCAGCAGTTCATCCTTCAGCGAGCAAAAAACGCACCAGGATACGCGTGCGTCTCCTTTACAAATCCATTTATGCAAACGCTTGAGTCGATATCTTCATCATTTGTAGTATCAGGACGACCGATGGGCAATCTTGGCGACTTGATTACCCCGACCAGGACACGCCGGCATGTAGATTCTTGCGGTCACTACTCCGACTGGGAGATAATTGCGTACTTTCCTAGATCACACTCTCCAAAGGAGCTACTACCGATGCAAGCAACTTGTGGTTATTCACAGAGCCCAAGTCTATTTCGTCGGGGATCTACCTTGTCACCAACGTCCTGTTCAAGAAAATTGCTGTCAGTTCAGAGCAGGACAAATTTGTGTTAGCAAGCGTCCAGAAGGATGTCGATGCGGAGAAGGTCAATCGTCACTCTTTTTTCGTAATAACTGTCATCTGAATGAGGTACAGTGGGAAGTTGCGAAGGGAAGCGACGGGTTGTGTAGCATCCGAAATATTGGCAAATCCTTGTTCGTGACGACGTCGAGGTCCACGATAGGAACTGCAGTCGAGCTGGCACATGAGGAAGATGCGTTCGAAATACAGGAAACTGCTACTGAGGGCCAATATACGTATGTCCTCGGTACATTCACCCAGAATTCGGATCATTTATACCTCGGGTTCCTGCAGTATTGCGACTAGCGACTCCCAACGATTTTGGGGACTATCTGACCAAAGGAGAGGTGCCAAGGTAATGCATTTTGGTATCTATGCCACCCCAGATGATTGGAGCCCCCCTCTGTACAGGTTACTTATTATGATACTCCTGACGCTCGAAATCATTGGACATTCACACCGTATGGAACACCCGTGGAAGATCCTCGTCCGACTAAACTCACGAAGCCTCTTCAAGTCAAAAAAATTATATTTTCAAATCCGCTCTACGACAATACGGGGCCTTGGTTACCAGGCACCCTGTTCACATATGAACCACTGAGTAAGCAGCAGTCCTCGAGTTCGGTACTGGTCATTGCTAGACATTGTCCATAACAACAGTGGAAGATCTAACGGATTGGTATCATCTTGGCCCTGCTGCTGCTTCCCGCTCGGGTGTTCGACGTTACGGAATTGTGGTCAAAGAACTTGAAGAAGGTGTCCTCGCTGACATCAAAGATTGGGAACTTGTATGGAATAATGACAAAACCAGCGACTCATACAACTATTCTCTTTGGCGCGGCATACCTCCCTCTACAGATTATGTGGTAGTCGGCTCTTTCTACGTAAATGGCTGGGACAAGCCCAAAGCTCGCGATTTTAAGGATATGAAAGCGATACGAAAGGATGTCCTTGTTCAAGTCCATGCCGATAGGGATAACTGGAATAACAAGGATTATTTATTTTGTGGCCCCGCGGCAATTTGGGACATCGATGAACGCGGCGATGCCTGTGGTGATTCTGCAATTAACACTGGCGCATTTATAGCAGTTCCTCACTATCAGACATCACCGGCCATTTATGCAATCAACGCTTCCTGTGTGGAATTGGTTGATTGATTGACGGTGAGTACACTTTTTCCCAGGCCTTGTAAACCGTTTCACTGACACCGTACGTACAAGAATGGTATTGTCATTCTAAAACGATCATGCATCCCACCTATTCATTTGCTTGCATGTATTCTGTATAACTCGACCGCAATCTAATATCCAACCTTTGTTCTTTCCTTTTTCCCTTTTTCTTCAAGTTGGACGAAATGAAAGTGAGTCTGACAAAACTTCCACCATGAGCTCATCTGTATCACTACAACTTGTTCCGGAGTCCGAAGTATTGAGGAGTTGCTCTTTATATAAACTCACTGCTTGCCTCACATTCATAAAATTTCCCGCAACTAAGGGGGGAACCTTCATGCGGATACAAACAAGTGCAAATGGCACGGCTATAATATCTAAGTACCTAAATGATTAGAACTAGAACTAGTACAGAGATTCAATTGTGAGAAGGTACCTCTCAGAAATAGATGGGCCGGTCCAAGCCTTATGAAATAGAATATCAACCGGACCTGGTGGTTTAACACCTATATACTGAAACCTTTTAACACCTAGTCTTTGCAGCCATAGGAATCCCTCGTCAAGTTTCAAGGATGTAGTCATCTGTAAAGTGGTTACAGTTTTGGTGTTCAATTCATAGATGAAAGCGTCGAATGTGGATTGATTACGATTGCAAGGGCAGTAGGCCATCAGTAAAACAAGGATTATCTTAGTTCGTCTTACTATGTTCTTAATTTGTCTTAGTGGTGAGTTAAGACAGATTAAGACGAATTAAGACAAGATTTTGGTAAGATGGAATAAGATGAATTAAGAAGGGCCTTCCACTTATTTTTTCTTACTTTGTCTTATTTTTTCTTACTTCATCTTATTTTTTCTTATATATTCTTAGTGTCCTCTTATATTTTCTTATATTTCTCTTATATATTCTTAGTTTTCTCTTATTTCAGACAGAATGAAATGAAATAAAATAAAATTCCAATACGATGACCTGCATAGTGACAATGTAATTATGGGTGGGGGGGTATAGGGAGGACTCGGACAGAGGTGCACTACTAGTAAAATGACCAGCACTTTGATGGAAAGAACAATGAAAAAAAAAAATTAGCGGAACAAAAAATAGAAACAGTTCAGCTTGAGTTAAGGGGACAAGGAGATGAAGAGGGGCATGGGGCTGAAGGCCAGGTATAATTCAACAGATGGCGGCATGGCAGGCAGAGAGCAAAGGGGTAGGCAATGTGGGGATTGGTCAATCTATGAGAAAAGTCAGATGTCTGCTGATCACGGAACAAAAATCAGGTACCGTCATCATCCGAAACATCAACAAGAGCCGCACGCTCATCCTCCCCGGCTGCTCCAATTGAGAAGGTCTGAGAATCACAACGCCAGCTTATTTTCATATATGGCTGTGCCTTCTCAACAATCTTGGCGAAAGAACCTTTGTGAAGGTTCTTGATTGATGTGAGATAGTTCCGCGATACTGGACCCCAGTTCGGTTCATTGAAGGCATGATCCTTGGTGGACTCCTTGCCTGTGGTGGTGTTAACAGATTTGATGATCGCCTTTGAAATATTTTTGCCTTTTTTCGCGTTCCCACCCAGGGACTCAATGGTGATGGCACCATCTTGCCAAAGAATATACGAGCGCTCAACCTAATAATATTGGTGAGTTTTAATATGTAAGAGAGAAAAAAAATAAAATACAGCGGCGAGTGAGAGGGCAAGAGCATTTAATGGATTTGATTCACCCACAAAGGGTACCTTAACAGCACCTAGAATAGCTGAATAGTGAGTCGCGAATGTTTGGAGAACAACAGGACCGTGGAATAAGCCACGGTATTCCTACAATGTGGACAAATGTTAGTAGGTAACATATCATAAGACCGGACATACCGATGCATCTTCATTAACCTCCCGGTAAAGAAAAGCAAAATTTCTGAGTTGTTTTGCTGCGAAAGAGGCGCAGGCCTCATCGGTATCAAAATTTTCATTGTTGTCGAAAAATGCATTCATGATGGAAAGTGCCACAGAGCCGAAAGATGCACACCATTCATAGACATGCTGGTTAGCCTGTAAATAGTTAGTAGCATTAAATAATGTTGAGAGTTTATGTGAACTTACAATGCAAAATACGGCCTCATTGATCGCGACAACGAGTGGGATGCTGTCGCCATAGATGGCATTCCACACCTGTTGCTGAGCGACAATGGCATCCTGATCCTTGATGTACCATGGATCCTTGTATGCAGCCACATAGTTGAAGTAGCTTGGAATGTAGACACGGCGCCAGGTATTGCCCCTTTTGCAACCTGCTGGGAGCTGGCTGATGATGAATTTCTTGCGGCTGATGTGAGGTTTGCTGTCTTGTGATGGGTCTGGATCACCGTCTTCAACTTTAAGGGGGACCTACAATGATAGATTATACAATTACAACTAGTGAATCAACAACAGAACGCTCACCGAATGTGCCGTTTGACAATTTGAAGAGGCTGGCGCCTTGCCCGTGAGCCATTCATTGTCGCTAGTGTTGGGAAGCTCCAAGGGTTCGGAGAGGGGCTTGCCAGTGAGCTTGGTTAGCTTTGATTTATGGACAACGGTGGCGACCTTCGCCTTGCTTTTGGTTGAGGCCATTGAAACAAGAGTCGAGGATTGGACAGTTGAAGCTGAGCGAACACTTGTACCACTGTTCTTCAATTTCTCCCCTTTTCCTGAGGAAATTTCGGCCACCCAGTTGTCGATGAGGCCAGATGAAGACTTGTCAAATGATCTAAATAAGCCATGGTAAAAAAGTGTTGTTTGTTCGAGCAGGAGCATGGTGTTGAAGTCACCTGACTGATTGGGTTTGAATCGTGGTGATAATACACGATAATCAGTTGAGTCATTTCATCCCAACTGTCATCTCACCTTCAGCGTTGCTGGCTGCAGCGTCACGGAATGCCTTGACAGCATTGCGAACGCCTGGCTTTTCGACTCGCTTCTTCTTTTTGGACTGGACCTCTTCCACTTCATCCTCACTTTCATCACCCCCATCTTTGTTGTTGGGCTGATAGGCGTTGTCATTGTTGTTGATTGCCTTGCCATTGGCTTTCCCTTCAAAGCCAATCCCATTGCTACTCGAGGAGTCGTCGTTCTTGACATTTTTGGTGAGGATATTGGCTTTACCCTGAAGACTAGATTAATACTAATGTATATTCACTCTCAAGGATTTTTTACCTTTGGTATGTCAGGAACATGTTGCGGAATTGCTTGATGATGGGCCCTGGCATGGGTTTCCATGCCTGCTCCCGCTTTCATGTTGCTCTGGCTGATTTTAGTCTCCAGGGAAGCAAGATCACGAAGCTTCTTGTCATGTAGCTGTTTGAGGGCTTCTTTTTCGAGTCGTTCACATTCACGATCCTCATTCATCTGCACTTGGGTACATCGTTTCTGCTTAGATACCACAAGACCTGGATGTTGACTGGCATTTTTAGTCTGAGTTTGCACACGGTTGTTTCGTTTGGACATCGATGGAAGGTGTAGGTGGAGTTCAAGTTTAAGAGTTGCAAAGTTTGGTTTGAACTTGTTTGTATCTTTTTTCAGCGTGTGAAACAAGTCATCGAGATATTGGACTTTTGACGCGCCACGGCGCAAGCCCAACATGCTTCCTCGCAACCTAGTTGCCTGTAATCGCAATGCCCGGCACATACCCTGCACATTTGCAGGCTGCAAACAGTTCTTTCATAATCAATCTGGTCTTCTCAACCACACTCAGACCAAACATGCTCACCCAGGTCCGTCGGAACATGGAGTGGTACCACCTGAGAGGGGCCCACCTTCTAATGTGCCATCTGAATCTTCGCCGTCTCCTCAACCACATTGGGGTGCCACTGACGATGGAGACCCCATATCTGGCGATGAGGAGAAATATTCCGCAGACATGGACCAGGAACAACATCCCCACCGCATTTTCCACCCAGATATAAATGGTAGGTCATGGTTTATATTCTTACTTACATTGGATACTCTGACTGTTATTTACAGGGAAGCTGTGTGATTGAAACGGCAACTATTTACCTCCAGACACCCCCCCTCTCCCTCCAGATAATGTGCCGGCCCCTGATGATTGGTTCCCATTCACGTCTTGGGGTTGAATTCGAGACGGCTGAATTTTTATACAAACGTAATCAGATGCCTGCTAGGGATATTGACACCCTGCTCGAATTATAGGGTTCTTCGTTACTCGCATCTGGTGGTTCACCCCCATTTGCCAGCCATGAGGATCTTTACAAGGCAATCCACAATGCCAAAGTTGGTGATGTTCTGTGGAAAACATTTGCTGTTCGTTATGATGGTGAAGTTCCTGCTGAGCCCTGTTCGTGGATGGTAAAAGATTTCGATGTATGGTATCGAAACCCTCATGATATCTTAAAGAATATACTGGGCAATGTAGATTTTCTCGGCGAGATGGACACGACCCCATATCGGGAGTATAATGCTAAGGGGGATCGGCAATATCGACACTTCATGTCTGGCGATTGGGCGTGGAATCAAGCGGTAAGTACTAGTCCATGTCAATATATTATACTCATATTTTAACAGGACATTATTGCCAAAGATCCAGAGACTCATGGCTCAATGTTTGTGCCTATCATTCTTGGCAGTGATAAAATGACCGTCTCTGTTGCAACTGGTGATACTGGGTATTACCCACTTTATGCAGCAATAGGAAACACCCACAATGGCCTTCAGTGTGCTCACCGAAATGCCCTTGTTCTTGTTGGTTTCCTTGCTCTTCCAAAAGGTATCTTGTATCTTCCTGTATTAGATGCCAATTCATTTTGGTTCACAGTGCCCAGAGCTGAGGCTGATACAGATGAATTTCGTGAATTTAAACGACAACTTTTCCATACTTCAATGGCGAAGATTCTTAATCCTCTCAAACCGGCCATGACAGTTCCGGAAGTTGTTTGGTGTTATGATGGCCACTTCCGCTGTGTAATATATGGTATTGGCCCATACCTTGCTGACTACCGAGAGCAAGTAATGGTTACTTGTATTGTGCAGGGGTGGTGCCCCAAGTATATATTCTTTTGCTTGTAATTGTATTGTAATTCATGAACTTTTTAGGTGCACAGCATCCTCTGAAAACTTAGATGGTGGTGATGGCCATTCTCGCACCTCTGAGCATGCAAACTTGATAGTAGATTCATTTGGGCTAGGTGTGGCATGGCAGGATTATGGAATAGCAGGAAAATGTCAAGTAATATATTCTCTATTCAGTATTCTGATTTGCTCTGATTTCGCTATTATGTAGCCATTTACCCACAATTTTCCACGGGCAGATATTTATGAACTTATTGTGCCTGATCTCCTTCACCAGCTCATCAAAGGTGTATTTAAAGATCACCTTGTGCAGTGGGTACAAGATTATCTGATTGCAACTCATGGAAAGAAGCGTGGCAATGAAATTTTGGATGACATTGATCGACGGTAAGTCTTTTGGACTGAGTTGGTCAATGAAACTAACAGGTACTGTAGTATTGCAATTGCTGCACCATTCTCAAACCTCTGCCGGTTCCATGAAGGACGGGGATTTAAGCAGTGGACAGGGGATGATTCAAAAGCCCTGATGAAGGTAAGACACAATAACATGCTTTAGTAATTTGAACTAATAATGATACCATAGGTATATCTTCCTGCCATTGAAGGTTATGTCCCTGTTGAGATGGTCCACTGCTTCCAAGCATTTCTAGAATTTTGTTACATTGCACGACAGGAGGTTCATGATGAGAAAACACTTGGTCAGCTCACTGAGGCCATGAATCGTTCCCATCACTACAGAGAGATTTTTGTGGCCACTGGAGTTCGCCCAGATGGCTTTAATCTCCCTCGCCAGCATTCCATGGTTCATTATCTTCAACTGATCCGAGCTTTTGGGAGTCCAAATGGCTTGTGCACATCAATTACAGAGTCAAGGCATATCAAAGCTGTTAAAGAACCTTGGTGTTGATCTAGCCACCATGAGGCTTTGGGCCAGATGCTACTGGCTAACCAGCAGCTTGACAAGCTGGCGGCTCTTCATGTAGACTTCACCCACTGTGGAATGCTTGAAGGAACATGTTATACAGACAAACTCATGGAAATTGGTATGTCTTGGAATCCTCACAAGCAGATCTTTCCAAGTAATGTTATCTTTAGGGGATGGTGATTATGGTGGAGGTGTTAATGTCCCTGATGAGAATGACAGTGAAGATGAGCATGAGGATGATGGTGGTGCTGTTGAAGGTCCTCCAATCACCTCTTATGTTGATCTTGCACGAACTGTTGGTATGTGTTTGATTGACTGTTTTGACATCATACTAATAACATGTGTAGTTTGAACCCAGAATGTTCTCTCTCTTGCAGCTGAACTACAGCAACCTACATTCCCTGCACTCATTGCTCGTTTCCTCTATGATCAACTATACCCTGATAATGTTCTCTCTGCATCCCAAGTTCCTCTCAGTGCATGTCCATCATATACAGGCAAGATCAGAGTGCACAACTCAGCTGTTGCCACCTTCTATGCTCCATGTGATCCCAGTGGAATTGGTGGCATGCGTCATGAACATATCAGGGCTGTGCCATCATGGCGAAAGGGTCCCAGTTGGTATGATTGTGTCTTTCTCAACCGGGATCCAGAATTGCCTGGGATGCAAGGAATGGATGTTGTTTGGGTTCTTCTGTTCTTTTCTTTTGACTTCAACCACACAACATATCCTTGTGCATTGGTACATTGGTTTAAAGTTGTTGGTGATGGTCCAGATGAGGACACAGGCATGTGGATTGTACAGCCAGAGATGGATGCTGATGGGTTTCCAGTCATTTCTATTATTCATCTTGAATGTGTTGTTCATGCTGCTCATCTTCTTTGTGTGTTTGGGAATGCTGTCATTCCCAGAGCTCTACACTTTCACCAGTCCCTTGACACCTTCAAAGCCTTCTATGTAAACAGGTTTATTGACCATCATGCTTTCAAAACAATATGATCTGTACCTTGTTGATTCTGCAAAGTGGGGAGTTAATGTAAGGGCTACCTTAGGTTGAGGATCTCACTTGAGCTAATGGGGATCCAAAGATAAATATATAACAAGAGAGGATATCTATCATACAACAAACCTAATGGGGATCCAAAGAGAAAAGGTTAAGGAGCCCCAGTAGGGTGGCAGGAAATAATATAACACCACTCCAGGAAAAGCCGTAACTATATAGTACTAAATAACAAGGGTAAATGTTATGAGTAAAGGAGTGTGGAGTATGTATGCCTGTACACATAGATAGAAATAACAATATGCATATGGAAAAGTGAAGGTTGGATGAAAGGGTGCGAGTGAGAGAACCGGAACTGGAACCAAAGTCTTCTGAAGATTAAATGCTGTCTGGAACTGGAAATGGTTCTGATGGTGCTCAGTCAAGCAAGAGTACCCAAATAGAGCAACCAGAACCAGAACAGGGTGTCCCCTTACAGTTAATTGCACTTTGTGGTGTGAATTGCCAACAAGGATAGGAAGGGATTTGGGGTGGTAACTGAGGGGGTTTCAAAGAAGCATAGGCAGAGTGACAATAAAGAGGGAGAGGAGAATATCAAGAAGTGAAAATCCATTTCAAAGGATCTGTAAGGAGACACCCAGTTCTGGTTCCAGTTGTTTGATTTGAGCACCATTGCTTGATTTGAGCATCATCAGAACCTGTTCTGGTTCTGGTGTCTGCACCCTTGTACTTTACCTTGGTTTAGCCTTCACCCCACTCTTTCCTCATATATTGTTATTTCTATTTATATACATATGCTTTATCCACCTTTATGATATTGAGTCTGGTGCATGCGTATACTGCATCTCCTGTCAGACAATCTTTGTCACCATGGAGCACAAGGTGACAAATGGTAGAATTGACAAGAAAGGGTAAGTTCTAAGTGTCAATGTGGAAGAGCAGACCATTATTCCTTAAATTTTAACAATTGTGAATAACACTGAACTTGCCTTCACGTCAGCCACTCAAGCAATCCTGCCTGGTGTGGACAACTTGTACATCAAGCAGTACCAGTAACTATTCCAAAGTGGTCAATTTGGGGAGATGGCCAAAGTTGCAGCTAATTCACCAAGGGTACAATTTTCTCCTTTCCTGTGAGAATTAGTGTTGCTGTAGTCTGGTTCAGAACCAATCTGAACCCAGTTCAAACCCCAAACCAAACCCTCAGTTCAGTCTAAGTTCAGCCCTTTGGCTAAACTGAACTGCAGGCCTGGTTTTGGGTTCCAGGCCGTTCACTATTTCTGAATGACTTGGAATGGGGTCCAAACCACAAACACACCATATTTTTAAGGTACTCACTTCATTTGTTTTTCAGATTACTTACATTTTCGTGTGTGGACATCATATGACCTAGGGTTTTGTTCATCAAAGCCATAACAGCAACAACAACAACAATGTGGAGACATACAACAAACATAGTAAGTCACAATTCTTTCATTATTAACTGATGTTCTTCACACAGAACACAGACTTTGGCAACACTAGTGAGAATTGCTTTAAAACTTGGTCTCAATGGGTATATGAATCATTGCTGTCATTGAATCTTTCAAGCAAGCACCCAGGCACTCACACCTCTTAGTCTATCACTAATTTTGCAATACTTTGGGACTCTGCTAGAAAAGAGTGAACTCAACCACCTGGAGTCTTTGGAACTTGCCCATCCTGTTTTGCAGCAGGGCAAAAAACAGCTACTTGAGAAATGGCTGAAAGAAAAAAAGGTCAGCATTCTATTTTGCATCTTCTGCTCACCCAATGAGTAGCTATGTAGCTTATCTGCAGCAAAGAACTGGCATCATGTGCCTGTGTGATGTGATGCTTGCTCTCAGCATTTACCTACAGGCAAATATCAGTTGTTGCCTGTTTCACTGAGACAGGTTAAACAGAGAAAATAGTTTTGTATTCCAAAAATGTTGGCTACTATCCTGACTACATTACATTACTGCAACATATCATGCATATGAACCTGGAAATTTTGTGACATAGCTAATGAATGACAAAACAGGTCTCCTTGTGGATGTTGAATGCATGTGTACCATGATATTCATTATGTTATTCTGGTGCTTAACCTGCACTAGACATTTTCCTGTTGCAGAACATGATCCAACCTGCCATCTCATTCTTGCTAGATGCTCTGAAAGATAATAAATGAGAACAAGGGCCTCTCCAAACTTGTCTCCTTGAGATGAATATTGTTCATATGTCACATTGCCAATGTGATCTTTGGGAATGAGATGTTCACACAATATAACTGTCCTAGAAATGCCAATCTTTGCAAGAAAGCTGGCTTCCTGCCAAAAGCAAGCGAACGGTAGTGTTGTCTAAATTTAGCTGGTCAGAAAAAGCTGATCCCGGTCCAGATTTTTTGATGCACAACCAGCTTGCTCACTGACTGGTATTTGGTAGCTATGACTAGCCAAGTTTAGGCAACACTACTGGACAGTAATATAGAATACCCTGCTAATCTGACAAGCATTGCATCAGGCTCTGGAACATTACAAAGATTTTGCAGAGGTTGGTGTTTTCCTTGCAGTGCTTTTGTAGCTCATTCATGTTGCTACATTTGTGGCTTGTCAACCTTACTATTGAATAGTCCATGGCATGTCTGCAAGAAATGCTCTCTGTCAAAACCTTCAGGTTGTTATTCAAATATTCTGACATTCTGAGCCCGCCGAAGCTGATTGAGATGTTTGAGTACTTCAAGAGTTTTGAAAGTGGTTATAGCAATTGCTATTTTAAGCTGTTGATATTTATACTCCACAATAGGGCTTTACCATTACCTTTGATCTGTTGTCAATCTTGGTGAAGATTCTGAGATCTACTTCAAATAAATCCAGGCAGCTACTTGCATTGGCCAGATCCATGAAGTTGAATGAATCTACTAAGAAAGCAACTATTATAATCCTGAGAAGGTCAAGAACTTCCTCAAAGAGGACAAACTTTCTGATCAACTATCTCTTATTGGTTTGGTTTTGTTTATGATCTTGTG